>JAKSZT010054525.1:560368-756693 GCA_026826555.1 Tolypeutes matacus
GCTCATCCCCTCCCTACCCAAAAACTGTCAAGTGGCCACTGGCTCCACCTCATTGTTATAATTTCTTGCATTGTAAGAATCACCATATGTGAGCAAGAGAATACCATCAAGTCCACTCTAGTCCATAGTTCTTCCCCCAATCCAGAGGGACTGGGATGGTGATGTCCACTCCAACTCCAAGTGAGAGAGGGCTTATATCCCATGGATATGGTGGGTGGGATGATCCTGCCTGCAGATGCAGGTCCTCTCCATTCCCTGGGATGGCCATTTCCCATCGTTGTCTCCTCACCAGGTGACTTGGATGAGTCCATTGAGCTGTTGACTAGCAGAACTAATATATGGGTATGACAGTGGTTGAAAGGGAAAGTCTAAGGACATTTATATTACTGGAAGGGAAGCTAATAAATGTAACATGGGACTGTATAGCATGGTGAAAACGCATGTAAAATATGAATATGGGTGATATTGCATATAGAAAACTGCTTTTACAAAATATAAATACAAATGAAGTAGAAAGAGGGAAACAGAATAGCAGTTAAGTATGGCAGGGGAAGGATTGAGGGATTGAGAGATGATGAGCTTTGTTTGTTTGTTTGGTTGGTTGGTTGGTTTTTGTTTATCATTTCATTATTACCGGAATAATGAAAATACTCTAAAAATGATTGAAGGGATAAATACACAATTATGTGATTATACTGAATACCATTGATTTTACAGTTTGGATGGATTTATGCTTTATTAATATTTATTAATAAAATTGATTTGTTAAAAAAAAGAGATGTATAAGCCAAAAGAACCAGAAAAAAAAATGTTGAACTTGTTTGGGTACTCATTACAAAAAAAAATCTTAAAAGATTTTTTTTGACATTTACACAATATTTGTGTATAGTCTCCTAGACCGTTTGTTAAATTTCACCAAGGAAATATCATTAATTTTGTTAAGACTTACAATGGTAGTATTTTATGGGAAAAACGATCTGATTTCTAAAGATATATACTGAGGCATGAACATTTGAAAATCCACTACAATACTACATCTAAGATTTGTTTTAGAATAATAAAGAAGAGGCTAAAATTTTTGGAAAATAAAGAGAGCATAATGAGGAAAGCAGAAATTATGGGGCTTAAAAGTATGGATCACAAATTCTAAAATTGATAGTCATTTTAATTATGCAAAGAAAATAAACATTCTGACAGAATTGACAAAACAAAATAAAATAAAGGAAAAAAATAAAAATAAAACATTAGGAGCGATATAAAGGATATAAAGCCAAGATTAAAACAACCACAAACCACCATCATCAACAATGAATGAATAATAAAAATCATGTACAAATCAATATTAAAGATAGGCAAGCTTCAGATCCCCAGAGGGGTAATTCTAGCTCCTGGAGCCTGAAGACTTATGGTATTGACTACCAGCATTCCTTGGGGTTCTTTGGCTTTTATTTTTGCCTCCTATCACATGGTAGTGACCTCTCCTTTTATCTGCTCTTCTGGTTTTCCATTGACTTCTGCCTTCTTGTTTCTCTTGTGTTTCTCTCTATGACCTTTTTCAAATTCTGGTCTCTTGTTTTCTCTATATAAGGTCTCCAATAATAAGGATTAAGACCCGCCCTCATTTATTTGAGCTACACGCTCATTAAATATAGCATCTTCAAGAGATCCTATTTATAATGGTTTAACACCACAAGAATGCAGATTAAGATTAGGAGCATGTCTATGTTTGGGTACATAATTCAATTTTCCACACTGGAAAACAAAATATTTCTAAAAGTAATTTTATTGGAGAAAAAAAAAACCCTAAAATTAAATTAAGAAACTGGAACTTATATGTGAATGAAAAAATTAAAGAATGAAACATTTTCTAAGTATAAGAAAATGTTATGCAGGCACATTTTGTCTCACCTCTAAAACCTGGACTTCCCTCGTTCATTTTCTGCTCATACTGCTGCACTCTTTTTTTTCTTAGCCTCAAAGTTTAGAGGCTGTTATCTTAAGCACAATGAAGGTTCCCTTCTGTTAAATTTCAGGGTCACTAATCATCCACATTTTTCTCTAGTAACTATCCAGCAATTCCCATAATATGATGGATAAAAACATTGGCTTTAAATTAGGGAGTAAATGCTATTAATATTTCTTTTCTAATTTGTATTAAATGTGTTTATTTTTCTTTTAATTTGCTAAGGAGCAATCACCTTTGAATTACCTTTGAATTGGATATCAGTTTAAATGACAGCATGTTACTTATCCAAAAATCAGCATGCAGATTACAACTATAAATTCACATGTAAAGATATTGAAATTAATGAATCATTCCAATGTTTCGCCCAACAGTGTTTTTATTGCTTAGATATCAAATCTTCTGGATAATATAATCAAAATCATTTACTCATCTAGAGTAACTAGTAGTCTATTTATACTGCATACATAAGTAATATGAATATATTTTATTTATACATTTTATGCATCTTTCTTAATTCTTCCTATCTTTTTCATTCTATTAAATATATGTTCTTTATTTTTTTCCCAGAAACTTCCATCATGACACAGCCTGTAGCATTCCATTACCATTGACATTCTAGCATTTGATATTGTGAGTAAGCATTTACCCCAGTATTCATTTTGAAAATTTTCTCATGCTTGATTTCTGTGACATTAATTTTTCCTCTTTCTCCTTCTTAATCTAAAATTGCACTTTTTGCCTCCATTGTTATCTTCTCTCCTCTTCCTATATCTATGTGACCTGAGGTTTCTGCAATATTTTATTTGGTTCAAACAGCAAAGGGGATAATTTAATGGAGAATTTTATATTCATAGATTTAGGGTCTATGATTTAAATTATTAATTGACATGGACCTTTTATAAATTGAATAGTTAGAATTTTGATGTGACACATCAGATATTTATCAGTTCTATCCTACTTTTGTCAAGATATTATGTTCCTAAGCCCTTTTTCCTTCCTTTTTAAATTAAATTCCACTTTATAACTAATTTCCCAGAAATGTATTTATTTATACCCTTGGATTTTCATTTGCCTTTTTGTATTATTGAATTTTAACAACTTTTGCATGTTAATTTTTATTGATTTTGTGCTTTTCTCATCTTAGTTAGTTCTGTTTTTTCTTTAAGCAGATCCTTAAACAACTTTCGAAGAAAGGAAACATGCATGATATATTATTTTAGAAAGTTGTTATATCTGAAAATATATTCATTCTTCCTTCATTTTTGATGGATAACTTATTTAAAATATATATTATGGTTTTTCAGAATTTTGAGGGTTTTAAACATATTTTTATACCTTTCATTTTTGCTGTTATAAATCTGACGCATTCTTATTATCCAACTTTTTTGCTTTATTTTTAGTATACTTATAATTTCCCTTTAATTCTTTGTTTTCTGAAATGTCAGGGTTATGATAAATTTTATAGTTTGTTTTTGAATCTTTTTTCTAAGTACACATTTTAGTGACTCCTTTGTATCTATTGCTTAGTTCTTTAAAATATACTGTTTTTTCCTCTTAATTTTAATGACTATCCCCTAATTTCCTCTTTTCTCTCTGGAAGTTTTAGATATTAGTCTGTTAGATATGTTGCAAATTTAGCAAATTTTCTATTATTTTTTCTTCCTAATTTCCATTCATTTTTTTGTTTTTAGAGAAGTTCTGGATTTATGGAAAAATTCAAGATAATATAGAGTTCCCATATACCACCCTGTTATTATATTTGTTACTAATGATGAAAGCACATTTTTATAATTGTACTATTAAATATAGTCCATGGTTTAACTTAGGGCTTACTGTTTGTGTTGTGCAGGTCCATGGACTTTTAAAAAATTTTTATTCTAGTTACATATATACAACCCCAAATTTCCCCTTTATCTACATTCAACTACATATTTCTACACTATTCATTATGCTCATAATGTTGTGTTACTATCCCCAGCATACATTACCAAAAAATTTCCATTATACCAAATAGAAACTTCATGCATTTTAAAAATAAACCTCCTATTCTCTACTCTAACCTTGTTCCTTGGTAACCTATATTCTAGATTCTCACTCTATGAAAATGCTTATTTCTAGTTATTTCATATCACTGAGGTAATACAATATCTGCCCTTTTGTGTCTGTATCACTTAACATGAGGTCATCAGGTTTCATCTAAGTTGTCACATGTTAGAACTTCATTCATTTATACAGCTGAATAATATTCCATTGTGTATATATACCACATTTTGTTTATACATTCATCAGTTGATGGATGCTTTATACTTTCATTTTGGGGTAATTGTGAATAATGCTACTGTGTACATCAGTGTACAAATATCTGTCTGAGTCCCTGCTTTCAATAGTTTTTGGTATATACCTAAAAGTGGGATTTCCAATCATATCATAATTCTATACTTTAGTTTGAGGAATTTTTTGAGAACCTTTATCAACATTTTTTTCAAAACTTTAGTGTAATAATTTTATCAGTGGTGCATTTTTTAACTTCTCAGGATAACTTTCATGTTTTCTGCAAGTTATCTTTTTATTAAAATTTGTTATTTTTTTCTTCAGTTCAAGTACATCTTATCTCTGAAATGTGTTCATAGTGTGTTTGATGTTTTCTTCCCTTTCTTCTCTGTTTCAAGCCATTTTTATTTTATTTTTTGTTTGTTCTGTTCTTTCTCTTTTAATTTGTAGGATTTTCTCATATGCACCATACTTAAGAATCAGGCAATAGTTTCTGGCAAAGAACTCCTAGGATGTTTCACAACAAATTTCCACTGTCAACATAAGAAAAAAAAATAGGTCGGACGAAAACGACTTTTATTTTATCAGAAAAATAATGAATTGTTAGAGGACCAAGATCAAAAGAATAAGGAACCAGAGGTTTGGGTCTACCATATTTGATCCTCTCCTTTTCCCCTCTTAAGGTGATTGCTAATTCTGAAAGTGATTGCTGAGAAGCTGAACAGAGCTTTCAACAATCTCCAGGAACTAAGATGTCAAATGTTGGAGATCACAGTTCGCAAAGAGAAGGGCCCCAGGGTTTGTGCTGACATTCCTAAATACTGTAGTATAGGAAACATGGGATTAGGAACCCATCAGATTGTTGCCCAAACATGAGTTCTGTAAATTTCTTAATGGAATATGTTGATTTTGTATTTCTAGCATCTCTAGTCTAGCCAATTCCAAAAGTAAATTTGATCTATAAGTGTATAACATAATCTCTACAATTTTCATATAAAATGTAGATAATTAAAAAACAGGTAAATTAGACAATATTGCATTAATATAAAAAGAAAAGACAATAATAGGAGCAGGTCCATAAGAGTTCAGAATAACAGAGGCTAATAGGTTTACTATCAAAATAATATTACAAAATGCATAACAAAATTTAACAAATTAAATTGTTACATAAAATCAGAATTGTCTCATAGCTATTAAAGTAATCAAATCTATGTATAAAAACCATACCACTAAGAAAAGTTCAAGGCCTAGATGTGTCCACCAGTGAATTACATTAAACAATTAAGAAACAATGTCAACTTTGTAAAAACTCTTTCACAGAATGGGAAAAGAAGGGATGCTGCCCATCTCATTTAATATGCCAGTGTAACATTGGGACTAAAATCTAAGAAGACTGTTGAAAGAAAAAAACAATTAAAGGCCAATCATTTTCATGATGTAAATGATAAACTAAACTAGTAAACTTAAGTCTAATATGGCTGGGTTGTTTTTTTGTTGTTGTTGTTTAAAAAAACAACCGTGCTGTTAAGTCTGTTTTAGTTGGTTAATAACTGAAAGAAAAAAATACACATGTAATAGAAGTTTGTCCTGGAGTATATCCAATAGTCTACTTCTCTTTGGAGGAAATATCAGAAAGATTAAGATATCCAGACATAGACATTACAGTAACCTTTTTGTAGGCTGTTGCTGATTTCCATTTTTCTCAGACTTGACAAACTGTCTTTGCTTAATAAAAGGCAAGTGTCTGACAGATGGCATTCTTATTGTCAAGACAAATGGGTAGAACTTTACATAAGGTTTGAGAAATATGACATCTGATTAGTTTTCTTATCTACGTGTTTGCTTTGTTCTGTTATTTCAGTATGTCTGTCTTTTCTATGGCAATTTTGCCTTTTACCAAACGAAAGCAAACTGAACTGAACTGCAAAGAATATATTAGAAGATGAAAAACAACAACAACAATACAACTAATTTGGTATACTTTTATGGCTGGTTCTCTAATTTTTAGGTGTAGAAAGTGAGAAGTAAAAATAAGATTTACTTATGATGGTAAACCAAACTGAAATAAAATACTAATGCATTTTCCAGTAGCTTACTTCTTTGGAACCTAAAATTTAGAGAGCAGAATCATTTATACAGAATTATAAGATTCCTTTAGGGAAATCGGTATGAGATCAAATTCAATATATGTGGGAAAACTCTCAGAAAGACTTTGCTTCCGGTGTCACCAAGGAGTCTCTGGGACTTCATGGAACACCAGGAAGGAATAGTTTCATAGCACATTTCTGAGTCCTCAGAAATAATACAAGGATAAGACTTTCTCATGAGATCTTAAATGGTAGGTTAAATGGACAGAGACTGTTCAACATAAATGAATTTCAAGAATAAAGCAAAAATGTAATATTTTAACTGTAAGTTTTTCAGTGGGACTTTTACATTTGAATTGTATTTAAATAGTTGTGCAAGAAAATATAAATATAATTAAATTTTACTATTACATATTGAATCTAACATGCATTCTTTATATATATATTTTATGTTTTAAAAACTTTAAGAAAATTTTTGAGTGCTTTAGATTACATAAATGTTACATAAAAAACATAGGGGATTCTTAGATGCCCCACTCCCTACCCCTCCCACACTCTCCCACATCAACAACATCTTTTATTAGTGTGGCACATGTGCCCACAATTGATGAACACTTATTGGAGCATAGCCACCAAGTGTGGATTATAGTTTACATTATACTTTACACTCCATCTCACACAACTTTGTAAGCTATGACAAAATACATAATGGCCTGTATAGATCATTGCAACATCATTCTGGACAATTTCAATGTCCTAAAAATGCCCCATATTACACCTGTTTTTCCCTTTCTCTCCCTTCAGAACCATTGCCTCCACATCAATGACAAAAGTTCTTCCATTGCTAGAATAATAATAAGTCTATAGTAGAATAACAGTAGTCTACTCTAGTCCATTGTTCATTCCCCAATCATGAGGATTCTGGGATGATGGTGCCCATTCCGCCTCCAACTGAGAGGGAGCTTAGATCACATGGGGCAGATGGGATCATCCTGCTTACAGGTGCAGACTCTCTCTGTCCCTTGTCATGAGCGCTGTCCATCATCATCTCCTTTTTAGTTGTCCTGGGTGAGGCCAAAGACCTGGAGAGTAATCGTTGCAAATCTATTGAGATTCAGGGTCCAACTGGCACATGGACAGCCCAAAGATTTAAGTCTCTTGGACATATACCTATCAAGTCTAGTACTAACTAAAGGTTCCAGACACTGTAGGCAGGGCAGACAACTCAAGAGTTTGGCAGTAGGCCATACTTTGTGTGGCCGCAATGTGACAGAGTTGGACTCATTAGTGGTCTCCCAACACATGGCTCTTCTGCCTCTTCTATTTAACCTATAGTTAGTACTAGCATGCATTCTCAGTAATGTGCTAGGCCATCAAGTGGTATATAATAAATTAAAATATACTCTACATTCTTTTAAGCAGATTATAGTTTTGATACAAAGAAAAAATAATTTAAAGGATGTTGCTCTACAAGTTTTTGGGGGAACATAGTTTAATCTTTTTTCTATCCTTACTGAGTTCCCCAAATCACACCTGCTATTTTGGGAGACAAATTAATTCTGCACTTGTTTGATGATATTGACAGTGAAGTAGGAACTCATTTTATGCCCTATCACAAATTTTATGACATTTTCACTTCCCATTTTGTCCTTTTATCTCATTTCAAAAGAGAATTTATCATTTTATCTCTCCAAGGCGAATCTCTCTACTGTGTCATGGAAACTGTCTGCCTCCATGAAAGTTTTGTTCTTTGTATTTTTTCCTTTTTGAAATTTCATTCCCTTCATCTCCACTGAATTCTTCTACTTACTCCTATAACTTAAAGTCTCCCTTATTTTGATAAAATATTTTTGTCAACTCTGCAAACATCCAATCTTTTAATCTTTAAATTTCTTAGATAAGTCTATATTTATTGCTTTCATTTCATCACTTTACACTCATCCTTTACTCTTTTACAATAATGCTTTGCCTTTCAATCATGCATTTTCAACATATCTTAATGAAACAGATTCAAAGTATCAGAGATTTTCTCTATTTTCTAGCATTTAAAAACATTTGCTATCAGTTGTCATTTCTACTCCTGATATTGCTCTAATTTTTCTTGAATTATTCTTCTTCAATTTATCATCAAACCCAACATCCTAGTTCAAATCCTCTTACCTTTCACCTGAATTGTCAAAATTGCTTTCAAACTCTGGGGCTTTCCTAAGACTCTATGTCTTCCAATTCACCATGAACACAGTTTCTAAATGATTTTTTTCTGAAATAGAGACTTGATAAATAGTATAATGTAGAAAACTTCTGTGAGATTCCAATTGTTACAGAATGAATACTGGAACACTTGGCTTGTATTTCAGGTGCACCACTGTCTGACTACAAATTACATTTCTGAGTTTACTTTCCATTAATTACTTTCATGAGCTCCCATTTTTCTAATTCAAATCTGTATCTGTGCTTTATTCCTCCTGCTTCATAAAATCTTCCCTGATACCTACAGAAAAATATACTCTATTTAACTTCTATCATATTTTTGCCTATACTTTAATTTTTCCTTTAAAATGTTTTATTACTAAGTAGAGAAATTGGAACCCTCATGAATTGGTGGTAAAAAAGTTTGGCAGTTACTCAAAATGTTAAACACAGAGTTGCCATATGAGCCAGCAATTCCACTCCTAATTATATACTCCAAAGAATTAAAAACAGGGACTCAAACAGATTCTTGGGCACAGATTTTCACAGTAGCATTATTAATGATAGCCAAAAGGTAGACAGAACCCAATTTTTCATAAACAGATGAATAGATAAATAAAATGTGGTGTATTTTTTACAATGGGCTAGTATTCAACCATAAAAAGGAATGAAGTTCTGATACATGCTACAATGGGTATGAACTTTGAAAACATTATACTAAATGCAATAAGCCAGACACAAAAGAACAAATAATGTACAATTCCACTTATATCAGAAATCTAAAATAAGTAAATACATAGAGACAGAAAATAGAATAGAGGGTACCAGGGGCTGGGAAGAAAAGACAAAGGGATTTATTGTTTATGGCTACAGAATTTCTGTTTTGAGATGATAAAAAAGATTTGAAAATACTGGTAATGATTCCATATTGTTGCAGACTTTCTTAATACCCCTGAGTCAATAAACTTAAAAGTGGTTAAAATCATAATTTTAAGTTATGCATATTTTACCACAATCAACAATTTTTAAAATGTCATATGAATAATAGTGATATATGAGAACAGCATAAAATTGCAAGAAAATAATATTTTAATGTTATATTTAAATATAATAAATCATAATACTTTATTAATGTAATACCTTGATTGATCATAAGATTTTTCTGGCTTGCTTTTTTGAAAATCTGTTTGTTAGGTCATAAAATATATATTTTACCAGGTATATTTTCAACTATTTAATCGAAAGCTATACCAGTTGCTCTTGACAGAAGTATGATCAAAAATATTTTTGATAATTTTTAATTTTCAGAAGTATCCCTCTACTGACACAGTTTTACTGGAACTTATAACATCATTTTACAGGTTGTGACAATATTGGGATAAATTTATCATAAATTATTTTGAAATATAATGTTAGATATCTAGAGCTGATGATTCTCATGGAAAAATTTTTCTAAAAGTATTTAAATTCACACAAATCAGTTTTGTTTGAGTCCAAATTTAATTTTAAATATAAGTTTATACAAAGACAATTTTTAAAATTTTGAAATAATTCTAGAGTCACAGGAATTTTAAAAAATAGTAGACAGAGTTCCTTTATAATCTTCACCCAAGTTTTCACAGTGATTGCATTTATACAACTATGGATCAATGTCAAACACAGGAAATTAATCTATTGCAGTCTATGTAAATACAATGTATGAGTATAGTTCTATATCATTTTATCACAGGGGTAGATTAATATATCCACCACCACAATCAACATATAAAATTGCCATATCACCACAATGATTTCTCTCATGATACCTCTTTATTATCACACCCAATCACTTCGCTCTACCATAAATAACATGTGGCCACAACTAATGTCTTCTCCATTTTTATTATTTTGTCATTTCAAGGATGTTATATAAATTGAATCATACCGTATGTGACCTTTTTAAAGTGACAATTCTCACTCAGTATAATGTCCTTGAGGTTCATCCAATCTGTTGTGTGTATCAATATATATATTTTTTTATCATTGAGTATTATATCATAGTTTGGATGTGTGCTAATTTGTTTAGCCATTTAGTCAATTACCTATTGAAGAACTCATTGATTATTTCTAGCTTTTAGCTTTTACAATTAAAGCAGGGAGGAGCATTCATGTACAGGTTGTTTCTTGGACATAAATTTCATTTTTTTCTGGGGAAAATGCCCAAGTGTGTGATTGCTAGGTCATGTGATAAGTGCATGTTAAGTTTTCTTTTCTTTTTTTTTTATTTAAGAAATTACCGAACTACTTTCCAGAATGGCTATACCATTTTACATTACTATCAGCAATATATGGGAGATTCACGTTCTCCATATCCTTTCCAGCATTTACTGCTATCACTATTTTCTCCTATTCTTATAGTTAAATCGTGATACTTCCTCATATCTTACTTGCATTTCACTTATGACTAGTGCTGTTAAACCTCTTTTCAAGTACTTATTTGCCACCTGTATAACTTCTCTAGTGAAAGGTCAAGGTCTCTTTGTGCCCTTTAGCCATTTCCTGATTGAATTGTTTGATTATTTTTCTTTGTTGCTGTTGAAGTTTGAGAATTCTCTATATATTCTATCTTCAAGTCCTTTGTCATATGTGTTGTTTGAAAATATTTTTTCCTAGTATGTAGTTTTCTTTTTCATCCTCTTAACAGAGTCTTTCACAGAAAAAAATAATTTAATCTTTACGCAGTTCAATTTAGCATAAATTTCTGTATGGTTTGTGTTTTTGATATAATGTCTAAGAAATCTTCACCAAACCTTTGGTAATGAACATTTTATCCTATATTTTCTTTACAGTGTTTTATATTTTTATTTTTTACATTATTTTTAGTTACTATTTATATAAGATGTGAGTTATGGTTTGAGGTTCTTTTTTTTTTTTTTTTTTGACTGTGTATATACAAATGTTCAAGCACCATTTGTTGAAAAAATGATCCTTTCTTCATTGCTGTTGTATCTTTGTACACAATCAATTGTCCATACTTCCATGTGTATATTTCTGTGTGTATATTTCTTTTCTGTTCCATTGATCTGTTTATACATTCACAAATACTGCTCAGTCTTGATAATTATAGGTATATAAAAAGTCTTAAAAAATCAGATACAGTGATATTTCCACTCATTTTCTTTATTAAAATTGCTTAGCTATTCTAATTCTTTTGCCATTTCATATAAATATTAGTAAAATATTGTCAGTATTTAAAAATAAGGCCAGAATTTGGAAGAATTTTTGTTAAAACTTGTATATAAATTTGAGGAAATTAACGCCTTTACTACATTTAGTTTTCCACTCAACAAGCATGGTATATGTCTAAATTATTTAAGTCATCTCTGATTTCCTTCCCCAACAATTCATAATTTTCAGCAAACAAGTCCTGTAATACTTTGTTAGTGATTTCTGTTTTTAATTTACTGTGAATGGTATTATACATTTAATTTTTGTTTCCATGTGTCTATTGCAGTCTATGTAAATACAAGTTGTTTTGTATGTTGATAAATTTATCCTGCAAATTTGATGACCTCAATTACTAATCTAAAATTTTTCTGAAGAATTTTTTTGAAATTGTCTATGCTGAAAATCATGTCATCTGCAAATAATTTATCTCATAATTTACATAAAAATGTATATATTTATATGATAAATTATAAATTTCAGAGTTGTATCATATATAACTTCCCTTAATCTTTAAGTGTGTAAGGTCAGATATTTAAATTACTTAGTAGTGACCAGTAACTGCCTACCTATGTGCCAGGTGTGCATGAAATCATAGTGACCGCCTACCTATGTGCCAGGTGTGCATGAAATCTAGGTGGAGCTGCAATTCCTACCCTACAGCTCAATGGACTCATCCAAGTCACCTGGTGAGGAGACAACGATGGGAAATAGCCATCCCAGGGAATGGAGAGGGCCTGCATCTGCAGGCAGGATCATTCCACCCACCATATCCATGGGATATAAGCCCTCTCTCACTTGGAGTTGGAGTGGACATCACCATCCCAGTCACCTCTGGATTAGGGGAAGAACTATGGACTAGAGTGGACTTGATGGTATTCTCTTGCTCACATATGGTGATTCTTGCAAATGCAAGAAATTATAACAATGAGGTGGAGCCAGTGGCCACTTGACAGTTTTTGGGTAGGGAGGGGATGAGCAGTTGAAATACAGGGGCTTCTTTGGGAGTTGGAGGTTGTCCTGAGTACTGTTGTGGCAATGGATGTAGGCCATTTTAAATCAGCACACACCACTCAGAACTGAGTGGGAGAGAGTGTGGTCTACAGTGTGAACTGTGGTCTATGGTTGGTGGCAAGGCTCCAGGATGTGTAAGTTCATTGAGGTTGGTGGGCCACACTGTGGGAGATGTTTGTGTGGGATGTGGTGGGAGGTGTGGGAAGTGGGCAGCGTGGGAGTCCCAGTGGGTTCCGTGTGGTATTTTGGGTAATCTAAGCACCTCTTAAAATA
This sequence comes from Tolypeutes matacus, assembly GCA_026826555.1. Taxonomy (NCBI): domain Eukaryota; kingdom Metazoa; phylum Chordata; class Mammalia; order Cingulata; family Chlamyphoridae; genus Tolypeutes; species Tolypeutes matacus. Next base: position 573,374 of record JAKSZT010054525.1, read on the forward strand.
TATGGATATATATATATATAAATAACATTTTTGTAAGCAAATACACATATATGCATATATATTTATATATCATTTTACAGATGTTTGTATGTATTGTGAGAATTTTGATTTTTACCCATAATAAAAAAATAAATAAATAAATAACTTAGTAGTGATCATTAATATCATAATCAATAATTTTGAATGAATTGAGTGCAATTCTTCAATTTCCTAATTATTTTATTCATAATAGCTGTTAGTTACAGTGCAGTGCAATGAATTATTAATTAAATTTTTATTTGTTCCTTACAGTATGCCTTATACAAAAAATAAAGTCAAAAGGAGTGAAAGACCTAAGTATAAGAACCCAAATTATCAAACTCCTAGAAGACAATGTAGGGAAGCTTCTTCAGGACCTTGATTTTTAGGCAATGGTTTCTTCGACTTTACACCCAAAGCACAAGCAACAAAAGAAAAAATAGATAAATAGGATCTCCTCAGAATTAAAAACTTTTACACCTGAAAGTCCTTTATCTTGAAAGTAAAACAATAACCTACACAGTGGATGAAAATATTTGGAAACCACATACCCAATAAAGGTTTAATGTCCAGAATGTATAAAGAATTACTTCAATTTAACAACAAAAAACAAATGACCTAATTAAAAAGTGGGTAAAAGACTTTAATAGAAATCTCTCTCAAAAAAAAAATATACAAATGGCCAGAAAGCAAATGAAAACATGCTTAACATAATTAGCCATCAGGGAAATGCACATCAAAACCACAATTAGATACCATTTCATACCCTTTAGAATGGCTGCCATTTTAAAAAATCAGAAAAGTACTGGAGAGGATGCAGAGAAACAGGAGCACTCATTCACTGCTTGTAGCAAAGTAGTGGAAGATAGATAGTTCTACAGAAAGCTATGTATAGAACTAACATGGTAATAATAGGCTGGTATATGGTAATACTGCATGATTGTTCTGTAAACCCACAACTTCTTTAATAAGGGGGGGGGATCTTTCTTAACATATTGCATGTAAAACTCCAATATGTGGAGATATTACCAGGAGTCTCTGAAATGAAGCCTGCAACTGAATGTGTGAATTCCTTAATATTATATAAAGACCAATTTATTATGAATGGGTCTTAATTATTGGACCCTCAATCTTGCCATTTGCCAATTATCCCTGGGCTATCTATACTCAGTAAGTCACCAAAGAACTTGGGCAACTTTTAAAAATGTGAAGTCCATGCTTTCATTTCAGATCCACCGATTCAAAATCTTTTGGTCCCTGAGGCTCTGGAATCATATTTTTGAAAGAACTTCGCTTCTCAAAAGGATGTATATTGCATGATTCCATTTATATAACATTCATGAAATAACATATTTATAGAGATGGAGGACAGATTAGTGGTTGCCAAGGTTTAAGAATAGAGAGAAGAAGGGAAAGATGTGGCTATGAAGAGGTAGCACAAGGGACTCTTGTGATGGTATAATTAAGTATCTTGTGCTAGTGATTACGTGAGGCTATCCATATGATAAAATTACACACACACAATTCCCTGTATTACTGGTGGAATCTGATCAAACTCTGTGGATTTTACCAATATCAATATTCTGGTTTTGAAATTACTATAATCATTCAAGATTTTAATGTGAGATACGGGGTAAAAGGTACATGGGATCTCCCTATACATTCCTTTAAACTTCCTGTGAATCAATAATAATTTTTTTTTTTAAGTTTTAAAACAAAATCATAAAAACCTCCCCAGGTAATTTTATGCTGTCTACTGACTCTGGTCCCTGAGTGGCATATTTAGGGATCCTTACATAGGAAATTTTCAGAGAAATTCATGAGACTACTGCAAAATCACTTTTTTCTTTTGGTGATAAGAATTTTATAATGCTCTTTTAAAATGTTTTAATTTCATAGCTGAATAAAAACAAATACCATACAATATGTTGGCTTAATAACAGAAATTTATTGGCTTACCATTTCAGAGGCTAGAAAGCTTGTTTCCTCCCCGTTTCAGTATATTCTTTTTGGCAATATTTTAATTTAATGTCAAAAGGCAATACAGAGGAGGTGCCTTCATCTTTCTTTTCCAGGTTCCATTGACTTCTACCTTCTGGGGTTCTCTCTGTGACTTCTTGTTCTGGGTCCAATTTCCTTTGCTTATAAGGACTTCTGCTATATTGAATTAATATCCATCTTTATACAGCTTGGGCCCTCTTTAATGACACCTTTAAAGGTCCTATTTCCAAATGTGTTCACCACCACAGAAACAGCATTTGAGACCAGAACATGTCTTTTGTGGGGGACATGATTCACTACCCTCGTAAGTCATAAGAAATGTCATTTTTAGTTTGAATGTTTTTGAATAGCTCAGAAGCACTGTCAAGAATATAATAAAAACATACTGCTTAATTTAAAATTAATACACCCATCTTTATCTGCTCTACATTGGTCTCCCCAGAACTCTTATTATAGTGATAGAAGATAAAATGAATCTCACACTACCCATGCTGATAGATAATATGTCCAGGGCAAGCTATAATTGATAGTATTTTCATTGTTGAGGATGGTCACTGGATTTGCATGATTATTCTTTTATTGTGAATGTGTAATTCACATTTGATCATATAAAATGATGTCTTTGGTTCTTTGGTTCATAATCCAAATGGGAGCTATTCATTAGCAGTGGGTAACAAGATGAACTAACAAGATGAACATGAGTGCACACTGTCATTCTTTAGATATAAAAAAGTGCAATACTGGAAGTCATGGTGAGAAGAAGAATGTGTTGATACTACGAGATAATTCTCACATTATATTCAGTAACTCAGCATGATTAAAACCTTTCATTGGTACTACATCTAGTTTTGCCTCTGCAACTTAAAAGAACTTACAGAGGATTAAAAGTGAACTGCATAAATGATTAAAGGATTCAAAATATGACCTCTAAAGAAAGGTTAAAAGGACTGTAATTATTTAGCCAGGAGACTAGGACGCCAAGAGATAACTTAAAATTATCTGTCAAGAATATGACAGACTATTATACAGTATTGTCTGTGTTCTATACTGTATTCTCTAGCCCCTCTGAATATGCCTGGAAGAACTGAACAAAACTTGCAGCATAAAGGACTTGGGTTATATTTTAAGTGGAATTTCATGAAAATTAGGAATTCTAGATATTTTAAGTTATTCTCTATGGATATTATAGCAATTTCATTATAAAAGCAAATACAAAGAGAATCCTATCAAAATGTTGATATCAAAATGTTGTATCTAATTGAATTGACCTATTTGTAGAAGAAGTGGGGATGGAGAGAGTGACATGAAATAGAATCCTCTCACCCAAAAGTTTCTCTATGTGAAGTTAACCTCATGTTAAACAAAGACAATCAAAAGTACTTACATAAATAATATAAAGCAGATGTGCCTTTTTGACAATGGTGGGGGAAAAAAATACCTCCTGGCACCAGCTGAAGGTAAAAGGAATTAATTTTAAGCAAAATTAATCTTTTAACCTGCACTTGACAATTTTATCTCAATCTCATGTTATAACATATTTTCCCTAATTATATTTTAGAGGTCCAATGTCTTGCTATTCTCCATGCTTCTTTCTTGCCCACCATTAGATTAAATGTTTGTTTATTTGTTCTGAAAATATTCACTGAGTATCTATTTTAGTTTTCCAAGTAGCTGCTGATGTAAAGTACCAGAAAGGGCTTGACTTTTAAAAAGGGGCTTTGCTTGGGGTAAAAATTTACAGTTCCAAGGCCATGAAAAGCCCAATCTGAGGCACCATAAGAGATGCTTTCTCACCAAAGCCAGCTACCGTTGATACTGTTGTCCAGTCACGTGGCTAGGCAAGATGGCTGCCCATCACTGCCATGGTTTCAGCCTTCCCCTGCAGGTTCACCATCTCCTCTTGAGATTCTCCATGTGCCAGTCTCTTGGGGGCATCATGCTTACATGATCCTCTATTCCTCTCTTACATGGCAGGTTCAAAAATAGAAGTTTCATTTTCCTGTATCTATCACTCTGTACCTCCATTTTTATCAGACCCAGAAAGAGCGGGGAGACTCAACATGAATCACCCCCACGGACAAAGTCCAATCAAAAACCCAAAAGTGATCTTATCAAGTATTCTAATAAAGGGCTCCACAACCAAAAATTATGCAATGAAAGTGTATCACACTCACAGGAACAGATTACCATAAAAAGATAATCATTCTCTTTTTGAGATTCATAAAATAACTTCAATCTGCCAAAGGATCTAATATGTTCTAAGCAGTAAGTTGAGTGATGGAAATACAGTGGACAATAAGATGAAGTAAGCTCATATGCTTTCATCATAGAGCCACAAGTCTATTAGGCATGCAGAGAAGTAAAAGGGGAATAAAATGCAAAGAAGGGAATTTCTGTATTGGCTTGAAAGAATAATAACAAACAAGAGGAAATTGAATTGCTACTACAAAGTGAGGAGAAGGAGTATCTCTAGAGTGCAGGGGATCCCCTCAGATACCTCTTAGTTCTATCATTCCCTGTGTGGAGGTTTGAAGCTGTATGAACTGCAGAAAAACGTTATTAAACCTAATCCAAATCCAATGTGAACCCATTGTAAGTCGGGCATATGCCCCAGCCTTTGCAGAAAATTGAATCACTGCTCTAGTGTTCATAGAGAGTGGGATCTGTGCTCAGGGGTTTGCAGATAGTCTGGCTACTATTCTCATGTTCAGAGATGGTGGAACCTTTATATCAGTGTTTGGGGAGAGCATGGCTGCTATACAAGCACATGGAAGGGGTGGGGCTGCCACTCCACCAGGCATGGAGGACAAAATAGATGACTCTCAAACCTTGAAATCTTATGGGTTGCCTTGCTGAGTTTAAGAATTGTTTGGGTCCCATGATCCTTTTTTCCCTTCCAATTTCTCCCTTCTGGACTGGGAATATTTATCTTATGCCTGTCCCTCCATTGTTTAACAGAAGCAGATACCTAGTTTTCTAGGTTTTATAAGTCCATAGAGGGAGGGGAATTGTGCCCCACACAGATCACACCTATAACTGATTTTGATGCGACTTTGTACTAAAGTTTGTCTCTAAAAGTATTTAAGGATTTTGGGACATTACTAGGGATGAATGTATTTTGTTTATAGAAATAACATGTTTTGGGGGTTCCAAATTGTGGAGTGTGGTGGATTGAACCTGTATGCAGCACAGAAAAAGCATGTTCTTAAACCTAATCCAATGGGAACCCATTGTAAGAAGCACCTTATACTTACACAGCCCATCATATGTTGGTCAAACTGTACAATTCAAAGTAAAATGAGAAGGTCCTGAAAGATGCAAGAGAAGAATAATGTGTTATGTACAAGGAAATAACAATTTGACTGAATGCCAATTTCTTATCAGAAACCATGGATAAAAGAAGGTAGCGGGTTGAAATACTTAAAGTGCTGAAAGAGAACTGCCATCCAAGAATTTTACATTTTATGAGACTTTCTTTAAAAGAAAGAGGAGGAGTTCAAAACATTATCAAACAAAAGCTAAGGGAATGCATCACCACTGGACCTGTACTACAAGCAAGGCTAAAAGGAGTTCTTCAGACTCAAAAGAGAGAACACTAGACATAAAGAAATATAAACCTCTGGTAAAAATAGCCATTTGAGTAATTATAAATGCCAGTACTACTGTATTGTTTTTTTGTTTTGTTTTGTTTTGGTATATAACTCTACTTATTTCCTGCAGGTGCAGAATCAAGGACTTTAATAGTGATATATATTTCTCTCTGTTTTGATATAAATATATTTGCATATATACTAATAAAATTTTTATTATTTTCCTTTCCTCCATCCCCTTACCAGTTAACATAAGATGTTTTAGGGCAGTGAAAGTAATATCTGGGTATTAAAATTAAATCACATCATAGGTAGAATATGAAAATGAACATCACTCAATTGTGTATTGGGGACTTTATATCTTCCTTGGGGGAGAGGGTAGCATGTTTTCTATTTTATACAGAAAGAGTTGGATTATAATAAGTGGATGCATGATTTTGTATTTATTTGGAAGTTAAATGTCATTTAAAAACTGTACATGCATGTCATGTTGAAAAAGTGTGAACTGTTGGCTTGCATTGTGTCAACATAGTAAAGCTGGAATCTGATTCCTAGAATTCTCCTTGTTAGCATGGATCAAAAGAGATATTTTCCATAAGATTTTAAAGCACATGTAAAACAGAAGACATTTGATGTTTGGAAATTTGCAGCCGGACCTAAGTTGCTGTAGCAGTTCATATACATTAATATTTACCTCTTCGTTTACTTGGTTGGTGGGCAAGAGAAACAAGACACATAGATTTTCTAGTTCCTGCCAGAACTTCTAGTTCCTTCAACTTCCCCAACTCTTGGTCCAGATTAGTATTTAGCTGTATGACAAAAAAGCACCAGTTTCTTCTGCTGGATATCTCCATCCTTGAGGTTAACAGAGGGAGCAGTGAGAGGTCTTGCTACTTCCACTTTGTAATTAACATATTGATGAAACATCAAAATAAGGATGATGAATAAAAAGGCACACTCTAAAAGAAAAGTCCAAGAGTAGAAAGAATAGAAAGTTTGTTTTGTTTCTAAGCAGACAGATTAAGATCATCTTTCAGGTGAAGGCTTCTTTCCATCAGTTGAAGGAGACAGTTACACTGGCTTTCTTTCTGCCCTCGTCTAAAGCAGTCCCTTCTTTGGTTGGCTTGTGAGAAAGCACTTAGTCTTCGGTGTAGAGGCGATATATCAGGGCAACAAACAGCGCAGAGATGGCTGGGATCAACCAGTTGGTCCACCAGCTGGTATGAGACTCAGCAGTTGTAATAAGAGTATCCGAAGGTTGTATTATCTTTGATCTGTCATCTGGATGAAGCTCCCCGATAATAAACGTTTTGGACAGTTCTCTAGCATCTGTAGAGTGCCCAACATCCTCAAAGTTTTCTGTAGCATCTCCTCCAGCTTGTTCCCTTAAGACTTCTTCCCCACCGGGATGCTCCTCCAGAAACTTGGTCAGGTCGTACACCTTGTAGTGCAGGATGACCCAGGTGCTCTTGCTGTGGTTGTGCTTCTGGATCTCCTCCAGCCTGTAGTACTTCACGGCCCAGTCCGACGGCTTCGCCATCGCCGCACTCCGCGAGCCTCAGCAGCCAAGAGCTCACACCCCGGCCGCCGCGAGCACCTCAAATAGATTATGTAATTAGTGTTCATAACTATTGTATATGATCAAATATCTAGAATAATGCCATTATTTGTGTATTTATATTCATGTGTGTATTCTGTAATGTATCAACTAGTGTTTCACTTATTTGATCAAACTTTGACTGATAAATATGGATAAGATTGTTTACAATAATAATTAAAATATGATAGTAGCTAGTAGGGTACTTGTAAGAATTAAATATGCTATTACCAAATCCATTTTGATAATTCGACTACTAAATGACTATAGTGTTAAAAAGTCCTTAGAACACTTCTGCCTGATCTAAAAAAGTACAACCTAAAATATTATCACTTTTATCAAAATCATTACATTTATCTTAAACATTCCCCTTCTTTCTTAAAGTCTAGCTAGCTCTCTATTTCTCAAATATATTTTTAATTCTACTTGCTGTTAAAATTTACATAAATTGAACCAGATTACATATATTCATTTATGTCTTGCTTATTTTGCACAGCAACATGTGGCCATTGCTGTACTATACTCCCTTTCCTAAATACACATTTATTTATCTAATCTTCTATTGAAACTATTAGGTAGCTGTATTAGTCAGCCAAAGGAGTGCTAATGTGAAATACCAGAAATGGGTTGGTCTTTATAAAGGCTATTTATTTGGGGTAGAAGTCCACAGTTAACAGGCCATGAAGCATAAGTTTCTTCTCTCACCAAAATCCATTGCCACGTGTTGGAGCAAGACAGCTGCTGATGTTTGCCAGGGTTCAGGCCTCTTGGGTTCCTCTCTTCCTGGGGCTGCATTTCTCTCTGGGCTTAGCTCCTCTGTTTCCTCCACAAAGTCAGCTATAGACTATCAGGTGAATGGCTCGCTTCTCTTCTCCTGGGGCCTTCTCTCTAACATCAAAACTCAGACATCAAAACTGCTTCTCAAAAACGGCTCCGTCTGTCCTTTGTCTTGCCTTTTATATTGGATTCTCCCACCCACCAAGGGGTGGGGCTCAATGCCCTACTGAGGTAGCTAATCATAACTTAATCATGCCCAGAATAACAGATCAGTTTACAAGCATGATCCATTTTTTTTTTTTTTTTTTTTTTTTTGGAATTCAGAATTACATCAAATTGCCAAAGGACTACAGTAGCTTTTAGTGCTTTTTTTTTTTTTAATATGATGGACAATGCTACTATAAACATCAGGTATCTATCGCTGAGTAATAAATCACTTCAAAACTTGATAATTAAAAAGAACAATAATTTATTTTCTCATAATCTTTGCGTCAAAAATTATGGCTGTTTTTATCTGGGAACATTTACCTCTGATTCCTGTGGTATGAGCTATAATCTCCCATGTCTTTGGTGACTGCTAGAATGGCTGTCAAAAATGGCTGTATCTTTCCCTCCACATGGTCTCACATACACAAGATTGGTAAGTCAGTCTTGTCCACATGATGGTAACATCCCAAGCAGGCAGTAGCCAAAGGTGTAAAGCTTCTCAAGGCTTTTAGTCTTGGGACAGACAGAGTATAATATCCATAGCATACTATTTGTCAAAGCAAGTCACAATACCAACCCATATTTAATTGGTATACAAATAGATGCTATCTTTGGAATCAAGGAATTACAAAGAATTTGTAATCACAAATTATTCATATACTTCTTACATTGAAATATATTTGGGCCCCTAAAAGTATTCTCCAATTAAAATGTCGGTCTCAAAATCCATGTTCTCATTATCTCCATATGTAAATGTTCTGTGGGATGCTGTGCATAAGATTCTAAAAAGTGCCTTCTTCTTATGATGTCTCCTTTTATGAATGACTATTTGAACATGTCATTCATAATTTCCAATTATGGGGATATTTTAGTTTGCTAAAAGCTGCTGTGGGGCAATATACCAGAAATGGGTTGGTTTTTATAATGGGGATTTATTAAGTTAAAAAGCATACAGTTTGGAGGTTATGAAAATGCCAGATCAAGGCATCATTAGAGATACAGTCTCACTGAAGATTGGTTGCTGGTGATCCTGGATCCTTCCATGTGACAATGATGCACATGGAGGCATCTTCTTCTCTTCTGGGTCTCATTCCAGGTTATGGCTGTTCTATCTGTGACTTCCTCTCTCCGGAGTTCCTCTCTGAGTTCTTGGGATCCTTCTGTCCATTTCTTTGGCCTTTTCTCTCTGTGTGTCTCTGCTGTCAGTCCTCTGTTTATAATATAGGACTCCAGCAGGAAGATCAAGATTTACCCTGGGCAATACCTCACTGAAACCTTGCAAATACTGGCCCCCCAACTGAATCCAATTCAATCAAAAGGTCCTACACCCACAGGGATAGATAAGCTCTAAAACCATGATCATTTCTGGGATCCAAAAAAACCTTAAAATTGTCCCATGGAAATTCCTTGTTAACTTAATAATAATAATTTTTGTAATATTTATTTTTAAGTAAAAAATATCCTGCATTATACCAATATTTTCAGTTTAGTTGAGTTTTGCTTTATGGATGAGAATATGGTCAATTTTTGTGCATGTTCCATTAAGACTTAAAAAAGAATATGTGTTTTACAAAACATGAATGTAGCATTCAATATATTCCCTTTAGGTAACATTTATTAATCTTGCTTTTCAACTCTTCTCTATTTTTATAGATACAGTTCTGGTTTTATATTCTGCTATAAGTGTGAATTATTTATTAGTTTTGTCAAATAAGTTGTAAATATTCTGTATTGCAGAAGTTGTGAACTTACAAAACAATCATGGACATATGTAGAATTCCCGTACAACAACCATTCACCAACACACCACTCCGTTGTGGATCATGTAATTATTACTACTAACTATGGTCCATAGTGTACATTTGGCATAGTTTTTCCATACCCCCTATTATTAACACAGTCCATCTTTGGCACTGATGCAAGCACCTAACATATTGATGTTAGCCATAGTCCATACGTTACACTAATTTTATTTTTCCCATGCTTCTCCACATTCTTACTTCCCTACAATAGTAATGTACATCCATTCTAGTTCACAGAAGGACATTTTTGCATTTGTACTATTAACCACAATTCTCATTCACCTCTGGGTTCATTGTGTTATTCTGTCACTAGATTATTCTCTAGCTTTATTTCAATTGACATTTACATCCCTAAACTCCTCTTTTTAGCTACAACCCCATTGATAAACCAGCTGCTACTCACTATGATGTGTTACCATCAACTCTATCTATTTCCACACTTTTACAGTCAAATTAATTAAAACTTCTACATACATTAAGCATCAGTAACCCTTCATAGTGCTCCTCTTATCTTCTAATAAGCTATAGGTTTTAACTCCATGTGTTTATTCTTTGTAATTAGTTCATATTAATGAGGCCATGCAATATTTGTCCTTTTATGCCTGACTTAAGAGAAAACAATAAGGGCTGGAGAGGATGTGGAGAATTAAGAACATTCCTTCATTGTTGGTGGAATTGTAAAATGGGTGCAACCTCTGTAGAATACAGTTTGGCGGTTCTTCAGGAAACTAAATATAGAACTGTCATGTGATTCAGTAATTCCTCTACTAGGAATATATCCAGAAGAACTGAAAACTGTGACACTAGCAGACATCTGCACACTGATATTCCTAGCAACATTATTCACAATTTCCAAAAGATGGAAACAAACCAAGTGTCTATCACCCAATGAATGAATAAACAAAATGTGGTATATATATACAATGAAATGCTATGCTGCAGTAAAAAGAAATGAAATTGGTACACATATGATAACACGGATGAATCTTGAAGACATTATGCTAAGTGAAATATGTCAATTAACTTTTTATATTTTGAAGTTATGTTTAAAGGTATGTAAAATTAAAATTTACTGTATTTTTGGTTAATTGAACTATTACATTATTTATTATGAATTAATACTTTTTATCACAAGTAAATAATATTGCTTTAGTTTTTGAAATCAACTTTAATGAGTAATAATTAGTAAACAATAAACTATACCTATTTAAAGTTTACAATTAAATAGTTTTGACACTAATTTGTGAAACTTCAGAGCAATTGCAAAATCTACCAATTTTGTTCATTTAACTATTTATTTCCCCTTTTCTTAAGTGGAGTCCAAGCAACCGTTATTGTTTGTCACTATAAATTAGCTTTTGTTTACCAGAATTTTACAGAAATTATATCAAAGAATATGTTTTTTTAAATTTTTTTATTTCCCATCTTTCATCTTAATGTTGAGGTTTCTCCAAGTTGTTACTTGTCTCAATACTTTATTTCCTCTATTACTATGCAGCTTCCAGTGCATGGATATATAACACTTTAAACATTCATCTGTTTGTTTTCCTTATAACATAATCATTTTTTTCCAGGATGCTGTTAAGATCTATTTTTACATTTGGTGTTCTCCATGGTATGCCCTTGTGCTAATTTCTGTGTAATTTTTTTTTTTTGATTTAGATTCATTGTTTTTCTTGTATCTTTGGATTGAGGTCTTTTGTCATTTTACAAAATTCCCACAATTAAATTTTTTTTAAATCTTTTTTTTTTAAACTTTATTTTGTACATTTAATAATCGAAAACATAAACAATTAAAAAATAAAAAGTAAACACAGGTGAATAAATATATACATTTCTCAATAAATGTAATGGATACATGTAAATTTTTTTTTTAATCAAACAATATATTACACAATATATTTGGTTCATAGTAATGCATTCATACAGTATTTGTCCTTTTGTGTCTGGCTTGCTTCACTCAACATAATGTCCTCCAGGTTCATCCATGTTGCCATATGCTTTATGACTTCATTTCTTCTTACAGCTGCATAATATTCCATCGTGTGAATAGACCACAGTTTGTTTATCCAGTCATCTGTTGATGGACACCTGGGTTGTTTCCAACTTTTGGCAATGTGGAGAGATAGGAACACTTCCTCACTGTTGGTGGGAATGCAGGATGGTACAACCACTATGGAGGACTGTTTGGCAGATCCTAAAGAAGTTGAATATAGACTTGCCATGTGACCCTGCAATACCACAATTAAATTTTAAGTATGACCTCTAGTCCATTCTCTCTCTCTTCTGCTACTGCTATCATGAAGAGATTTTGTACATTCTTCTCTAATTATACTCTGTCTCTTAACCCATCTTTCTGATTTCCTGAAGTGTTGAGACTGTGCTCTGGAAATTATTTTCCTTAAATTTCTTAATCTTTAAACATACCCATTGAATTAAATTTAATTTTTATGATATCATTTAATTATTATGATATCAATTTCTGTTTCTTGAATATCTATTTAGTTATTTTTTCAAATCTTCTTGGTCACTGTTTTATTGTTTCTGTTCCCTGTACACATATACATGTTATTTTTGTTCCTTTAAATTTATTAAGCATATTTGGGTGTTTTTTTAATATGTGCATCTGATAATTCTAATCATTAAAATTAGTGGGCCCTATCTGCAATTATTTATGCTGCTTCCACTCATTGATGACTTGTTTATTTGTGTGATTTTTGCCTTTGAGTTGTTTATTTTTCATGGAACTTATTCCATGGTCATATTGAGATATTCCTTTACTTGAGCTCCTTCAGGTAGTATTTGTATTTATATTGTCAGATTGCCTGGGACCAATATTAAATAGGATAATGCTAAAATTATTCTTCTCTCTAATGTTTGATATTTTCCACAGAACACGGATAGCATGTTGATATGAAAATCAGTGTTAGAGCTATTTTAAGATTTTAAATTTACAAAATGATTTTTGTTTATTTTGATAAAGTTGAAATAGTTGAGCTCTCATTCTGTGACCACTTCAATGCAGATCATTTCTTGTTGAATTATACCATGAAGATGTACTCTTTAATGCTAAGTTTTATAAAGGGACGATTTAGGTATTCCACTTTGTTTCTGCTTCCCTGCCTTCAATTGTCAAATCAGAAGCCTTTGTTCCCAGATTTCAGCAAAAAAAACCCAGGGTAAAAGACAGCTATAACACTCAATATTATTTTATTAAAGACACATTTCTTGCTTTCATTTCATTTTTTAAATTTTTCTTAGTGCACTTCAGCAAAATTTACAAGTATATCTAAGATTGTTTCTATCTATTATATTGGTTGTTTCATTTGGGAGAGACATTCACGGATATAAGTAGCTATCCTGCTGAAAATAAAAGTTCATGCCAACTACTTTCCCAACTGGTAAGTTTGTTTATTTGTTCACTTTGCACTTGTTTTCAACATGATTCATGAGAAAAGGAACTATATTTCTCTTACTCACTTATATATCACAGTTCTTAGCAAAAGAGCCTGGCACATGGCAACTAGTCAGTGATTATCTTATGGAATGGGTGGGGGGAGGGGGAAGGGACATTTTGTTCAGTTATTTACCAAGTTATACAAGATTCTTTTAGACCCTAGATGCAACTGCCTCAGCACAAGGTTGTATGTTCTTCTCTTCAGTTCTCTCACTATTCTTTGTTTTCCATCCAGAAACAGATTTTCTTTGTTGAATCATGAATGAGACTGAGATTCACATGTGTGATACAAATACCACAGAGCATGGTACTTAATTGAAACTCAATATATGTTGCATGTATAACTCCTTCTATCTTGGACCCAATCTCTCCTATCCCTGACACAGGCCCACTTCATATTCTGAAATACAAATTTATGTTTTGTCTCACTATTAATTTAATTTTATCTGCTTTTAAATGATTCTTATGCACTATAAAACATTTCCCAACCCCTCCTACATATCAATAATATGAAGCAAGTACATTAATTTACCTGTGGCTATGCAGTTTCTGATGAAAGGTATAAGTAATCAAAATCAGCCTCTTCACTAATAAATATATTATTATGATTACTCAAGAGCTTTTCCAGATCTTTGGTTCTGTTATATATTAGGCACTTAGTGATATATGAGAGGCACTAATACATTATGTTGAGAAAATATTGACTTTTTGATAAAGCAATAAGATATATTTAAAGCTAATTTATATTTCAATAAATGCTAAGGTTCTCTTGTCCTTTGTGTTATTAGAGTCTTATTTAATTATTATTTTAGACAGTATATAAAAATTGACATTTGATACTTTTTTTTCAAAAATTAATATTTAGTAAGTGAAGTTGTAAGTAATGTTGACCTTTAATTCTGCTTGTGTTCATTTTAAATACTCTGCTAATTCTCAATTCTGGAAGCTTTTCTTTTTGTTTAGTGAGTCCATAGCATTGGCTTTTTTAGGGGTACTTTTTCCATTAATTATTAAAAAAACATCACATCAAGTACAGCTGTTAATTTTCTTGACAGGATTAATTCACTGTAAAACCAAATGACATTTTAAAAATAAAATTTTACATGTGCTAGTATTATGCTGAACAAATAAATGAAATTCCCAATTTTACTTGTTCCTATGATACCGTTTCCTTGACTTCAATACATTCAGAAAAGATATATGAGGAAAAAAAGACAGAAAGTTGGTGAAGCAGTCTTACAAAGAATATGTCAGAAATAGTAAGGTTGTAGGCCAGTTTATCTATTTGGGAAAATGTGAAACAATGAAGAGAGTTTTCATTTAACTACCTAAAACTCAGACTGCATAATAGAAGAAACAAGCTGTGTTGTACGGTAGGAATAGAAATTTTAGCAAAATGGGTTAGCAGGAAGGCTTCTAGGAATCTGTGTTAAAAAATGATGGGCAAGGACACTAGAGGGAAAATGGCAAAGTAAGGACCTCCACTTCTCAGTCTTGCCACCAAACCAAGTATTAAACAAGCAGGAACTGTCTGAAATAACTATTTTGTAACTCAAGAGGCCAGAACAACACTGTACAGCATACAGTGGGTGAGCAGGAGGAAAAGGAAGATAAATTATGGTAAAGAATATTAATTTGCTCTCTCTCTACTTGCTCTTTTCCTCCACTCTTGGAGCAGGCCACTGTGCAGTCTAGTCCCTGGCTAGCTGCTGGTGACAAAAAGGGATGTAAAAAGGCTGTTCCCCAAGAATAAGGATAGGCATAGCTGGTCTACGATCATGGCTTTTGATTAGGGTTTGGACCCAGTTCTTAAGGCCGCTATTGTTTCTACCACCCTGGACAAAGACAGCAGCAGGCATTGTTTCAACTCTCCCTACACTGGGACAGAGGCAATGGAGATATAAAGATGCTGTGCTTCCTCAAGCCCGTGGAGTACACTTAGCTGAAGGGCTGCATTTTCTGGGCAAGCCTTCATGATTCTCTCCCCAGGGTACTCTGGAGCTGGTCTGTGCCTCTTTTGTGGTTCCCTAGCCCTGTTTTGTCTAGGAAAAATTGAGTTGGAAAAGTTCTCATAAGGGTGACATTCCATCCAGAATTTGCCCTCCAGGCAAAAGCAGTGTGAGAAAACATACTATAGAAACAAATAGGCATGGATAACGACTTGATGGCTTTAAACACTCAGAGAGACCACCAAACTCTCTAAAAAGGGAACTCCCAAAAACTAACAAGCAAAAGCCCAGGACAAAAAAGAGAACCAGAAATACAGAGCCTATACCACACATTAGCCTTGGGCAGACCTTTGTTATAAGAGTGCTCATAGGTGTAATATGGGGACATAGGTGTAATATGGGGGCTTTTTCTGGACATTTGAATTGTCCGGAATGATGTTGCAATGACAGGTATAGGCCATTATATATCTTGTCATAATTTACAAAACTGTGCGGGAGAGAGTTTAAACTATAATGTAAACTATAATCCACACTGAGTGGCAATGCTCCAATATGTGTTCACCAATTGTAACAAATATATCACAGTAATAAAGGATGTTGTTAATGTGGGGAAAGTGTGGGAGGGGTAGGTAGTGGGGCAAATGGGAATCCTCTATATTTTTTATGTAACATTTATGTAACCTAAGTATCTTTAAAAAATAATTTTAAAAAAGATTGCGAAAGGAAATCTCTGTCTTATAACCAGCTGGCTACAAAACCAATAAACACATGCCCCAGAGAGTAAATCTCAGAGTTAACATTTAAAAATATTAATATGTACACTGTGCAGCAAAGAGTATAAGACAAACAGAAAATGTGTCCATTCCAAAGGAAGAGGATAAAAATAGAGAAAGCACTAACAAAGAAGAACAGCATGCAGACATGCTAAACAAAGCCTAAAGAAATGATCTTAATAATCCTCAAAGAGATGAAGGAAAGTACAGAGAAAGGATTAAAGTATATCAGGAAAACAATGAATGAACAATAGGAGAATCTAAGTAAAGAGAAAGAAATTTTAATAAGGAGACAAACAGAATTATTAGCATTGAAGATGAAAATAGCCAAAATGAAAAATTCCCAGGAGGGTTTCCAGAACAGTTTGGAGAATGGCAGAAGAAAGAATCCGTGAATTGGATAGTAAAACACTTAAAATGAGTCAAGCTGAGGATCAGAAAGAAAAAAGAAAAAAGTGAAAATAGCATAAGAAAGATATGGGCCACAACCAAGTGCACCAATATAAACTTTATTGGAGTCCAAGAATGAGAAGAGAGAAAGTGACAGAAGGAATAGACAAGAAATAATGACAGATACTTCCCAAACGTAGCAAAAAAACATGAGTATAAACATCCAAGAAGCTGAGAGAATACCAAACATGGTAAACATGATGAAAAAATATCTCTGTTTAGTTGCAAGTAGTAACCAAAAAAGAGCTGGGGTGGCTTTCCTAATATTGGATAAAACAGTTTAAGTCAAAAACTGTTACAAGGGCAAAGATAGTTATTATATACTGATAAAGGATACAATTCAATAGGAAGATGAAACAATTATAAATATATATGCATCTAATAGTAGAGCCCCAAAGTATATAAAATAAATACTGACAGAAAATGCTAGTTTTACATTAATAGTAGAAGACCTTACACACCACTCTCAATAATTGATAGAGCATCTAGTGAGAAATTCAGTAAGAAAATACTAGACTTCAATGGTACATTAAAACAACTAAGCCTAATAGACATATATAAAGAACACTCTACCCAATGAAAACAGAATACACATTCTTCTGAGTGCACATGGTTCATTTCCCAGGATAGACAATATTCTAGGTCACAAAACAAGTCTCAATAAATTAAAAAAATATTGAAATCATACATTATATGTTCTCTGACCACAACAGAATGAAGCTAGAAATCAGTAACAGAGGGAAAGATGGAAAATTCACAAACATAAGGAAATTAAACAACATACTCTTAAACAATGAATGTGTTAAAAAAGAAATTAGAATAAAAATTAGGAAATATCTTGAGGTGAAAGTAGATGAATATAAGCATAATGAAACCTATGGGATATAGCAAAGCCAGAGCTTAAAGGGAAATTTATTGCTCTAAATGCTTATACTAAAGAAGAAATTCTTCAAATCAGAGACCTAAAATCAAAACTGATAGAACTAGAGAAAGGAGATCAAACTAAACCCAAAGCAAGCAGAAGGAAGGCTATAACAAGGATTAGAGTATCTATAAAGAAATAGAAAACAAACAAAAAATACATGGAACCAACAAAACCAAAATTCAGTCTAAGAAGATTAATGTGAGTTGTGAAACAGCTGGAGGATAATATTGGGAATGTATAACAATCATTTTGGAAGTAGATGAGGATTTTGGTTAATAATATAAATACAGTAATGTTCTACTACAGGGTATTAAGAATGTGGCAATACATGGGAAAATATAACTAATGTAATTTATGAACTATAGTTAGCAACAATATTGTAATGTTTTTGGTAGCAAAGCAAAGTTGGCAGTTTAATAATTCTAAAGGTAAAAAAAGAATACTGGGTTTGGTTTTGCAAAATATGAATACAATTAAGCATTTTTTCTCTTATTCATTTTTTTTTCATTAGTAAGGAGATCTCAACCATGTCATTTAACTTATCTGTGTTCTTCTGTGTATCTTTCTGAACATTAGAAGAACAACTGAATTAGCTGTTTGAATTAGATGACATAAAAGTGCCTGAAAAATGACTTTTTAGAAGTTATGTTTTTGTAACTTGTTGAGCTGCTTTTTTTCTGTTCCTTTATTTTTATGAATTTGAAATAAAGTTGTAAGAAGAAAAAACCAACCCCTCCACCCCCCCCCAAAACAAAACAAAACAAAACAAAACAAAACAAAACAAAACAAAAACCTCCAAACAAGGGAAAGCACAGGACCAGATAGTTTCACAGGGCAATTCTACCAAACATTCCAAGAAGACTTAACTCAATTCTGGTCAAACTCTTCAAAAAAATTGAAGAGGATGGAACACTCCCTAACATAGTCTCTGAGACCAACATCACCCTCATCTGAAAACTTGGTGAAGCTATCACAAGCAGATTAAACTACAGATCAATATCTGTTATAAATATAGAAGTAAAAATCTTCCACAAAATACTAGCAAACTATTTCCAACAGTATATTAACAGAATTATATAGCATGATCAAGTGGGATTTATCCTTGGTATGCAATAAAGGTTCAACATAAGAAAATCAATTAGTGTAATATACTACATTAACAGAATGAGGGATAAATTCATATGATCATCTCAATTGATGCAATAAACGCATTTGACAAAATAGAGCACTCTTTTTTTGAGAAAAATACTTTGATCACTAGAAATAGAAGAAACTTTCTCAGTATGATAAACAACATATAAGAAAAACCAACAGCCAACATCCTATGTAATGGTAGGATGACAGGAAACATTCCAAGCTCAGGAACAAGACAAGGATGCCCACTTTCACCATTCTTATTCAGCATTGTACTGGAAGTTCTTGCCAGAACAATTAGGCAAGAAAAAGAAATAAAAGGTATCCAAATTGGAAAAGAAGAAGTAAAACGTTCCATACTTCCAGATGACATGATCTTATGCACATAAAATCCTGTAAAATCCATAAGAACTCTCCTAGAGATAAAAAACGAATTCTACAACATCGGGGGAGGGGCACAAGATCAACACCCCAAAATCAGTAGTGTTTTTGTACTCAAGCAATAAACAATCAGAAGAAGAAATGAAGAAAAATTGACATTCACAATAGCAACTAAATATTAAATATCTAGTAATAAATCTAACTAAGGATGCAATGGACTAGTACACAGAAAACTGCAAGGAATTGCTAAAATAAATTAAAGAACTAAATAAATGGAAATATATTCCATGTTCATGTATTGCAAGACTAAATAACATTAAGATGTCAATACTATCTAAAGCTATTTATAGATTTAATGTAATCTAAATCAAAATTCCAGCAACCTTCTATGCAGAAATGCAAAAGGGAATCATCACATTTACGTGGAAGGGTAAGGGGCCTCAATTAGTTAAAGAAATCTTGAAAAAGAAGAATGAAATTGGAGGACTCACACTTCCCAATCTTAAAGTTTATTTCAAAGCCATAATAATTAAAACAGTATGGTAATCACACAAGGACAGACATATAAAACAATGGAAGTGAATTTTGAGCTCTGAAATCAACCCCCCACATTTGTGACTAATTGATTTTTGACAAGGTAGCAAAGATCAATGAACTAGGAAAGAATAGTCTCTTCAACAAATGGTTCTGAGAAAATTGGATCTGTATTTGCAAAAAATAAAAGCAAACCAAAAAAAGAAGCAGGATTCCTTCCTCATACCATATACAAGAATTAATTAAAAAATAGATCAAGCCCTTATAATAAAATCTAGAACTATCAAACTCCTAGAAGAAAACTTAGAGAATCATCACTAGGACCTTATATATGACAATGGTTTCTTATACTCTACACTCAAAGCACAAGCAATAAAAGAACAAAAATAACTAAATGGGACCTCCTCAAATTAGCATATATCATATAATTGATTAATATCCAAAATATATAAAGAAACCCTTAAACTAAACAAAAAGACAAATATCCTATTTAAAAATGAGCTAAGGTCTTGAACAGCATCTCTCTCAAGAATATATACACATGGCCAGAAAGCACATGAAGAGATGCTCAACATCATTAGCTATGAGGGAGATGCAAATTAAAACCACAATGAGATACCATTCACACTCCTTAGAATGGCTGCTATTAAATAAACAGAAAGTAACAAGAGTTGGAAGAGATGTTGAAATACATGATCACTCATTCATTGCTAGTGGCAATATAATAAGTGTAGCCGTTGTGAAAAACAGTTTGGCAGTTCCTCAGAAAACTAAGTATAGAACTCCCATATGATCTGGTGATCCCACTACTAGGTATATACCCAAAAGAATTGAAAACAGGAACTTGAACAGATATTTGTACACTGATGTTTATAGCGGCATTCACAATTACCAAAAGATGGAACCAACTCAAGTGTCCATCAATCAATGAATGGATAAATAAAATGTGGTATAGACATACATTGGAATAGTATTCAGCTATAAAAAGGAATGAAGTCTTGATTTATACAACAACATGGATGATCCAGGAAGACATCATGTTAAGCTAATTAAGTCAGACAAAAAAGAATAAATATTGTATGATCTCACCGATATGAAGTCATTTGAATAAACAAACTCATAGAGTCAGAATCTAGAAAATAGGATAACAGGGGTGGGACTAGGAAATGGGAAGTGAAGGCATAAGTTGTAAAGAGTTTCTATTTGGAATAATGGAAATGTTTTGGGTGGTGATCGTAGCAGAACATTATAAGCTCAATTAACAGCACTGAAATATACATATAAATATGATAAAAGGGGAAATGTTAGATTGTATTTATGGTAACAAAAATTTAAAAAGAAACCATGGAACTACACTACACAGTGGACACTATCTTAAATCATGAACTTTAATTAATATTATAATTATGAAAATGTGTAATCATCAAGTGTTGGTGGTGTGGTGATGTATGGGAATATGTATTCTATGCAGGATTTTTCTGGAAACTCATAACTTCTCGAATAAAAAAGGCAGGTAGATAACCACAAAGTAGAATTTATTTAAAGAGGGGACAGAAACACTAATCATAATGAAGATAAAAAATATTTTAAAAAGGTAAGCAGGTGTAGTATATCTACTGTCTTGCAAATGTATGTGTTGTCCTAGCAGACATCAATATAGTTCTTCAAAAATCTAAAGTCAGATTTTGTGCTCATGGAAGTCTAATTAAAAAAAAAAACACTTCAACATCAGGAAAATGATTTTTTTTTTTTTTAATGTCTGTTGGCAGTAAGACACTGACCAGAGAGAGCAAATTGAGTTTCTCTATGGGAAATATTGGCAAGAGGTAGGCAGGGAGGGAATTAGCTCTCTAAATAATCAAGCTAGGTTAAAGTCTGGTCACTACAGCATTGAAGGGTACACAAGGTAAGGGAACTCAGACACAAACCCAGTCACACAAATCAAATTTATCTATCCCTGAAGGAGGGCTGAGAAGTGAATTTTGTCATTTGCAAATTCTTTGGACATTCACAATCCTAATTTTGGCTTATTGATAATGGTTTAATTCTATATGCCATCATTGGCAACTGAAATACTACCGTTTTGGTTTCCCTACTATCCTGCTGGGTGCTTCCTTTCATACTTTTCTGCAGTTTATATCTTCTTAAATAAAGCTTTTAATGTTAGCACTCTTCAAGCTGCAGGACAGGGCTAAATATTTCTCTTTATTATTTAGACATAGGAAATCATTGCTATTCGGTTTCAAATTTTCTTTAACTCAGTAGATACAAATGAGAAATCTTTGCTTTCTCTCAGAGCCTATTACATTCTTAATATTCTTTATAATGAGACCATTCATGGTGTTTAAGGTTTATGAAATGGCAGTCCAGGGTAAATAAGAAGAAATCTGTGGACTAAATGCTGGAGACCAAGAGAGCACTGTTGCACTTTGGATAAGGATGGTGGCAACAGAGATTGAGAGAACTGAATTGATTTCAAAGAAATATGATACATAAAATTTAAAAGACCATTCAAAATCATTATTAATCATCAATATAAAATAGCTAAATATTATTCAATATCAAATGTAGTTGGCTTTATTTTTCTCCATTGCAGTTATAATCAACTGGCAGATTCTTTCTCATTTATTGGATGGCCTTCCTTCCTATTCCCCATTTCCTCATCAAGTGATGCTGCATGATGTCAGGGACTTTGTTTTTGTTGTTGTTTTGTTTTATTTTTCCCTGCTATGTCCCTAGAATTTAGATGAGTGCCTGGAATAAGCCAACACTCAGTAAATATTTATTGGATGAAAGACAATATAAAGGATTAAATTGGAGGGAAAGGGTAAGAGAGGGACCAAGAATAACTTCTAGGTTTCTGGATCCTGAAACCGGGATGGATGGTTGGTTGTGCCATACACTGATACTGGAAAGGTTGGAAGAGTACTAGGTTTGAGGCAGAGGAAAGAGAAAGTCATAAATAATGTTTAGGACATGTTGAGTCTGAGGTGCTATAGAAATTAATAAAAGGCAGATAGATATAAAAGTAGAAATCACTAATAAGCACATAAACCCACAAGTCCTGAACCCAAAACAAGTCATGGCAGAACATAGAAATTTTGGAAATATTGGAATATTAAATTTATCTCTGGGTATGGATAGAGATTGCCTAGAAAGTAAAGAGTTGGATTCAGTCTGCAAGCTAGACTTGAAAAATATTCAACTATTAATTGCTGGCTAAAGGAAAACATTATTTAAAAACAGAATGTATGGTAAGATATATTGGAGAAAAAAGTATTAGTGTACCTGACATGAAAGCCAAAAGAAGGAAGTTCTAAGAAAGAGGTAGAGATTACTACTGTTCAGTTTGTTGATAGGTGAAATGAAATAATGATTTTAAATGCATATTGATTTATAAATATAATTGCCATAGATGTCTTTAGCTAATATTGTTTGTGAAAGCACGAAGGCAGAAGGCAGATTGGAATGAATTAATGGGAACTGTAGTAACCGGGAATAATATTATTCTGTAGTTCTTTCAAGGAGATTGTCTACAAAAAGAAGAGGGTTAGAAGGTAGTTTGAAAGAGATGTGGAGTCCAAGGAGATTTTTTGGATACAAAGAAAACAATGTTTAAATCCTGAAAAGGAATAAGAATAAGAATTTGGATAGTAAAAAAACAAGTAGTTAGTTGGCCATCTAATATTCCTTAGTATGTGGGAAGGTATGAAACCCACAGTATAAATGGGAATATTGTTCTTTATTAAGATATACCTAGTTTATCAAAATAGAGGTGAAGGAAATAATGAATGGATAGAACTTCAAGAAGTTCCAGTTTGATGATTTATGGTTAATCAGAGATCTAGGACGAAAACTCATCTGCTAAATTGTGGAGAGATAGCTCGCAGAAAATTAAGAACTTTTGAAATGTAAGTTAAGAAGAAAAGGAAATTAATTAAAGAATTATGGTAGGATTGGCATGTAGTCCATTAAGTTAGGGGATCATGCATTATTTTAAAAAATCAGGCATTTTTAGTGAAAAAAATACTTTAGTAAGTTTAATAGCAAACATTTACATAGGACTTATTATGAATCAGGCACTGTTCTAATGTCTTTACATATTTAAAACCATATCATATAATACTACAATTCAGTGAGGTAAACTGTATATGCATTAAATAGATGAGGAAATTGACTCTTAAAAGACAGAAAATTTACTCAAAATCAAAGAGTATATCTTTGAAGTGAATTAACAATTTACACTGTGGTGTTACTAAGACACTTGGTGGTATCTTGTCAAAACAAATTGAAATTTTACCCTGCCTTTGCTGGTCATAATACCAACCAATTTCTCCAAAATCAGCAACCAGACCCATGGAGGAACCATGACCTCACAAATACCTGTCTCCAGTCTCTTTATTTTCAATAATGGGGTATTTCTTCTTTACCTTCTGATACAAACTTCCCAGTATATTTTTATACCCCGTGTGGACTTTTTCTGTGTTCTCATTTTGTTTTGAGTAGGAACACTTGTCAATTTTCCCATCTCCTATAAGAGACCTCTGAAAGAGTTGTAATGCTGTCCTCCTCAAAGCACGCATCCTGTGTGTTCCCAGTCTGTTGGATAGAGAGAAACACATTAGACTCTATTACAGTTAGTGCAATCACTTCTGATATGAGCTTTCAATAGCAGGGGTCATACACACATGCAAAAACGGCCCAAGTTTCCCTGCTGCATACAATCAGTCCTGCCTCCCTAGATAAATGCATATTTTTGACAAACACTCATTTTTTGTCCACTTATGCCCCATGATTCTAGACCCCTGAGTTTCAAAGAAATATATTAGCCACCCTGATGCATTAAGTCTTCTGAGAATTGAATACATCATTAGCAACACATATCATGCTTTCTCTTACGCAAAGATTCTACAATTAAGACTGTTTAAATTAATACCAAAACAAAATCCTTTAGCATGCAATAAAATTTAATTGCATTTTTACATGGTATGAATTAGCTCTGAATAATTGTTACAACAGATTTCTATTTTAACTTATTAGAACATTATAAAAGATAGTTGTGGTTGACATTGACCAGGGATCCAGGAGAATACAGATGGTAGAGTTGAAAAGGTAAGTGAAAAGAGTTTAGTAAAGTGACTATTTAAAAATATTTGACTAAGGGGAAAAGAAGCCATTGAGAGATGGTGGCATACAATAGGTATACCTTTCAGCACAAACAAGATTTCTTTCTTGTTTTTTAACATGTTAAGTTTAAGATGCACAGAGATCCATTTAAATGAAGATAGAGAGACTTGGTCTTGCCCACAGTCAAGAGAAACTTGGGGTTGTTTACACAAAATAAATTGAGTAAAGAATTGTAGGAAAATTTTTTGTGTACTTATGTGGCATGTAGTTATACCTGTGGTTCTGTAACTAGATTAAAAAGTTTGATTTTCAAGCTTGGTAACAACACTCCATTTATTTAACAAGATGGCTCAACTGTATGAAACACAAATACTTATGGTCTCTAAACCAGTAAAGTGAAAGCCAGTTCTTACATTTTTTTTCTATCCATGAAAACTATTATTCTTGATTTGAGAGTACAATGTAAGTTTTATAGAGTTCTCAGCAGTGAATTTTGTCATTTTGTTCTGGAGAGGCTGATAAAGGGAAGAAATGGGAAGGAGTCAGAGCCACTGCAGAGTTTGACACAGTTTGCTGTTTGTTACTGCCTAAACTCATCAAGGAAATTGGGTTATGAAAGAGATCTGCTACAAGAAGAAGGATTTTCCTGGAACATTCAGAATTATATTAAAGTGAGATTTACAGCAATACTTAAGATGAAAATTAATGCTTACTCTGTTAGCTGCTGTGATGTGAGGAAATGTGCAGTGTTGGGGAACATTATCTTCCCAGCCAGAGCAAGTTATGTAAGGTATAAAAAGGAATAAAGGAAATGAAGCGGGTGGAGTTAGCATAAGATAGACAAAAGGCCTTTGAAAGAAATGTAGGAAAAGAGAAAGGAAGAAATAATGGAAAGGCAGGGAGGAACATAACATAAATGTGGTTGTAGGAATATTAAATGTGGTTGTAGGAATATTAAACAGAAAGAAAAATGATGGTAATTTCATATTTTAAAAAGCATAGGAAATAAGAAATGAAAGAATAAGAATAAAACAGAAACCAACAGGAAAATATTCTTCCCTTCATTTTTACTATGCATTCTTCAAGATATATTTTTTGAGTAATAGTATGTATTGTTTTTACTACAATTATACTTACTTATTTCTTAATTCCATTTCAACTTGTGTATATTGCTACAAGCAAGAAGCTATATAATGAACCTTAGGCTTTGCCTGGCTTCAGACTTGGGAAAAATAGTTACTCTCTGTGCCTCAATTTCCTCAAATACAAAATGAGAATGGTTACAGCACTTATACTGTGATTCTGAGTATTCCATGAATTAATCATGGGAAGGAGTTAAAATGATGATTTCTGGATAGTATGTGGGCTTAATAATATTGCCATTACTATTAACACTTGCAGACCACTAGTTGTATATAAATAATTCTAACTCTTTTTTCATTCTGCTCCTTCTAATGTCAGCATTTTATGTAACCATAGTTACAACTATAAAAACCAGGAAATTATCATTAGTACAATAACTGAATTAAGTCAATTCAAATTTCACCAGTTTTTCCACTTAAGTCTATTCTCTGTTCCTGGATTCTAATCAAGATCCAAGTTACAAATAGTTATTATTTCTCTTTAACATCTTCCAGTCTGTAATATTTTCTTAGACTTTCCTTTTCTTTCCTAACCTCAACATTTGAAGAGTATTGATCAGTTTATTTAGTCTAGTGTCCCTCATTTTGTGTTTGTCTAAAGATTCCTCATCATATGAATGAAGTTATGCATTTTTGGAAAGTCTACCATAGACATGACGATATATCTTTTCCAGTGAATTTCATCAGGAGGTTCATAATGATAATATGTCTTACTACAGCTGTTGCTGACCTTGATCAGTTAGTTCAGGTGGCTTCTGACAGGTTACCCCATTGTAAAATTACTGTCATTCCTTTTGTAGTTAATAAATATTGTGGGGTAGATACTTTGAGACTATGAAAATACTGATTCTTCTCAAAATTTTGCATAATAATTTTAGTGTCCATCAGTGGACCTTGTCTGTAAGTTATTATTATGGTATTTATCTACTCCTAATTTTCTATTTCCCTCTTACCTATTCTTTCCCTATTTATCAATTGGAAATGTACTGTAAGGAAGACCAGTCAATCTTCCCCTATAGACTTATTTAATAGATAATTTATTTTATCAGTATGAACTCATGAATATTTATTGTATTCCATAGGTTAACATCATATACTATCATTATTTATTTTGCTGTTTAATTGTTATTCCAGCTTTGGCTTTGAGGAGATTCTTCAGATTGATTGCCTCCTGTGTTCTTTCACAAGCTCTGACTCAATATTTTTGAGCATTTCTTTAATTTCTGACACAATACCCGAAAAATAGCTTCTGGTAAATATGAACTGAAGAAGTGGGAATTGAAAGCAAAACTCCAGAATAATTCATTTAATAAATAATAATTATTAAATAATTCATTTAATAACCAAATTTGGATTAGGAAAGACAAATTGGAACCTATTATGGTTTTCTCTGAAACCAACAGGATGAACAGAACATTTTTGTGGTTGATAGTAGTACTAAGATAATGTAAACATAGATCTAAAATACATTAATACTCAGATGTAAAATAAAATCAGAGTAATATACTTTAAATTAGATCCAATGCAAAACATGTAGCAATTGATCTGATAGTACAATTTAGAATGTAATAAATAAGTTTAAACTTTACCACTTATCTAAATTGTGAGCAGTGATTATTGAGGTTAAGATGAGGCAAGAAATCATATTTTTTTCTATTTCCCTCTTACGTACACTTTATTTATCAATTTGAAATGTACTGTAATTTGTTAGAGGAGCAGTGGTAAATTAATAAACTAGGTTTTGCCTGAATTCTAAATACATAGAGGAAGCTGAGAGAGCTCAGCATATTGAAATGATTAAATTGAAAGCTGAGTTATAACTAAAATGGTCAGGAATTGAATCTTTGTTGAGTACTGATTATGTATCAAATGTGTTAAACACCTTAAATAACTATATAATATAATCAGTTAAATGAACCTATGAGATAGATTTTTTACCCATTCTATACTTGTAAAACTCATGCTCAGTTAGGGAGGTTGGACACTTTTCTAAAGAATATGTACTTATTAAAGTAAGATTGCAATTTCCAGCTAATGTAGGTCAGGCTTCAAAATCTATATCCAATAAAAGAAATAAGATGTCTTATTTCTTAAGACATCTGCTCTATGTCATACCCTATTATATGTGCTTTACATTCATTATCTTATTTCCTACTCATAAAAAATTATATTGCTCTTTCAAGAAGGAAAACATTAGTTCATTAGTATAGTTTTTTTTAAAAAAGTTTGAAGAGGAAAACAGACTATGCCTTCCAGGATGGCGTATGGGTTAATTTAGGTTAGTGTAGAATCAAAATAAAAGAACCAAGCTCATAAGATTCATTTATATTTAGTGTTATTTTTAAAAATATCAAAATATTAGAAAAACTAAGAATTATGTGTGTGTATATAATTTCTAACATGTATATGTGCCATGCACATTTATAATTTTGGCATTGCATTTTTTTTTTTTTATTTATTAGAGAAGTTGTGGGTTTATAGAACAATCATGCATAATATACAGGATTCTCATATAACACCTTATTATTTATACCTTGCATTGGTGTGGAACATTTGTTACAATTGATGCACATTTTTATAATTGTACTACTAACTAGAGTTCATGGTTTAACTTAGAGTTCACTTGTTGGTATAGTGTAGTTCCAGGGATTTTAAAAAATATTTTATGTTGTTACCATGTATATATATTCTAACAGTTCTCCTTTCAATCACATTCAGATACATATTTCAGTGCTGCTAAGTACAGTCACAATGTTGTGCTACAATCACCACCATCCATTACCATTGCTTTTTGATGTGATATTTATGTAGGCTTTGTACCTTATAACTATACTGATAAATTTTGATTCTTCATTAAATGAAAGGCATGGAAGTTACCTGATTGTTAAAGACAATGTAAAGAAAGTTTCCAGGCATATAACAAAGGACAATGTTATCTCCTATTTAGAATCTATTATGGAGCCAGCAATATTCAAGAAGTACAACCTAGAAGTAACTTTTAAGAAGTAGTTATTAGAACAGAAGCAACCTTTTCCATTTCACAGAAAATAACACTGTGAAATTAAAATTCTAACTGTATTTTGACTAACACACCTGAAACAATGAGACAATTTTGCTCAATTTCCTTTCACTTTTTTCTGGTTTTGTCCCCAGAATGAAGTATTGGCATTTGCATGCTCCGTTTATTCTCTGAAGTATAGTAATATGCTGTACTATTTTGACCTTTCTGAAAGTCTGAAATTTAATTAGTTGACTATTTTCCACTAGTTACCATCTCTATCTCATTGAGTTGTGAGAAAGGATAGGCTAGCCATAAAATGTGTGAAAAATGATTAAGGATTTAACATTTCATATGTTTTAATCCTTGTGATACTCTCAGTTCTGTTTCAGGAATCTGAGATACATAAGCAGCCCTTGAGAATACTGAAGGCAAGATAATACAGCATAGTGCTCATTACAGCACACATATCAAGATGTTTAAAAACTTGACTTACATTCACATTTCTAGGAAATAATGCCCTTTTAAAGTGAATGTGCAATGTATGAGGGAGAGTGAGAGACAGAGAGAGAGAGAGAGAGAGAGAGAGAAAGGGAGAGAGAGGTGAATATAGAGAAATGATTTCTCACTTTGATATCTAAGGGATTTGCTCCTTATTGCTACTGAAATGAAGGACAGTGATGTATATAGACAGGTGCCACAAACTGCATGAAAGGAATAGTTTATGTAGTCTGCACTCTTTTTAAACAATCTGATGTTAACCTTAAATATGTTTCTCTCAACTGAATTAATTAATGAAAACTGTCTTCCCACAAAATAATGAATAAAACACACATTGGTTTCCATTTGGAATGAATGTATGGATAATAGAAAACAGAAATGCTGTGTTTCTAGCTAATGAGTTTTATATTCTGGAAATAACTTTTAAGCATATATGATATTGATTTCAGTGAATTATATTTTATATTAGAAAGTATTATTTTTGTGAAACACTGAACTTTAGTAGTTATTAATTTATAAATGATAATGTGATTTTCAAAATTTTATATTCCTATCTAAGATGATCTTTAGAAAATAGGATATTTTTCTTTGTCACCTCCAAGTGATCATAAGTTTCTTTTTTACTTATTACATAAAAATGTAAAGGTAAAATTATGTTTTAAAAAAGATGCAATTTGGGAAGCGGCTGTGGCTCAATCAGTAGGGCTCCCGTTTACCATATGGGAGGCCCAGGGTTCGGTTCCCGGGGCCTCCTGGTGAAGGCAAGCCCGCCCGCACGGCGTGGTTAGCTGACCCAGCGAGCACAAGCAGCAAGGGGGGGATAAACGAATAAATAAATAAAATCTTAAAAAAAAAAATAAAATAAAAATAAAATAAAATAAAATAAAAAATAAAAAAGATGCAATTAGAGAGATTGAGAGGTGATGAATTTTCCTGTTTGCTTCTTTGTCAGTTTTTTTGCTTAGTATTATTATTGAAATGATTAAAATGCTCTAATAATGATTGAAGTGATGAATGTACATCTATGTGATTATAGCAAATACCATTGATTGTACACCTTGGAGGAATTGTATGCTTTATTTATATGTATCGATAAAATTTCTTTTAAAAAAGATGCATTACCATAACTATGAGTCTATAAAAATGAACTGCAATGGCATGTTTAATTTTCATTTCTTGATCAATCTTACCAAAATTTTGAAATCTAGGATACCATTTAAAAACCTGTCATCTGTATGTTGGTTTTGGGGAGGGTGGGGTCTTTTCACTTATCACCATGACATCCTTGTTGTCAAGAAGCAATATCCTGGGAGTACTGGCAATTTTCTGTCCCTACTGATTTGGAAGACAGGCTTAAAGTCAGGAAGTGTTTTCTTTATCTATATATTCATAATTTCACCTTTCCCAATATTCTCATTGGTTCTCAGCACTGCACTGCCAGAGCTAAGCTCATTTATTTATGCCACTGAACCAAATACTAATCAGACTCTTTCCCCCAAAATGACATATTTTAAAATAATTCTACTCCACTTATGCATTTTGTAAGAAAAGGAACACTTTAATTAAGCCAAGAGAACAGGTTTTTGAATTGTTACAAAGTAATTCACACCAAGGGAATAGTTATAAACCCTATAATAATTCAAGCCCATGAATATGTTTTTATTATTGCAAAGTGATATTTTTAAAATGTTCATTTGTTTGAGAAATCACATGAGGGCACATTGCACTTTGCAATGCCAGTTTGCAAAAATGATAATGATTTTGGAAAATATAGAAGGTAAGGCCATCAGAAGAATATCTATATGGCAAATTCATTAATCTTCCTTAACAGATCAGCATACAGCATATTGATTCTGATAGTTTCTTTCTTACAATGGCAAACCATAAGACTGAAAAAATAAACACATTTAACTATACATATTTTATTATTCTTTTTTGTATACAAAATATGTACTAAATGTAGCACATTTGAAAAGTTTTTGCTAGCCACACAGAATATCTGGTTTTATCACATCAAAATACTGTCCTTACTCCAGGGTATGGATTGTGACGTTCAAAAATGGTTGTAAAAACGTCTGCAACATGGCAGCTATTGTATTAATTTTAGAATCATAGAGTTCTCAGCCTTTTCAGATTCATCTAACATAAATTTCAGCATCCCATGGACAATAGCTTTACTTTAAGACCCTTTTATGTTCTAAAAACCATATTCCTAGCTAGTACACAAGACATTAATATTCCCCTCTTCCATTAAAATCTGTCTAAGTGGTCTGGAATGAGGAAGGGTCAGTTGGTAACATATTCTCCGAAACAAATTCCAGGGTTCTTTTTCTTTGTACTCACTACTAATATTTTCTTTGGTATTTCAGAGTAAAGTTAGGAGCAACTTTATTTTAGCTAAACTTCCCTTTTATGGAGATGTGTGATACATCACCATGCTAACTATGGCAGACCCATGTTGGTTAATTAATTAATTTAAAAATGTTTAGAGCTGCTCATCTATATTTCTGATTCTTTCTCTTATTGCAAATTCCCATTCTTTTAAAATTATAGGAGGTATAGTGACTGGTTTGTAAACAAACTTTAGAGATTCACTTTTAGGTGGAAGCATTTAGCATTGAAAAACTACCCAGTGATTCTCCATGTTCTTCCCCCTCCATTCCCTGCCCACCCCATGAAACAGTGATAGTGGAAGCTCATACAAATATGGATATACCACAAAATTAGAGTAAATTGAAATGTGACACCATGATCTGGAGGGAGTTCTCTTAGAGAACTGCCTTACTTATAAAGAGCAATAATTCTTAGTTGTTTTAATCACTAATACCTTTGAAATATTCATTACTGAAGGATAATTTAACCTATTCAAAATGATACAAATGCCAATTTTAGCTGAAACATTTACCAGTAGTACAGTTAGAAGATGTGTGTGTCTGTGTGAGTATGAATGTGTGCACGTGAATACGAGTAAACACACAAATGATCTGAAATCTGATTAACCTGGGTGAGTCTAATGAACTGGATAGTAGGTGTTGTAACTTTGCTGAAATTCAGGGCTCAACTGGTAAATGAAAGGTCTAAAGATTTAAGTCTCTGGGACATATATTTTTCAAGTATAGTGCTAATTAGAGGTTCAAATGAAAGTGGCAGAAGAGCTAAGTGTAAAAAAAACTAAAAATGAGTCTAATTCTGTGTCACTGGGGAGAACAGGTTTTTGAATTGTTACAAAGTAATTCACACCAAGGGAATAGTTATAAACCCTATAATAATTCAAGCCCATGAATATGTTTTTATTATTGCAAAGTGATATTTTTAAAATGTTCATTTGTTTGAGAAATCACATGAGGGCACATTGCACTTTGCAATGCCAGTTTGCAAAAATGAAAATGATTTTGTAAAATAAGAAGGTAAGGCCATCAGAAGAATATCTATATGGCAAATTCATTAATCTTCCCTAACAGATCAGCATACAGCATATTGATTCTGATAGTTTCTTTCTTACAATGACAAACCATAAGACTGAAAATATATATATATATATATATATATGTCTCTGGGACATATATTTATCAAGTATAGTGCTAATTAGAGGTTCAAATGAAAGTGGCAGAAGAGCTAAGTGTAAAGAAACTAAAAATGAGTCTAATTCTGTGACACTGGGAAGCTTAAATTCCAAAGTAAGGTCCACTGACAGGGTGCTGAATTCCTCAGCTGGCTGCCCTGCTTATAGTTTCTGGATGTCTCTAGAGCCCTCAGGGGCCCCGCTGTTGGAGGCACTGTTTACTGTGGCAGTCAATGAAATTTTGATGAGATGTGCATAAGTGTAACCTCTGGAATGACCTCC
Organism: Tolypeutes matacus; assembly: GCA_026826555.1. NCBI lineage: Eukaryota > Metazoa > Chordata > Mammalia > Cingulata > Chlamyphoridae > Tolypeutes > Tolypeutes matacus. The sequence continues at coordinate 606,581 of JAKSZT010054525.1, forward strand.
CGTCTCACTTTGAAATCTCTTAGCCATTGTGTAAGTCCATTGAGGGTGGTGGGCCACACTTGTGGGAGATGTTTGTGTGGGATGTGGTGGGAGGTGTGGGAGGTGGGCAACATGGGAATCCCGGTGGGTTCCATGTAATATTTTGGGTATCTAAGCACCTCTTAAAATATATTTATATATATACATAAAAAAAAAAAATGGTCCTCTGGGTGGATGCTAGGAAAGATCTGAGAATTTAAGATAAGTAATTTTCAATCTATTGCCTTGTTAACTTTAGCAAGATCTTAAACTTTTCACTTCTTAAGGAAAACTGATTTTTCTATAAAAGCAGAGAGAAAGCTTTGGAATATTATTCCAAATATATTGAACTGAAAAAAAGAACACATACTTGAATAATGTTTTGTAATTGTGCAAAAGTGTAAAATTATTAATGACTATATGTAATCTAAGTATCTTTTAAAAATAAATAAAAATTTTTGAAAAAAAAAAAAAGAAAAAGTCATTTGTACTTACCCTTTACCCCGTTTCATCAAGGTCTTTTTCCAGATTCATTGCTAGATGGTGTTTACTCGTAATCCCTTCGTCCCAGGGAGGCTTATCCCCAGGGGTCATGCCCCAAGCTGGGGGAAGGGGTAGTATGTATATATGCTGAGTTTGGCTTAGAGAGAGGCCACACTTGAGCAACAAGGAAGCTTTCGGGGGTAACTCTTAGGCAATATATAATATTAGGCTAAGTTTCAGTTTCACAAGGAAAGAGTCATACGTACAATCATCAATATCAAGAGCCTGGTGTAATTTTCTTACTTCACTCGGCACTGTCCTTGTACTTGGGGGATTCTTGCTGTCCTATTAGAGAATGTAGCAGGACTCCCCAGGGTGGGAATTCAATATTCTTTTGGTTATTGTCTGGGTCTCCACCCACTGAGACAATGTCCCATGAATACTTGAACATATTCATATGCCTTAGAGGCATGCCCCAGGTGAACTTCTTCCCATGCATCCTCCCATCACTGATAACCCACACCAGTGATCATTCCCCACCACCATTGTGACCCTTCTGTGACACAAAACCTCTCCAAAAATGAAGCCAACAAAATAACCAAATAAAATTAATGAGAAAATGAAATAATAAAATAAAAAATAAGCAATTAAAAAAAATACAAAAAAATTTAAAGAAATTTTGAAATAATAAAAAAATATTTAGACATTGTGTCTTTCATCACTGTAAGGTCTTTTGTCTTGTATGTACAGTGACATTTTCTTCCATATAGTCCCTCAGATGGACAATACTCATTCCAAGGAACAGAGAGTGTCTGCAACTGCAAACGTGATAGTTCCAATCATCTACCCTATGGGACCCAAGTCCCCTCTCAGTTAGAAGCAGAGGCGACATCACCATCCCAAAATCTTCAAGATTGGAGAAGGAACAATGGACTAAAGTAAACTTATTATTATTCTACTATAGGCTTATTATTATTCTAACAATGGGAGAACTCTATCTTTGATGTAAAGGCAGTGGCCACCAGATTCTGAGGGATGGGGAGAGGGAAAAATAGGTATTATATAGGGGCATTTTTGAGACATTGGATTTGTTCTGCATGACACTGCAATGATGGATACAGGCCATTGTATGTTTTGTCATAACTAACAAATTAGTGCAGGACAGATTGTAAACTATAATTCAAACTGTAATCCATGGTTAGGAGTAATGCTTCAATATGGGTCCATCAATTGTAAGAAATGTACCATATTAATGAAGGATGTTGTTAATATGGGAAAGTGTGGTAGAGGAGGGAATGGTGCATATGAGAATTTTCATATTTTTTTATGTAGCACTTATTTAATCTAAAGTATCTTTAAAAATAAAAAATATATATATTAAAAAAAAAAAAGTTGCTAAAGGTAGGTACTTTTAGTTCTGTTTGCATATGAAAGAAATGGAGTCTAAGAGAGGCTGAGTTATTTACATCTATCTGACCCAAAGACTATGCTCTTTCCAATGTTACACCTTACCTTCACATTAAAGAAAAGCTATGACTAATTTTTTTTAACATGTTAATTAAATTTTTCTTGAACCAATTAAAATTTAAAATGTACCGTTGTATGCATATGCAATAGTGTTCTTTGCACAGTCTTATTAAATATATAATCCCAGAAGAAAAAAAAAAGCTGGTTGAATGAGGGGACCAACACCATGATAGGAATGAGAGCAAAGAATATAAATGGAGATGACAGATGGAATTTTTTTTTTAAGAAATTGCACAAAAAGCCAACATTATTGATGTCAAAGATCTTCTCTTGTCACAAATTGTCCCCTGAGTATCCTTTGGGAATTATAAAATGCTTCTAAATCTTTGCACATTACAAGTAATTTCTAATCTTTCCATATTTGCTTATGTATTCTATTTAGGATGTCCTACACAACAAAATATTGTGTGGCTAGCCGCTATTAATTTTTTTGTTTTGTTTTAGATGAGGTGTAAACTATTCCTAGAAGCCTTCCTCATATTTGTCTATTTATATAAATTTAATTTCCATAATAAATGTTGATTACCTGTTTATTTGTCTTTCATCTTCAAGCATATACACTTTTTGAAAGCAGGGATCAACCATCTCTTTTCATCTTGGATTTCAGTGCCATGGAGACATTTTGTACTCAATACATATTTATAGAAGGTGCCCGAGCCCTACGGTTTGAACCCATCCAGGACCTTGTTTGTGGGAAGCTGGTACTCAACCACTGAGCCACATCAGCTTCCCTGAGTTGGTTTTATCATTTTTTTTTGCTTGTTGTTTGTTTGCTTTTGTTTTTTCAGGAGGCACAGGAAGTGACTGGGGCCTCCCATGTGGGATGTGAGCACTGAACTGCTTTTAAGCCACATCCACTCCCTGATGTGCTTTTTTAAAGTACCAAATTAGGTCCATCAAGTTTCCCCAGTACATTTACAACATATAAATTTAGAGTGACAAGTTTAAGTTATTTCAGCCACTGGTAAAATTTTTTTACTCTTTCTTTGATTTTCAATCCTTTTTATAATGTGTGCATTTTTTCCTGGTGAACTTTTGTTGGGTACAATCCTTGATTGCCAAAATCTAGAAGTTATTCATTATTCTTCAGCAATAAATTTTATGAGATTCCCTTTCTGAAATAAGCTTACTCTCAGAATCATGTCCTATTTGCATTTTGTTTTAATGGTTTTTCTTCTATTTCCCTGGATGACAAAATGTAGGGGTTTGCTAACTTTGCAAATTTGCCTTGATGTTGTGGCTCTATCTTCAGATTCTTCTAATTCCTTTTAAACCATATTTAGTCTGAATTTAAGTAATATATTTATGCAGAATACTCTGAAATCGTATTTCCTGTATGTCCTGAAATAAGACCATTGCTTCTAGCTCTATGCTTAACACCTCTGCCTTAAGATCCCACAAGTGCCACACACACACTTCAGAACCTACCCTTTTCTTTTCCTTATTCCATCATCAGTCTCCTTCCCTCTGCTTTACTGTTATTCCAAGGAAATGTCATTCACACAGTCACCTTGCTGTGAAAACTATTTCTCAGACTTCTTTTTCTACATAGGCTTATCATTATCAACATGAACTATGGTTTTAAAACTAGTTGGAGAACTTACTATAAAGATTTTAATTCAACTTTTTTTATGATATTATGCCATGCATTTATACTAAGCTATATTATATAAAAGATATTATGATAATTACACTACATATCTTTAAGAACCTAATTTATACTCTATGAGCCAGAGTTCAACCAGAGAAACAGAACAAATAGGAGATATTTATCAAGAGACTTAATGTAAGGAATTGGCTTATGTGTTTGTGGGATTTGGCAAGGCATTTCCAAAATCTTTTGTGCAGGCTGTCAGGAAAAGAAGGCTGGAACTCTTGTGTACCAGGTGAAACTGTTGTCCACAGATAGAATTTCTTCTTCTTCTTCTTCTTCTTCTTCTTCTTCTTCTTCTTCTTCTTCTTCTTCTGGGAAGACTCTGTTTTAAAGTCTTTCAACTGATTGAATCAGCCTTACCCTGATTATGGAACATAATCTGCCTTACTTAAAGTCAACTGATTATGGACTTTAATAAAATATACAAAATACCTTCATAGTAACACCTACATGAGTGTTTAATTTCACAATTGGGTTCTCTAACATAACTAAATTTAGACATAACACTGACCATAAAACTGCATTAGCCTGTTAATCTTAATGAGGATCCATGGTAAATTTTTGTCAATCCTAAGAACCAGGAATGTATGGTATGCTTCTGGGAAGAAGTTATTTTTGTTTGTTTGTTTGACTGGGGTCTGTTTAATTTGCCTTAAGAGTTCCATTAAATTGGAACCTAAATTCTGTGGTATGACACACCCTAAGGGTCACACCTCTTATATTATATGCTCCCTTTCAGTGTGGGCAGAAAATGTGACTTGCTTCTAACAAGTAGAATATGGCAAAAGTGATAGAATGTCACTCCCATAATTATCATACATTAAGACTTCATTTTAGGAAATGGAATGAGAGTTTCTCCCGATGACCTTTAAGAAGTAAAAAGCCATATTGTGAACTTCCTCTAGTGGGCCACAAGGAAGGAATCTGTAGTAGCCTCCAATCAATAATCAATAAGAAGCCTAAACCCTCTCTTACAATTGCAAAGAAATGAGTTCCTCCAAAAAACTGAATGAGCTGGGAAAGAGATCCTTCCTTCACAGAGCCTCCAGATGAAAGTGTAACACCAACAGCCTGAGAATCCCGAGCAGAGGATCCATGTAACTGTGAAATAATAAATGTGAGTTGCTTTAAACCACTAAGTGATTGTAAGTTTTTATGCAGCAGTAGAAAACTAGTAAATTTTCTTTACCTATTGCCTGCAGCTTGGCAGAATATTTCCATATCAAGGAGGGATTTTTTCAAAAATTTCTAGCCTCATTTCATCTCTTTCTTACTGTTCTTCTGGGGAGTAAGAAATAACTTAACTCCATAAATTGGTTATTCTAAGGTTGGCCTCCCCCTTTGTCCCCCCATTGGTAAAACATGAAGTTGAGAGCACGTGTTCTCTGTTGTTCTCAGTCTAGCATAGACTTAGTGTTAATGACTGTGGTGGCTTGAGTTAGGTAACTCAAATTTAGACATGTTCTTTGTCTTAATCCACATTCTTGTAATTCTGGAATCATTATAAATAGGACCTTTGGAAGATGGTTATTTTTAATTAAGTTGTAGCCAACCAAATCGGGATGGGCTTTAATCCAGATTATTGGCATCCTTTATAAACAAAATGAAATTCAGACACGGAGACAGAAAACCATGGGGAGGAGCCAGAAGCTAGAAGTCAATGGAACCTTGAGGAGAAAGAAGATATTGCCATGTGACAGAAAAGCCAAGGATCAAGAATCATTGGCAGCCAGATCTACAAAACTGTAGTCTTTGGGAAGAAAGCATTACTTTTCTGATGTCTTGATTTTGAAATTCTCCTAGCCTTAACACCATGATTTAATAATTTTATTAGTTAAGACAAAACCTGTTTGTGATATTTTGTGATTGCAGCTGGGAAACTATGACAAAGATCTTGCCCTTATTCAGAAGGGCTAACTCTTGGCTGGTGTTCTGTTATTCAGGTCATTTAACAGTCATATTATACAACCTCCTTACTCTAGACTGTATCAATTTTGACTGCTATGTATTTTACTACTTGTCTTATTGTTCAATTGGTTCAGAATTTACCCTAAGTAAAGTTAGTAAAGAGATGGTTTTAACTAAATTACAGTAGAGACTGCATGTCTGCTGCATGATTTGGGTATACTGGGGATAAAAGAGGGAGTTAAATATGCATACCCAAATAATAATTGGAGAGAATTTTGATGGTGCTTCTGGACTCCAAAACCTGTGAATTAAATTATTTTATTTTAGTTAATTGCAAAGCCCACTTTAGAGTAATTTCTCTATACAGCCTTTCCAGATGTTGGTGGGTTTAACATTTTTACTCATTCAAATGGTTTTTATGTGATATCTTGAACATGAGGCAATTTTAGCTATAGGGTTGTAAGCATTGGCCTTTATCTAAAGCCTAGGTGATACTGGTCCAGAAATTGTGTGACTTATCTGATTGGTATCTCTATGAGTCAGGGTTCGCTAGGAAAACAGATCCACCTGGATATATACATACATACATACACATGTATAATGTACATATTATGAGATTTTTATAGGAACTTGCCTATTAAATATGTCTGTGGAGATAGGCAAGTCAAAATACCATAGGGCAGGCCACAAGCTGGGAACTCAGATGAATTTCTTTGATGAATTTCCCAGGAGAAGCTGGTTTGCTGAAGTAGAGATGGAAATTTTCCCTTCTGACTACTGAAAGCATCACTTCTCCTTTTAGGGTCTTCAATTATTGGAAGGGACTTCTGGCATTGTTGACGGCAACCTATTAAGTTGATTATAGATGTAATCAGCCAAAGATGCAATCAATTTACTGATTAATTAAATCCACAAAATAGTCTTATAGTAACAATCAGGCAAGTGCTTGTTTGCCAAACAACTGGACACATGAACTTCACCACCACAGCATCTTTCTGAGACTTTCCACCTTCACCATATGCTAATTATCCTTGTGAATTTCTGAGCTCAAAATTATGAATCTTTTCTCTCAAAAACATATTAATTAAAATTAAAAGACAACAGGCAGCAGGCCCTATCATTTTGAAACTATAACCTTCACTTGGACAGAGATAAAGAAAGCTGAATGATGTCATAGCAATACTAATGCCAAGATAACTTTACAGAGTACTTGTTCTGAAAAATTTGGAAGTAGGCACAGTGTAAGGACAGAGAACAAAACATAGAAAGTACAGAAAACTTCAAATGAACAAAGGATAGTAGCTAAAGAATCATTTTCAGTGATTTAGTAGCACAGGGCAGAGAATATGGGAAAATAAAAAAGCAGATGGGCCTTCTTCAAAGAAAATTTAAGGCTTAAAAGGATACATTGGTTCTATAATAAAATATAAATTAGAAAAGAAGTGGTATAAATCTATAATCTAATATAAATTACTAAAGAGGTATATGTAAGACAACTTTCTACCAATTCTAAATGCTGTGAAAGATAAGGCTACAAAGGGGAGAGATGGCTGGTTTACCTGATCAAATAAAATGGGGAACAAAGGGACCTTATAGAGAAGAAAGTGATCAATTTACTGATAAGACTGGCAAGAAAACCTTAGGGTAAATCACAATACTAACCCAAAGTTCTGACATCTGAACTACTCTGAAAACAAATTGTATTTAACAAATTTATTTGAAAGCAAAACATAACAATTCCTGAATTACATTGGGTCAATTTTGAGTTGAGGCTAGTTATAATATTTATGAATCTCATTCCATGTGACTATTTACATATTTGATGCACAAATATTAATGAGCTTGATTATAGAGTACTCCCCAATGTCCTCATGAGTCTTGCATATTATACAGTATATGAAAAAATTAACATTTCTATAATCCCAAATTTCTGAATTATGAAATATATTTGACTATAGGGTATGGAATAGAGATCATAGAATTATTTTAGGATATACCTTTTCAAATCTGAAGGTATAAAGGTCATTACAAAAACAATTAGAAAACTACTACTTAAAGTTTGGATAAATGTACAGAAAATATGAAAGGATTTACATGATGTCATGCATATTGACCCTCCTGAGAGCAAAGATTATGATAATTCATGGAATTAGGAGTCTAAGGGATAGGATCAACTGTAATAAGCCATGTTAAAGAGGAACCAGACAGAACAATTAAGAATTTAATAGCCTGAGAGTAATATTTGTCCCAGAGAATAGTATCACTTGAGTAGATTGTCCAATCAAGGAGACTAAGGTAGCATTCAAAGAGACCATGAGATCTGGAGTACTCTTATAGCAAATATTCAAGAGCTCCAGATGCATATGTTATACACTGACTTTCTACTGGCTTCATTGCTTCTTTCTTTCCAACTTCCTTTCTCATGTATTATAATTTTAATTTTATTATGTTGTATGTTTTTTAATAATCTTCCTTCAATCCCATAAAAAGAAAATGGTGCATAAACAAATTCAAATAAATATATCTTTATCATGGTAACTAGATTAATATTTCTAAGGAACAAATTCGATAACATCACTATTCTATTAAACACTCTTTATAGGACACCCTTTGCTTATGCAATATAAGAGGCCTCCTAGATTTAAACTTTTAGATCTTATTACCTCCTGGAATCAGTCTAGATGATGAGTGCACTATAAACACTACTTAAAAATTATATTTTTCTGATAACTTGGATAATGAATATTCATTCCTTCATTTTTAATTTTTTTGACATTATTAATTGGTATGTAAGAAACTATCCTAACACTTAGTAACTTATTCCAAAAAATTGTATTATTCTCTATGATTCTGTGGATTAGGATTTTCCAAGTAGTTATTCTGATCCTTATGACATCAGCTAGGGAACTCATTAGGCTGCATAAAGCAGCCTGGGTTAACTTAGATTGGGTAGAAGACGGCATTTCAGTGTTCCTCCACATGGCTGCTTTCTATCCTGGTGGTGTCTTATTCTACGTGATTTCTTCTTGTTTTCTCTCTCTTCCTTGCAGGAGAGCCTGAATTTGCTAACAGCCTCATGGCTGGCTTTCCAAATTGAGAGAAATTAAAACTGCCTGTCTTCTTAAGGCTGGTGCAGATAGTTCTGGGACTTGCAAACCATAGAGTCTTAGCCTTTTTTACTAACAGCAGTTAGTTCATATTGGTGGGGATTGATATGTTTGCCTTTAGTTATTTTTATATTTCATGCTTGGTTTAAGGTAGAAAATGGATTAGTGAGCAAATGCATATGAAAGCAAATATTTATTTAAATGGTTATAGCATTAATTCAGCAAGAGATGCTGGTAGCTTTGTCTAGTAGTTGAAGATGGAGATGGATAGGGACTCATAGATGAGGGATATTTTTAAATAACATCAACAGACTCTTCTGAATTATTGGACAGAGAAATTAAGGTGAGAAATTTACCAAGGAATTAATCTTCTCAGCATTTAGAGTCCTTTTTTCTAGGAGACTGGCTAAGAAATCTGAACAAATTTTGGACATATGGTGTTGAGGCTACCTTTGAGACTTCCAAGTTGACATGATGAATAGGTTCTTAGATAAATGTTATAAAAAAAGTGGATTTTATTTGTCTGGAATTGGTTTATTTGAATGGTTTATTTTCATAAATTTATTTCAGTATGCATATATTATATGTATACATATTTTATAATATAAATTATTATTAACTACTAAACAACTTTGGGTTTTCCAAAGTATATTTTAAATTGATTTATTCCAGCTCCTAAGAATTATCTACTATTTTGTTTCTTCCTCTTTATGTCTGGTCATGCATATTAGAATTGCAATACTTCCTCTTTAGACACATATTCTCCAACTTTCTCTAGAGTTTAGGATTCTATTTTCTCCAAGTTCTTCTTTAAGAAATAAAAACATACTTAAAAGTTATAATCATACAACATTGAATTGATTTGATATCTTAGAAAACAGATATTCTAAGGAACATTTGTTTTTAAAACAAGATCAACAAGAGAGAATCCCTTCTCACTTCTTCAGAGAATGTCACTCTAAAGGCAGAATTTCAAAATCCATGATACCTAAGTGAGGGAATATATGATGTAACACGATTTCCTCTGTAAACATTACCATTCTCTAGAAACAATTTTTAATGTCTACATTTAAAGTCAAGATTTACTTTGACAGCAGCAACAAGGACTTAATCCATCATGTAGAAGGGCAGATGCATTTAGTTACTCATATTAACTTTAAAATATGAAAAAATGCTTCCTAAATGTAGGGTGACTATACTTCCCATTTGTCATGGAGAGTCCTCGTTTATACATGTTCTATCTACATAATTTTTTCAAAACATTCATTCTCAAAACTGCTCCTGTTTGGATGATAAATTATATGTTCACCCTACCTTTTAGTTTGCCAAAGGGCTGCCAGTACAAAGTGCCATAAATGGATTGGCTTTTATAAAGGGGATTTATTTTGGGTAAAAACTTACAGTTCCAAGGCCATGAAATATCCATATCAAGGCACCATCAGACATCACCAAAGTCGGCTACTGTTGATCCTATTATCCAGCCATGTGTCAAATCAAGATGACTGTCGATCTCTGCTGAGGTCTCTGCCTTCTCTTCCAGGGTCACTGTCTCTTGGAGCCCAGCTCCCAAAGTTCAGCTGTGAGCAACCACGCATAGGGCTTGCCTCTTTATAGGTTTCCTCTATCAGTCTTGGCTATTCCACTTTCTTCCAGAGTTCACCTGCAAGCTATCAGGCATATGGCTCATCTCTCTCAAGAACTCAGCTCCTTGAGCTTCTCAGGGACTTCTCTCCTTGCAGCTCAGCTGTGGGTGAAAATGGAGTCCTTTCTCTCACATTGTAGGAGCAAATATGTTTGCTCCCTTTTCTTGTGTCTCCATTTATTTCAGATCCAGGGAGAGGGTGGAGACTCAACCCAAACCATTCCTCACTGACATAGTCCAGTTGAAAGGGCCTCACACCCACAGGCATTAATTAGTTCACAAACATAATCTTTTCCTTTTCGGGATTCCTAAAATAACTTCAAACCCTACTTAAATTCATGAATTTCTCATTTCCTACAAATCATTAATTTTCCGAAGACCTTCTTAAAATTATCCTTTCTTTGTTCCATTGGATTATACTCTATTGAGTGAGAAATTACATATCTTTGTTAAGTGTTGTGAATGTTCTCATCTATTTTTGCCAATTTACACCCTTAAAACTCTCATGCTTACCTCTTAAATAATTCTATTTTTAAATTGTGCCATACTCTGTTTTTAGCTCTTTTTTTCCTTACCCCACGGTCAGAGTAACATTATTTTCAATATGTTACTGAAAGTATATCCTTTCACTACTTACATTCTTCATATAGTACTGTCTACAGCACTCATTCTTGAAATGTGATGTCCAGGAGTGCTTGCAGTATTCAAGGTACAGGTGCATTCAGAATTTTTTTTTTTTTTTTTTTTTTTACAAGAGTAAGATAATATGGATTTTTGGGGATTGATTTTTGTTTGATGGCTTCCAAGAGCTCTCCTGAGGATGCTGAAATATTGTTTTGGCTACTTTGCTGCAGCACATTGGCCTTATTCCTACAAGGATGAAGCCCCAGTTCTCCACATTGATGTACATCATATTGTCTCCAGGGTGCCACAAATATGCTCAGCTGCTGTTAAAAACTGGAAATTCAAATGTACCTTTTGCCATTGCCTGAATGAAGTTCAGTCTGACACCAGGAATGTGAAAGAATGAATGGGGCATGCTTGCTCTGAAAGTCATTACTTTGCCCTAGCCACAGTAGAAACTGCGACATTTTCTACCTTAGACAATTGAAATCTTCAAAAGAAATTTTAATTTTAGAAAAGGAGAGGAAATATGTTCCTGAGAAACTTCTCCCTTAGGTTTTATCTATATGAATCAAAGAAATTCCTCAGTTGTTTACTACAAAAAACAAAATGGTTTAAAATTTATTCATAATTAAGATGTGCATTTTCATAAGCATTATGAAGTTAAGACAGAGATAAAAGTTTTTTTTTTTTTTCAGAAAAATATCCATTGTTTTACTTCTTAGGCAAAAATTGCTATAGCGTGAAGAAGCATGATCTGTAAGAGTTTTTTTCCTTAATAAGGGGAGTTTTTAAAGTTCTGTATGGCAAGATTTTATGTCAGTAATTACCAGACTGAAATAGCTAAGGAGAAGAACAAACTGGAGTCATTTTATCTTAAAAAATAGTGACCCAAATTCTATTCTATGTGTCTTAGTTACTAATTCAATTTTCCTTCCAACTTGAGAGAAGTGCTTTGTGCAAGTAACTGAGAAATAGACACTAGCATTTATCACTCTTATACAAGGCTCTATATAAGTAAAGAAAAATTTTCAAGAATGGCCACTTTTCATTTTAAGTTTGCAAAAAGGCATGGATCCTACCTCTTAGAAAATTAAAATATGAATAAACTAAATGAATACATCCAGATTAGAGTATACTATTGCTTATAGTAATGTTTAAAATTACAGCTAAAAAATCACTTAGCAATGATCATTTTGTGTTCCAAGAAAAGATATTACATACTATCATTGTTTTATACATCTTAAACAAGATTAAAAGCCTGAAGTAAAACCTCACCAAAGTGAAGAGGGATGGTGTTACTATACAGATTAGAACTTGATATGTGGGGTAGACTTTAGGGTAATTAACCTTGGATTATTTCTGTAAATGGTTATTAATGATTTATTTATATGAGAAGTACTTTGGGCTTCACATAGACATTGGTAATTAAGTTTCATTCTGGAGTGAGAGGAGGGTTTACTCTGGGAGTTGGTTAAAAGTTAAGTGGTAAATTTGGTATTTTGATTAAGTTATTCAAGATATGTCCCAAGAATCTGGATTTTTAGCACACTTTCTCAATGATTTGTTTGCTCACCAGTCGCTGAAAACCACTAGTCGGGAAAGTAGATGATGTGAGGTATTACTACAATAGACAGAAAAAAATTTTAATAATAGCCAACACTATTATAGCCACATGATATATGAGCTGTACCTTCTATCATTTGTATTTCTTTTACATTTTACTGTGCTTGGTTAGTTTGGAGAAGTATCACTGGAAGAGTTGTAATGTCTGTCAGATTATGGTAAGCAATGCTGAAACAACAACAGCGACAATAAATGAAATCTAAGAGATTTAAATTAAGAAAGAGTTATTTTTCACCCAAAGCCCTTGCCCTTTGTAGGTTAGCAGGGCTGGGGTGGGGTGAGGCTCTTGTCGTTGCGGTCGCGATGGCTTGAATTGCCAAGATCCCATTTCTACACATGCTTTCACAATGACCAAGGCAGTAAAGGGAGAATAGTGAATCTCCTACCGGCTCTTAAATTTTCTATCTAGGAGCAACATATATACTTTTGCTCACGTTTATGAGTCACATGTCTCTAATTTCAAAGAGACAGGGAAGTTTAAGCCTACTATGTACCAGAAAGGAGAAAAATCAGAACAACTATTTGGAGAAGAGTCTGCCCATTTGGTCATCACATATTAACTTCATTGTTCTTCAAATGTAAGACACACTTACTTATAACCTGAAAGAAACAGCTCAGCGGCAAGCTGAATCTCAGGTATTCACAGTAGTTTTTCTTCAGAGGATGTCAGATGATGTCTATTGGCCTACAATATGTCTAAAAGTGTTTTTCCCCTTGATTCAGAGCCTTAAGATAAAGGAACTAAGTAATCTGTTTCCAAACACCCAATATACAATGGTGGAACAAGGGCAAACTAACCAAAATATACACTTTCATTCAGAAATAATGCATGGATGTAATAGAAGAAACTGAGAAATCATATATATTTTTTTCCTTTAGCAGACATTTTGTTACATATCAACATATTGCCCAAATATGTTATTGAGTGACCACCTCCAAATTCTAGAAGAGTTGGAACAGAATTTGACCTCCAGAATCCAATGATGTTATTTAGATCATTGAGGGCACATCTGTTGCCTCTTTGATTGTTTTCCTTATTCTCTCTTGATAAGAATTCTGAGCAACTCAAGCCATTTTTAAAATTTAGTTCCTTATGAATATTGGGAAACATCTATGGCACATTTCTTCCTTTTTTCTCCTTCCTTCCTTTCCACCATTTATACTGTTTATTTTACTCACTGCTGGTCATCTTCTAAATCTCCTGGAATCAGTCCATTTGATAAAATGCTATGTCTCCTACATAAGGCCCAGAGGAAAACTAAAGGTGGAGCAGAACAAAGTTCCATTTGTATTCTATTACACAACATTTTAATAGCATTTGGTACTCATTAAATGAAATAAAACATAGAAGGGGGATTTTAATTGTCTGCTAAATTCGAATTCCTTGGATTTTCATGACATTTTATATTAATATTCTTGTCATGCCTAGTATCTATGATTTCCAACTTAATAACTCATGTCCCATTAATGAGTCATTCAGCCTAAATAATACCCTGCCTGTTTAGTCTGTTGCTGTGTTTGGCACTCCATGCACCAAGACCCCTCTGGGAAGAAGTGGAACACACAACTTCAGGGACAGTAGATCCACACAGCAGTTCAGAGCAGGTATTTATTTCACCTACTCTCTTGACCATAGGTGATTGATTTCCTTTTCCTCTAATCACGTGAGCCATATATATGGTTTTTTCTGTATTTTTTTTCTTTATTAGAGAAGGTTTACAGAAAAATCATGCAAAAAAACGCAGGATTTCCATATTCCACCCTATTATTAACACTTTGAATTGGTATGGGACATTTGTTGCAATTGATCAAAGCACATTTTATAAAACTGTACAATTAATTGGAGTCCATGGTTTAACTTAAGTTTCACTGTGTAGTGCAGTTCCAAACTCCACAAAATGTTCATTACTTTTTTTGGTTTTTTTTTTTACTTTTAGTTTAGAAATATACAAAATAGAAGTTTTTCAAATTTATGTTTATTAAGGCAAGGAACTACAGAGGAAAAAAACAAAACAAAACAAAACATTCATTCTGCTTAAGGCATACTCGGGAAGTAACCATTGTACAAATTACTGCACATCTAAAACCACAGTGCTTAAACAGATTGCATAACAAATGTTTAAGTAAACTAGGTGTATTTACCTGACTTAGGTCATAAATATAGATCAGAAGACAAAAATAGATTTTCCTTGTGAGCAGTTTGAGAAGTTTGACTTACTCCTTTGTTACATTTAGAACCAAGATTTACCAAGCACCATCATTTAGGCTATTAAAACGCATTTTCTGTACCTGAATTTCTTCCTCTTCATCTACTATCATAATAATGGCTTTTCCAAGGCAAAGAGAATACAAGGCTGACCCTTAGATTTAAATTGCATCGAAATGTAATTCAAGGGAATGTGACCTTCCCTCCCGAACACATCTAATCTTATACCCTGATATCCACAAATTCCAGTCACCCCTTTGGCGTTTCCTAAATCCAAGAATATTCAGGTTGGATTTAGAATTGGAATGAATAGAATATGCATTCACTGACCCCATCTGTTCCTTGATTTGTGTCCTTTGATATCCTCATTACTCCTGATGATCCATTCACAATTTGACTCACTGGGAACTTGACCCTGACTGTAATACTTTCCAGCTGGGTTGCCCCCTCCCCCGCCCCTGACCCGGAAGACTGAAAAGTAGAAATACTGAACTCTGTTCTCGCGGGGCAGATCGTCTCCAAGATATGGGATGTAAAAGTGCCTCTCCACATATAATGCGTAGTGGTCCGAACTGGAGAGTGCCCTGTAGCGGTTCCGACACTGGAAGGGGCGGTGTCCATGACAGGTCCTATGAGAGGACAAATTTCCACATACAGCCATTCCAGTCACAGTGGTAGGGTTGCTCACCTGTAAGGGTACGCAGGTGTGCCTTGAGATGGGAAATCTGTATAGGTTTTGCCACAACCTGTGTAATCACAAATGTGGGTGCCGTGGGCTTTTCTGGCATACAGGGAAGGGTGGCATTACCTCTTTTTTTTTTCCCCCTTTTATTTTATTTTTTTAAAACAATTTATTGAAGTATATCATTCATACATGAACATACATAAATATAAGTGTTCAGTAAACATTGTGAATTTACAAAACAAACATGCATAACATCATAAAGGCTCCCACACATCACCCCACCACAACTACTTTGCATTTTTGTGAAACATTTGTTAACAAATTATGAAAGAGCATCTGTCAAAGTATTACTACTAACTATAGTCCATATCTTATTCCCCTATACCTTTTTTTTAAAGGAGTTATTTATTTACTTTTATCCATTTTTACCACCCCCCACCCCCGTTTTTGTGTTTTTGTGTCCTTTCACTGGGGAACTCTCTGTGTCCATTTCCTGCCCTCTCTTCTCATCCTTTTCCTCCGGTCTTCACTGGGATTTGATCCTCGGAACCTCCGATGTGGGAGAGAGGCATCCTACCACCTGTGCCACTTTGGTTCCTAATTTTTCGATGCATCTTGTCTTGCCTCTTCCTTGTGTCACTCTCCTGTTACCTCATCATCTTGCTGCGTGGCTCACGGGGCCTGCTGGCACACCCACACACAGGGCCTGGGGGGCTCACCCGTTCGCTGGGCCTGATGGCTCACCCATGCATGGGGCCTGGTGGCCCACGTGCCTTCTATATTTTTATTTTATTTTATTTTTACCAGGAGGTCCTGGGGATCGAACCCAGGTCCTTCCATATGGAAGACAGACTCCCAACAATTTGAGCCACATCTGTCCCCCTGCTATATCTCTTAAGATTGACCAAAGATACCTAGAGTTACAGTCTTTTCTCATACAGGATTGTCATATAATAAATCAGGCTTAGTTTATGACCAGCATTCTGAAAACCAGACATAGGGAGAAAAACTAGTTTGGAGACATGCATCGTTCCTAATACAGTGACTGTTTAGCCTACCCTGATTATCATACAATCAGTTCAGTGAGAATATTTGTAAGGCTGCTTCCCATGGAGGCAGGACCCCAGAAAATCCTGTTTTTAAAGCTAATCCATTCTTATGCATTAAACCTATTTTAGATGAGAATTTTTGTTTAAATCACTTCAGTTAAGGCCTTTGATTATATTTCAGGAACCAGGATAGATCTTAATCCTCTTGCTGAAGCTCAGAGAAATCACCCTTAGTTGATGCTGACACGTGCCTGAGCTACACAGCTCCCTGAGAAAGCATCTCTGATGATGCGTTGATTCGTACACTTCCATGGCCTCAGAACTATAAACGTTTAACCATATAAATTCCCTTTGTTAAAGTTTCAAGCCATTTCTGATACATTGCTCCCAGCAGCGCTTAGCAAATAAACAATATTAGTATCAAAATTTTGATTATATGTTAAGTTTTTTAATTGCCCTTTAGAAAAAAAATGCTATTTAATTGTGTACATGATTTTACATTCAAAACGTGCTAAGAATGATTTTATACAAAACTGCTGAAATCACTTATTATACTAATATTCATGATTTTTATGTAAGTATTTATATCATGCATAAATAATCATAGCTTTTCTATTTTCTTCATATTGTTGTATTTATTATTTATCTTGCTTTCCCTGGTTGTCATTTTCTTTATATTTAAAGGTAATCCTTATAAAGTATGCCCATTAACTATAATAGAAACTGCAGATTTTTTAAGTTCTGCTTTTACTAAAATAAAGAATTTCCTTTTGATTCTTAGTCTGCTAAGGCCTTTAAAAATCTAATCTGGATTTAACATTATCAAATAATTCTGCCACTATTGAGATAATTCAGATTTTTTTCCCAATAGCCTATTAATTTAGTAAAACATAAAGTATATCTTAATACATTGTTGGATTCTGTTAGTTAATATTTTACTTAGGATTTTCTCATCTAGTTATTACTGAAGTGTGCTCTTTTTACTGCCTCTTTGTCTACTGTTAAAATTAAGGTTATATTTGATATTAAAATGAAAGACTGAGCATTCTTATTTATAATTTCTGGAAAGTTGTATGAAAAAAATATCTTTTACTTGAAAGTTCAAAGGACTTTACCTGGCAAAATATCAGGGATATTTTCCTTTTCTTTTCTTTTTGGAAGAAATGTATAATTTCTATTCATTTATTATGTATCAATATACCCATATTTTTCGGTTTATTAATACTCAAATTTCAGTGTAATAAACCTTTACAGACATTTTATAGCTTATAGTTGTTTAATATATTATTTGTTTTAAATATCTTTGGTATCTAAAACAACCATTTTTTATCTTGCATTTTAGTGATTTTCATCTCTACCTGTTTTAATTTATCATTCTTAGAAAGAGACTTAATAATACTTCTGAATGACAAAATTTTGTTCTATGTTTGCTATTTAATATTGCTGCTTTTTATTTCATTGATATTTACTTTTATCTTCATTATTATTACATATTTTAGCTCTTTTGCTCTTTTTTCTCATGTTCTCAAATTCATTATTTAGTCTCTTCTTTATTTTCCTCTCTTCCAATTTATTTATTTAAAGTTCTCTAAAATTTTGATAGGCACAGTACAGCTTTTGTTTGGCTCTAAATATGATATAATTTCCATGATGATTTTCTTTTAAACCATGTGTTACGTAGCAATAGTACTTCAAGTTTCTAAATTATGAAGTTTGTTGTTATTATTTTGATGTTTATTTTTTATATTATTGAATTATAGTTAATATTCAATATATTAAATTAATCAATATTCTCAAAAGATATTGAGTTTTTGAATAAATTTAAGGTAGCTATATTTTATAAAATCAATATTTGTAAATGATTTTGATAAAAGTGAATTCACTTTTGGGTATAGATTTCTGGAGATAGATAATTGAATAAATTGGAGATCTAAATTATAGCTAAATAATATGTTTTTAGACTATCACATTGTTGTCATTGTTGTACCTTTTTGCTTTAATCAATTATTTCTTCAGAGCTTACAGGTGCTGGTTTTTGCAAATATTGTATCACTAATGTGTTAATTTATTTGACATTTCCGTCATTCATTGCTTCATGTGATTTAAAAATATATGCTTATGATTATTTTGCTTATTTTAGCAGTATAAATATTTCCATGGTTTATCTGAATATGATTTTGCCAGATTTTATATATACCATACTCTTTTATTCTTTAGTTCCTGTTCATATTTATCTGGTATTTTCCCATCATTTTTATTTCAACCATTTTGAATCATTGCTTTGTAGAAGAAACCATGTTATTTGTGTTCTCAAATAGCCAATTCTACACATTGATTGCTTCTTTATGGTGTCATTTCACTTTTCTTCCTATCCCTTGTATTTGTTAGGAATTGGAATTTTTATCTGGAGTGTTGATTAAAGTCAAGTTCATTTTTTAGATAAGAATATCTTACAGTTTACTTGCTTTGCATATTATTATAGGGATATGTAAGTATCTAGTGTTCTCATTTTAGTGCAGCTAAGACTGATTTGTTATTTTAGATGGAGCTTCCTTTTCATTTGGAGGAATTTACTTATGTTCTTGTTTTAGTACTTCCTCTGAGAGTATTTTTAGAATGGTTTTCTTATGTCAATGTTTCTGATGCCATGAACTATTAAAGAATATCTCTTTTGCACTCACACATATAAATCATAATTTGGTAGGATATAAGTTTCTGTGTTCAAATTTCATTTATTTGTAATCTATGAAGTCATTATTTTAATTTTTATTTTAGATCCTGGATTGCTGGGTAAGAATGTGACATTATTCTTAAAGTTTGTTACTTGTGGTGATCTATATTACCTCACTTCCTATCAATTTCTTAAAAAGTCTCTATTGTAATTCACTATTAGCTTTGGTATATACTTTTATTATCTATCTTGTTTGGCATTTATTGGATACTTTTATGTCTTCATCTGCCTTTGATTCTTGAAAATTATTTTCATTTTTTATTTCAAACATTTCCTATGCATATGTGTTCACCTTTTCACTGAAACTTCTATTATTTTCATGATGGTATTTCTACTTCTAATTTAATGACTCTTAGATGTTCTTTTATGTGTTCTGTTTTTTAATTAAACTTATTTGATACTTTTTAGAAGAGTTAATCAATCTGTTCTTTTGGATTATTATTTTAATTTTTCCTTTGGCTCCATCCAACCTGTATATCTTCCCTCTCCCAGTTTTGACCTGTTTTTCTTTTTTATGAAATAAAAGCCTTCATGAGAAATATGTATGTATATGTATGTGGCTGTATATTGTAAATATATGTGATATATTATATATATATATATCACATATATTTACAATATATACATATTATATAAATATGACAGTTTGAAGCTTTTTGTGGATCCCAGGAAAGAACATATTCTTGGAGCTAATACATTCCTGTGGGTGTGGGACCCTTTGATTGGACTGGGTTCAGTTGGAGGACTTGATTGGATTGCTTCAGTGAGGCATGACCCAGGGTGGGTTTGGTCCTCTTGCTAGAGTCCTTTATAGATGGAAGACTGAAAGCAGAGACACACAGAAAAAAGCAGCAGAGACAGAGAAACCCCAAAAGGCTAAGAGAGGCCCAGAGGAGAGGGGAGAGATAAACCATATGCCTGATTGCCCATGATTTAGCTCTGGCAGAAAGTAAGCCTGGAGGAGAAAGCAGAGACCCAGACTGGAGAGTCACCATGTGGCAGGAGTCCAGGATTGCCAGCAACCAACCTTTGGTGAGACAGCAACACTGAAGATGCCTTAATTTGGACATTTTCACAGCCTCAGTCCTGTATGCTTTTAACCTAATAAATTCTCATTATAAAAATATATTGCAATAAAACTGCTTAATAAATTTTTAAAAAATCAACCCATTTCTGGTATATTGGTTCCAGCAACTTTTAGCAAACTAAAACTATGTGTGTATATATATATTTTTTTTTTCCCCCTTTAGTTCTATATTCCAACTGCTACACTGCTCTATTTGCTTGTTGCTTTTATAGTGGTTATATGTCATCTCAGATATCTACTTATTTTTGGCTTTTGAACACATATCCTCTAGATGTTTCATCTACCTTATCTCTTCTAGGGTACTTTCATAGAAGCCAAGCTCGAGTTTTGTCCTTCTGGTGATGTTAAGAAATTGGTAGGGATTGATCAGTGGGTAGATCATTTTAGACAATAGAGATAAACTGTTGACCACACAATTAGCTATCACTGTCTCATGTAGTACCCCTAAATAGAATATATCGCTTCAGTATTTAAAAATACACATCACTTGAAAAGATATATACTGCTTATCTTGTAATCCTCAAGATAATTGGAAGAGAAACTAAAGGACAGTTGATTGCCCATACCTATTTCATTAGTTAACTTCCTCAGAAGGGCCATAGTACAGCTTTGATATTATAAAATTTATTTCCCATGGTGTGAGCTACTGCTGCTGCTTTTTCCCATCTCAAAATGGAAGTGGGGAATAAAATATCCCTTCCAAATGCAGAAATTTAATCTCTCACCTACTACATACTTGTTCTGATAAGCCTATTTCCAAATGTCCCTTGTTGCTGGAACACATCCTAATTCCATACCAGTTCAAATAACATTAGTCTTTATAAATATTTCTGTTATGCATAGTCCCTTAAGTCCATGCTTACCTATCTTTTCTATAGTTTCTACAGGCAACATTATAGTGGAGGGATCCATCAATCTATGACAGTTCTCCAACTCTCCAGGAAATAAAAGTTCCTCCCTAAGTATAATTCAGGATTCTGTCTTAATCAGCTTTCCATTTTTGTAGATTCACTTTTTGTGTAAAGATTGGATATTCCCTTTATCCACATTTAAATTGTATAATTTTTTTGCATTATCACCCTTTATTTAAAACTTGTCAACTGTAGCTAATAAATTTTTTCAAGAAACAACCTTTTTTGAAGCCATAAATAATTAACATTAGCCTAATTAAATGTGTAAACATATATAAGCAGCTATAAAACTTGCAATAGCTAGTTAATACAAGTATAAAATAAACAACTCAATTACATACTAGATGTAATAGTCAGCCAAACGGGTGCTGATGCAAAATACCAGAAATATGTTGGCCTTTATAAAGGGTATTTATTTGGGGGTAGCTTACAGTTACCAGGCCATAAAGCATAAGTTTCTTCCTTCACCAAAGTTTGTTGCCACGTGTTGGAGCAAGACCACTGCTAATGTTTGCCAAGGTTCAGTCTTCTTGGGGTCCTCTCTACCCGGGGCTCTGTTTTAAGTCCAGCTGTGAACTGTCAGGCCAACCTCTCATCTCTTTTCCTGGGGCCTTCTCTCCTTCCTCAACCAAGCTCCTCTGTGTGCTTACTTCCCTGGGCTCCAGCATTAAAACTCCACATCAGAACTCCAACATCAAAAACTCCAACTAACTTCTCTGCTCTGCCATGTAGTTTTATCTCTGAGTCCCCGCCCACCAAGGGAGGGACTCAACGTCCTACTGAAATGGCCCAATCAAAGCCCTAATCATAATTTAATCATGCTCAGAAGGACACACTAGTTTATAAGCATAATCCAATATCTATTTTTGTATTTATAAATAATGCCAAACTGCTACATTAGTAAAACAGTTATGAAATCTTAAGTTTCCTTAAAATTCCCTTTCTTTGGGAATTTATAATCTTTAGCAATCACTGATACGAATATTATAACAAAGGTAAATAATAGAATCTCATATATTTGCAGTGTATAACCTTTATATAGTTTAAAATTTATTCCTTTTGAATCTTGATTTTTATGTGTTGTATTCATTATTTTACATAGATTAATCAGGAAGAAAATATAAACTTTACATATGCACTACATTTTAATAATACATGCCAACTCCAAACCATTGAATCAATCACTCCATTCTAGTTATATCTTACTTATTTATAGAGTAAATTGTCAAAGAAGCAACCTCCACAAAATTATCAGTGTGTTTTATTCAAGAGACACAGATTCTTATTCAACTTGGAAAATTGTAATAAAAAAATCTAGACCATTTGATTTTTTTTTTCCCTCACTGATATTCTTTGTTCTTATATGATACCTTGGGACATATTAATGTAATGTAATCAAACATTTGTCACTCATTTATGCAATGAGTGACAAAATGAACTTTTAAAATACTTTTAATTAATGTATTTATTTACAAAAAGCACAATTCAGTTATTGTTGTATTTGCGGCTATACAAAAAATGGCTCACTTATAAAACTGTCAAATATAAATGAATTATTTACAGTGACTCAGTTCAGATGTATCTCAGAATAGCCTAAAATTGGAAACAATAGCAAAACAATATGGAAGTAAAGTTCTGCATATTAATCTCTGAATATATGTAGTCTCATTTTTCCATTGTCTGTTGATCACTACCATCCCAACTCAAGAGAAAAATGTTATAATAATTACAGTGAAGGCCAGTAATAGGTATGTTGTTATATCAAATGAAGACTATAAAGAGATTATAATAATAACAACTTCATACCTTATTATCCCAGTTTCATAGGTCATCCAACTCCAAAGATCATACTCTGAACACCATAGTAGGCTGAAGATATTTGTGTTTCTATGAGAATTGAAATTCATAATCAGTAAGCACTGGAAAAACTGCCCCATATTGATTTGTTTCGCTTTGCTTTGTTTCTTTGTTTTAACTTCAGAATTTGATAACTTATCATCCATTTCCTAGCTTCTAACTTTCGATTCCTCTTTTATCTTAACCAGACATTATATATGTGTTTGCATGTGTGTGCACATGTGCATTTGTCTGTCTGAAGAGAAGTACGGAGCCAAGATATATTGACTTTCTACCTTCTATTTCTAGATATTTGAACATTTTAATAAAAAATTTTGTCATTTTCTAGTCTGCCCTACTTAGGGTAACTAACGATTGGATTTGACCAGGACTAAAGGGGTTCTAAGGATGTGGAACTTTTCAGTTTAGAACTGGGAAAATCCCAGGAAAAATGGGGCAAGTTGGTTACTCCATCTTTATTTTAACTGTGCATAGTTAGAAGCATGGTTAGACTTTCCTAACCCAGTCCTCCTTCATACACATTTAAAAGTCCATTTGCTTGACTTGTAAAAATAACCTATTTCTGATACATATGGAAGTGATTTATATTAATGCTTTAAACCTTTGGAATAAATAAAACTTCTCTATTGTTTAAAAGTTTGCATAAAAGAAGTCCCATGGTTCAGATGGATTCACGAGTTGCCATTCACAGCCTTCTATAATAAAGATTTTGTTCTAAAGAGACTTTAGGGAAATATGTGAAAACTGCCAGTCTACCAATGTTAACCATTTTCCCATAGAGACATCTGTTCTCATAAGCCTTAGTATATCATACTTAATTTCCATTTAAGAACCATAAATTTCAAGTAACATTCCTATCTAGAGTTGGCAAATTATGCTAGTATTTTGCTTTCTGGGGTTCAACTTGAGAGCCATATATCTTGCACTTTGATGGCTGCATGCAGAATGGCCATTGGGCAATAATAATAATCCAATATGTATAGGGGTATAATAATATGCAGAGTAAAATATGGGTAAAATTCCTTTTACCAATAATAGCACTTATGCTTGAAATAATAGCTCTCTCAGAGTACGGAAAATGGATCTTTGTAGTGTTTGATTGGAAATCATTAAAAGATGGGCTCTCAATCATGACAGAAAACTTGGCATGCACAGAGATATCACTTACTTTGATAACATCTTATGCATACTGCATAGCCAAACAACATTTCAAAACCCTCTAAAGATTAGAGCCATAATTATCTTCTCTGATTTATGACTATGTGTATATGTTTCTGCATGACTCTTTTTCATGTTATTTAGACATGTTCTTGGTGACAGGACTTGCATTACAATTTCATCAAGCCTGTATTGTTAGAAAATAAATAAAACAGTGCTATAAAACACTTTTTGTAATCACTTGTGTATTCTGCTCTCAGCACATAAACATATATTATATAACTCTTCCAGACAAGTCTCTCCTACAGAATTTTAGGAGACCTCCTATGCAAGTATATAATAAATGGGAGGTAAATTTCAAACAAATAGCTTATTTTTATTTTCAATTCAGTCATCCATTATATAGGTCCATTATGTTTTGGCGCCTATGGAGTTGAGCACTGCAGGAGCAATGAGTTTGAGCAGTGCAGGCCACAATTCTGATTAGACCAGAAGCTGAGACAGGGTAATTTAAATAGAATAGGCTGGCCAATGGCTGGATGAAGGGGGTTGAATGAAGTGGGGAAGTCATTTACAAAATTGGGTAGCATCACAAAGGCAAGATTATTCCAGCTCAATCTTTCCTCCAAGGCTCATGTGGTTTTCCTTGGAATACTGTGACCATCACCTGCTGTTAATAAACTCACTTTGTTCTCTTTCAAGAAGTGCATAACTTCTGTTTGGAACCATTAGGATTTACTATGGTTTCACTTAGGAAAACCCCCCACAGAGCTTTAAATAAGAAACTGTACCTATACTTATCTATTTTCATATAATTTACAATCTGGTAATTGAAAATCAAACAACCAATGTAAAAATGAGGGTGATTTATGTCCTAGAGGCTAGAGCAAATAATAAAAGCTTTGACTCAAGTTCCTGCTAGAAGCAGAGATAGTTGCAGATATTGGACAACAATTTTTGCCTTTAGAAATACTGGGCAGTGAGAGAGAACTTGAGAAAAATTTGAAGGTAAATCTTTGGTAGCAAATTTAAACATTTATAAATTTAATGATCCTGACAATTCATTGCAAATAATAGCATTTCCTGTTGCTGACACATGAATCCCAAACACATGAAGTAAATGTAAATGTGCAGAAGAAAGTCATGAGATGACTGTCCAATCTCAGAGAATTCTGGTGTTGGTCTCATCTAGCTCAACATTTTATTGAACTCTAACAATAATTCACATTATTATAAATATTATCCAGATAAATAAATGAAGAAAAGAGGTGCTATTCTGTATGTCATGGATTGCGGCAGTACTGGTGTCTTTGAACATACCCTTTGTTAATGGCATCAAAAGACATGCCACAAATTAAAAATTGTACCTTCATCCTGGCAGTCTAATCCATTTGATTTCAGTGTTTTGGAAATAGTTTGGTTCTCACCAGAGAGCTAATGAACAATTTACTTGTCATTTAATCAATAGTCCTATCATATTTATTGCACAAAATTCCATTGTCTAGTCTTATTATAGTTCTTTAAAAAACATTTAAACTAAAAAATCATTAAATACTTTGAATATGATTAGAACCATTTCAAAAGTTTATTTTCCTTTGTCACTTATATGTTCAATTAATGCTAAAAATATGTTTTTTTAGTAAATGCTGGGAGACAAACATCATCATACTTCTGATTTTAGTTTTCAGAATATAAGGAATCCATTTTTGGAGATTTTCTTCCTAAAATTTATAACTTCTTTAGTATGGAAAGTAAATCCAAAAGATTAAATATGGCATATGCAGATAAAATTTGGCCCGTAAGATAGAGCTTGCCTATAACCTGTCTGCATTAAGCTGAAGGCAAAAGATTTTGTGCAAAATGTTTTTAGTTGGCAATTTCCTCATCTAGCACAGAGCATTATTCTATACCTTAGGGTAAAACTGGCAGATCATCATCAATCCTCTTTTTTGTCTCCCAATGCAAATGGAAAACATAAAATTTGGTGGGTATGAATTAAATTAATGGTAGGAAAAACACCAAGGCTTATTTTATACTGTGAGATGCAAACATAAAATTGACCATTATTACCAGGGTCTGCTCTGGGGCTCTTTTACCAAGGCATGATTTATTTCATCTACTTTTTTCTAGTATCAAAGTTGTAGCCAACCTACAGGGCACCAGATATTGGAGAAAGCCCTAGCCAAAATATACACAGTTGGAAGTGGGGAATGCCTGTCTGCAAGTTCACTGTGTACTCTAATCCTATTATTGGTGATGGGGAAGGAAAAAGATGTTTTCCAAAGGGCAGGTGCACAAAATAAATCAGCCAAAAGTAAGAATATCTTGTGCAAGAAGATATTGCTTTTACCAGTCCTTTACCTCTGGAAATCTTTAAGGAGAAAACTGCAACTTCCAAGCTCACTGAATAATACAGTGTTGGCATTATTTGTGACTTCTCTTCTTGTTTATGTACCCCAGTAGTAGGTCCTAAATTCTACTTCCCTTCTTTTGTGTCTTAAAAAGTAAAACCTCTACACAGGGAACAAAATTCTTCTTTTCCCTGGGCAGGATATATACGTATTTGAAATGGACATATTAAATTAAAGTTAACCTTCACATCTGTTTTACTCTATAATTACACATGGAAAGAAAAATAAACATAATTCACAACTGTATTATAAACATAAGTTGTATGTGATTACATTTGTGTGCAGTCTGTACTTTATTCCAGGCAATATACATCTGTTATGTTATTCTCCTTTTGCAGACATA
Source organism: Tolypeutes matacus (assembly GCA_026826555.1). Lineage (NCBI taxonomy): Eukaryota > Metazoa > Chordata > Mammalia > Cingulata > Chlamyphoridae > Tolypeutes > Tolypeutes matacus. The sequence goes on from JAKSZT010054525.1 coordinate 633,608, forward strand.
AATCAACAGAAGAATGTCTTTCCCTGGGAAATAATTTTCGTTGCCTTTTCTCCTATGTAAACAAAGTATGATTTTCCTCTACACACAGGACTTTCATTTCATTCATTTTTAGAGCAGAGTTCAGATGCCTATCTTGATCCTGTGAGTTTGCTTTGATTCTAAGGGCTGGCCCCATAGTTAACAAACAAACAAAATGCTCAGACAAAAGAAGCAATCATTCCATGAGAATTTTAAAAATAGATCCACTAATTTTAGGGGGACGTCTTTTTTTTTTTTTTTGTAAGCCTTTTTTTTTAGGAGAGTTAACAGTGTGTTTAATGTGAAAACATTCTAGACTACAGGCCACACTAGATAAGCCAAATCCCTGACTATAGAGCTTCAAACCAGACTAATTATTTCTAACTTCAGTGCAGTCAATTCATTGTTTCTCACATTGCAAAAAGTCAGCATTTTCTTGGATGAAGAAAATTTAACCATATTTTGGTTTGACTTGGAAATTTACTATTTGAAATGCATTGTATAATTTATAAAGGAATTTGTGTTGTGACAGAAAATATCAGATAACCATATTCTGGTAGGTATAGTAGGTGTTGCACAAATGTGTATTATAGTGAATGAATTGAACTGGAGAAAATACATATCTGCTATCCATCTCATTTTCCCTGCTCCCATTTTCTCTCAAATCTCCTTGTACACTTAGTTATTTTATAGATGGTTAGCTTACCGGTCTTTTTGTTCCAAGTTCATTACTCCAACAATTTTCTGTGGTGTTCCAAAATGGATCATTCTCAATTACAAGTTATATACTTGTAATATATATATATATATATATATATAACCAAATTCCATCCAGACTCTACACTTTGGATTTTCATACCACACATCACTAAATTACTTTGTTTGTATTTCTCATTTGGAGCAATTCTTTAATCTTTATCGAATTTTTCATTTTGTATAATTCCTAATTTTTTCTAAATTCTCAATATCAAACCCCATCTCTGCTATTCTCATTCCTCATAGCTGTCCTTTCTCAGTATGTTTTCACACTGAGGCTATTTGGGAAAAAACATCCATCTTCTAATCCCAAGACTCCTGTTCCTTTTTGTCTTCCTTTGGGTTCGGAAGGATATCTTTTCGTTTTGTTTACCAAAGCGAACCTGTCCACTGGGGTTATGATCCTTTTGGGGTTATGATCCTTTCCTGTTATCATGTATACCTTCTCTCTTTTTTAATATCTCTCCTTTCACTGTATCTTTTCAGTCCATTGAAAATGTGTTCAAATAAACTTCATTCTAAAAATAATAACAAGAAAAGTAAAGGTATCTTACCTTACCCTGCCAAGGGTCATAAACCTCTACTACTATAATAATTGGAGAAGAAGTGCATTTTCTGAACCTGTTTTATAACCATATTCAAATACCTTGCAGATTGGCTGGATTCTCATCACTCTCCATTAACTGATCTTACAAATGTAATCAAATCATCATTCATAAAATAAGATAACTTATTGAGGGCTAGAATAATCTAAATCCTTCACATACATTATTTAATTTTGAAACATAGAAAACTTAAGAAATCACCCAAGGTTACAGAGCTAGCAAGTGGCAGAACTTGGGTTGGAATACAGGCTAAATCAAGGACCTACATAGCTTACAGAGTCTGTCTTATTAGAAACCAAATTTCAAAACCAACAAATTATCATGGAATTATCTTTGCTATTGTCTTGAATTTTCTGTACCATTCTTCACTATTGACTGGCACATTAATAATTCAATATTTGACTTCTCTGGCTTCTGACATTACAACTTTTCTGTCTCATCTTAATTTCTTACTGACTTTTCTTAATGTCTCTATTGCTGAATTTCATTCTTCCTTCTCCCTGTAATACAAGTGTTACTCAAGGGATCTATCCATGACCTTGTGCTTGCTCAACAATTTCTCCTTTTATACTTTTATGTCTTTCTAAGTATCATATCTATTTGGATCATTTCCAAATTTATAACTTCTGCCCTGATCTTCCTCCTGACATCTGAACCTCCATTTCCAATTGACTCTCCATCATTCCTTCCTTCTTGCTGAAGCTGAATATACTAGCTTTATTTCAAAATGAAAGGAAAAAGTTGAATACTGTTACCATGATGGCATCACAAACTATTTTTTCTGGCCCCACAGCTGCCAATATTGTTACTATAATGAAAAATGAAAAACTGGGCCAAAAGGTGATATATTCTGATGAAGTTTATAGATAAAGGGATATATATTTTAAAAAAGGAATGAGAAGCCATTTTATTAAGTAATAAAATAACTGAAATTTGTATGTGTGGGGACATTTTAAGGAACAGGGTAAATATCATCTCCTGCAAAATAAACTTAATGTTTTAACCTTGTGGGATAACAGGCTGTACCTTGGACATATTTTCAGGTGATAAATTTCCAAAGACTATTTTGTTAGCTCTATCCCTTCCTTGATACCAACCCTAGATTAGAACATAGTACTGATTGACATCTTTTCCACTTACTTTTTTCACAATATACTCATTTTTCCTATTCCAGTTCATCCTCAGTGGCTACTTTGTTATGCTGAATCTGCTAATCTTCAGGGTAATCTCTTTAGGGTAGGGAATGCTAATCTCCTTAGAATAGAGAGTGTTGAAGAAGGAAGGGGGCTCATAGGAGGTTGAGAATTTGTTTTAGACAGTTAGATGATTTCAGTAATACTAATGGATGCCATTTCCTAAATTGAAGTTTCAGAGGAGTGGGAGATACATGCCATCAGAGAGATAGTGGGTATCTTTTTAATATGATTTTCCTTATGTTCAGTATCATGATATATGCCTTGCATTACTCTTTGCAATTCAAGAGAGTCTTCAATAGATAGTCTTAGGCAATTTATTGCTCCTCAAGCTTCTAGTGGATCTGGTGGTTCAGGAGGTGCAAGGAAATCCAAGAATAAAAAACAAAACAAAGACAGAAACCATATATTCTAACTGAGGGTTTGTTCAACGTGATTGAGACTAGAACAAAGTTCTATATGGAGTAAACTTTTTCCTGTGGCGTTGCATTGTTGTGTATCCATTGGAAACTGTACCTTGAGAAAGTTTCAAGTCAGTGCTGTGTAAAAAATAGAGAGAAAGGTTAGTAATTTAAAGGTGTTCGATGGTTCCCACATGTTGAATGTAAGTCAACCAAATAGTAGTTAAGGTCATATATTGAAGTGCAGGGAAAACAAATGTGTTTAGCCTGAATAATTTGCATGCTGATGTGTAAACATCCAATATGCCTTTTTATGCTATTCTTGCTGTCTGTAACAAAAATATGCCAGATTCATTAATGGAACTAAAAGAAAGACAATTTTCTCTATAACTTTTAGTCTGAAGATAGAAGATACTGAATGTAGATAAGACTTTGACCAGCAGCCTACTAAAGTAGTATATAAAATATGAGTGATGATCAGGGTTTTCTGTATAAAGGAATCTTTCATTATTGAATAGAATATTGATCACTAAGGTTTCAATGGGTAACTGCTAAATTTATTATCTTCTATTTTGGTTAGACTATCAATTATGGATATGATGAAAATGCCATGGGATAGCATTAAGTTCATTGTTGTAGGAATCTAAGAATTCTTAGAAGTTGGAGAGTTCTCAGCAATCTATTATATGTTTTTATAACTGCCCTTACCCTATGCCCAGGTGTCCCATATTTCTATGTTCTTAAGATTACACTTTCAGATGAATGGCTACTAAGAGATTCTGAGGGCCACATTACGAATGGATCTTGGTAAATGCTAAGGTAAAAATCCATATAAAGCTGTAGAGAATTAGTATAATCCTCTGTGATCAATCCATTCAAACGGTCATTCTTAGACAATAGGACCATCTGTGTTCTGAAATTCCAGACACTGGAGGCATCTCAGTCTCAATCAACACCATTTGCTTGTAGTCATCTGCTTGTTGCCTCAGCTACTTATTTCTTGGACAATAGGCTATTGATTTCTTAGATCAGAATATATTTTAGAGTTGAACAAATGTTTTTTCTCCTTATACAATATCTTGAAAGACAAGGGCTCTATAAGTAGATTTGGATTTTCTGGCTTTAGAATTCCAGTTATGTGAAGGGGTCCATCTGCCCTGCCACAGTCTGGGTTTCTGTGCCACACTCAGCTTCTCTAGGTAGTGGTACTCAGAAATGAGCCGTTCTTCTGGAAGAATATCCTACATGTGGTAGTTATTTTGTTCTCTGCGATAATTATTGAAGCTCTTCATTTATGTTCCCTCCTGGAAATATGGTAGAATTGCACTTCCCTGTGTTCTTTAGTTAATGGAATGTGAGCAGAAATAACAGATTTTTTTTTTCTTGTGGGTGGAATCTATTAATACCGGCCAGCAAGAAATTTGCCTAGTTTTCTTCCCCTTACGTGAAGATTCTTTGCTCTAGGTTCATATAACTCAAAGTGTGCCTCACAGATCAACAGCATAAGCGCAGTCTGTGAACTTTGTAGAAATGCAGAATCTCTGGTGCCGCCCCACAGGTGAATAAAATTATGCATTTAAAAAGTGATTTATATGTACAATAAAGTTCTGTTAAGTGTTGCCATGGAGTGTCCATTTGTGTTCCAGGGTGGGAACAATTTTCAGGAGAGCTGCCAGCCAACCTGTTAGGAACTTGTAGGTTGGGAGAAAATAAACTTTTGTTGTCTTAAGTCACAGATATAATGATGTTATTTGTTACTGCAGCATAACCAAAGTTATTATGATTGAGGCACTCATCAAAATTCTCACTGCCACTTTGGAAAAGTGGTCCTATACAAATACCAAAAATATGGCACCAAAACAGTAAATACAAAACATTGGAATAATTAGACCCTTCCTGAATATAGGATGCCATACATAAAGTAATAAAAATATCTTCAAATTATGGTATTTCTCAGTTAACAAAACCAAAGACTTTAATTTTTAATGGGCCTAATTAATTAATATAAGAAGTAATGATTTCTCCAAGTCAATATAATTATTTAGTATTTGGAACTTCTCAGAGAGACCATTAGAAATGAATATTGCTTTCTCTTAAATTCAAAGGGAATTTCCTCACCAGTTTCCTTTGCTATAAAAAAAGAATAATAACCTTGAATCATTTCTTTTTAAAACAATGGCTTGACAATTTTCAAAGGAAAGTCATATTAATAACAATAGCAATTCTGTGAGGCAAATCATATGCTAATAATCTATGTCATTATTTGTCATCATTTTCCAAAAGACACTTATAAAGGAGTTGTCTAACTCTCAGTCTTATACTAGAAAAAAAAGAAAAATCATAGAAGTGAAAGGAGAAGTGAGAGCTTGGTTGAAGATTTAACAGAGCTTGCCTAGCAAGTTGGGTCCTATACCATGAATGATGAGTATATGTTTCTAAAACTCAGTAGATAGATTTCTGTAAAACAAGAATTACATACATCATTGGAATAGGCATTATATAAACCATGGGTTTGGAAAAGACCACTTAAGAATTTGTTGGGAAAAAAAACTTATGTAATAAAGAACCATTCCTTTAATAGAAATAACTTCTTTAAAGCTGGATTATAGAAAGTTAGGAGATTTTACTAAGTGCATATATCCATGACACCAGGGAAGTCAGGCAATGTCCCAGTCCAAACCTAAATAGGAGAGGGATACCATCACAAAATATTGTCCACTCTCCCTATTGTTGCATGCTAATGAACATTCCATGAACAGAGAAAGCCCTAGCAGAAACCTCAGCCAATTATCATTCATTACATTCCAAGAAATATATTCTGTGGCACTTAATGCCATTCTAAATAGAAAAATTTTGAGTTCAACATCGTATACTTGGTCATGTAAAATAAAATCAAACTTACCTGTTTGAGATAATTTATTCCTTTCAGAAATCTAGAAAACACAAAATAAACAGGTAACATTCTAAATCAATTATTGGAATGACAAGGAAAAGAAAAAAAAAAATATTTCTATATGCAAGCATTCTGCCATGCAAGTATATTCTACCATGACAAATTAAAACGATGACAAATGAAACCGGCCTAGATAAACCTGCAAAAATTCTTCAGGAGTCAAGGGAAGATTCAAATATGTCTATCTACTAAATTAATTCAGATTCAGACTTATTTAGCCTTCTTTTAAATGAGTAGTCGGCCTCTATATCACCAAGCCTCTGCATGATCAAACAGCTCATATGAAATTGTGGAAACTCCTCCACCTCTCCAAACTTTTCACAAACTGCTCTAACTCCCCTTTTCTGTTCTTCCTACAAAACTACGTGATATATGCAGAAACTGGCCTAGACCAGCCTGAAAAAATTCCTCAAATGCTTCCAAGGATAATCTAATGATGTCTGTCCTGTTCTGATAATGTATGAGCAGGCATAGTCCACTACTGCATATGTTCTGCCTAGCCCTCCCTCTGACCCTCCTTCATCTCATATAATCCTCAAATCACATCATTTCACTCCCCTAAGTGGTCCCCACTCTAGCTGAATCAAACCCTGCCTCTCTTCCAGCTCAGGGAGACATATTTGAGCCTTAACTCCTGTCTCCTTGCTGGTCAAACTTGCAATAAATCTCTTTCTTTCCTCAGAATCCCAGCATCATGGTATCAGTGTCTGCACTTACTGGGCAGTGAACCCATTGCCCAGAAAAAACATGTACTTTAATCCAGAACATCAAGGCAGTACCCTGGAGAACATGATGGAAATCTGAACAGAAAATCCAGAAAGGAAACTAAGAATTTGAAATAAAAAAATAAGAGCTAAACTTATGATTTAAATTAAGAACTGTCTAATAGGAGTATTTGTTGTGTGGTTTCTAAGAACATACTTTGCACTCAAAGTTCTGTTGAGATTCCAGCAATGAAACATATTAATTTTGTGACTTAAACAAGTCACTTTGCTCCAGAAATATCAGCTACCTCATCTATATATTTGAAATCTAATGAGCACTTTATTCTGAGAATTAAATAGATGATATTCATGAGGAACATGAAAGGTAGGAGATAGTAAAAGTCATACATTTTAGATAACTACCTCTTCTGAAGAAATTACCCTTTTGTAACTTGAATTTGCTAATACTATATGAAGAGACTGAATATCATACAAGTGTGTATTTGTGTGTAAACTCAAATTTCATTTTCTTACCTATCAGGGAAAAAATATTGTTGGAAATTTCTTGAAGAAATTTCCCTCCAACATGTCTATTTAAAATTTACATTAAGATTAGACAATTCCCCTAAAAAAGTACTTCAGTTTGATTAATAATCTACAACAGATCCTAGACCATGAAATTTAATACACCTTGTAAGTTAAACTAAAGGAGTAAAATCATTTTTAATTATTTATCCATTTAGAATCGCCAACAATGTCTAGAAAGTACTTTTGAGAAAACACATTTTTTTCAACAAATCTATAAACAAACCAATACAATAGATTATCCTTTCTTAAAAGAAGTGCGCTTACCACATCAAAACATCTTAAGTGATGTGCAAAGAGACTTGCTGTCTTGAATAGCCCTTGAATATGTGCAATATTGCAGACTTCAAATTGATTTGGAAATAAGTCATACTTTTTATGGGTGAACAATCTAGCTCATCTTTGCTTAAGTGCATTAATGTTTTTAAACAATTGCTATCTTAAACATTCCTTTCTATTTCCCCCTCTTCATTATGTTTAATGGACTGACAGTAGTCCTTCCCTCAAAGAGCATCATACCTGTGTCTTCCCCTACTGACAATCAGTTGCAATGCCACTGATGTAACAAAAGAGTCATTAAAATGCCAGTTTATAATCTAGAAGAATTGACCTTGTAAAACACATGTTTTATCTGAGAATCAATTATTTCAACAATTGTGTGTCTGAAAAGTCTCATTGTCCATCTAAGCAATGTTAGGTCAGTGAGGTCTTACCTGATATTAAATATGAGAGAATATTGCTAGTGAGTCTTCTTAAAGGCTTAAAATAGTGTGAAAATTACTTATGAGTCATATTAAACCCATTTAAAAGGGGAAAATAGCTTAACAATAGAAAGGAAGTTTGATTTTCATCAAGTATCTTCACTTAAATAATGCCTTTTAATAATATAGACATTTTTTGCTCCATCACCTCAAATGATGCTAAAATCACACCTTACTGTATTCTTGCCATAATATACAGCAGAAGATGTAATAATATATAGTAGAAGATAAGATGAAAGCTTACTATTTACTTGATTTCTCTCTCTAAAAAATCCATGTTTTTGCTTGCATAAAACACACTGGATTGGATCATTGAAATGATAATGGACATTTTTAAAATTTAAAAATGTTAAAACCTGAGGCAAAATTATTGAATGATGTTAGGCAAAATGCTTTGTAAGTAAGGTAAAAAAAAATGTATTAACCACCTATAGAACAGATATGCACCCAACATTTACCTCTTACATCTAGCACAATACAACAATAGAAGAAACCTTTCTAATCTCAAAAAGAACAAAAATTAAATGCTAGTGAGAAAACAGAATTTGAAAACACACAAAATTATCTGAATATAAATAGTAGGAAAGAATTCCATGCTGGTCTTTATGTGCCTATTTTATGATAGTCACTAACATGGAAGAGAATGTGTGAGTACCTTTTAATCACTCTTTCTTCAAAGGAAAGTTTTATTTGTTCCAACATTCATTTTATTTGGCTATTAAGAATTTTGGAATCTAAAGCTTTTTCCTGTAAAACTCTACTGTCATTTGCTTTTCCCTGTGCCCTGACTTCACCTATGTGGTGTGATTTGTTCTCCTTCCACAAAGAAGATTGTGCTTCTTTTCTTTGACAAACCCGACACCATATTGGGGTCCTGCTACCACCACTGTTATTGCTGATGATGCAAAGTGGTAGGGCTTAATCACTTGACAAAACTCCAACCTTTCCATCCTCAAACTGAGCAAAATGTCCTCTGTCAGAAGACCCCTTAAGGTGTGCATGGAGCTAACTATGCATTCATTAGGAAACTATTTGCTGACCACTTCCCTTGTCCATAACTGTGTAAATTACTAAGGTAAAGGGAACCCTGCCTTTTCTCTCAAGGTTCTCACAATAAAGAGGGGAGACTCATAGAGTACTGTATGATTCCCTCTACATCAGAGGATAAACACAACAATGACCACTAAACTACATTCAGCAAAGGCTTTTTGGAGAAAATTAAAGGATATCTTAATTTTTTGAACTAGAGGATAAGTACTCCCTTGGCAAAGAGGAGTGATGTGTAGAAGTGTGTGAATGTGTGTGTTTTGGTGGGTTGCTGATGGTGCTGGTTTGTTTTCTGTTCAGAAAGGGAGCCATGTGCAAAGGTTCATCTATGCAAGGATCCATGGCATGGTTTGGAATACAATAAATAATCAGCCTTGCTGGAGTATAGCAGACAAGCTTGAAGTAAAGCAGGATGTGTGGAGAGCAAGGGAGCATGCAGATAACATATTAGCAATTTGCCTGAAGAATGAGTTGGGAAAAAGGTTATGATATTTTATGCTCTTAGTGACTATTCTTCTGAAATAGTTCTTAAATTATTACTACCCATTCTACTCCTACTCCTACCAGTACCAATCACTGAAGACTGAGTAGGCACCAGGTATTTTGCTAAAGTCTTTACACACATTAACTTCTTTAATATATCAAATCTATAAGGTTTATTATTATTTAAAATTTTCATATTGGAAATTTGAAACTTAAAGGTTATATAACTTGTCCAAGTTGTGTAACTAGTAAAGATTAATAGCAAATTCTCTGTCCTTGCTCAGTCTGTTACACTGTACCTAGTATCTATGTTTTATATTTTGAGGGGTAGACCATTTAAATGTGTTTTTTCTCCCAAGTGCCATAGCTTGAACCTCCCCAAAACGAAGGAAATAGTCTTAGTCATTTCATCAAAAACTGGTTGAAGAATACACTTTAATCCTGGCTGCCTTACTCTCCCACATTCCTTAAAGACTCTGCATATATATTTTTTGTTTTTAAACATCTTAGGCCTTTCTAATGCCCTTCCCCCAACAACCATGTCCAGCTGGTGTCATTAGCATGTAATTAATTGTAAAACTAGCTTCATTGTATAAGAACACCCTCATTTTTACCCCAGCAACTCTAGAGACCTACAGCCCTGTGTCCCAGGCTTTATTTTTTATTTTACCCCTCCTCTTAGAAAGGAGAAAGAGTTCCTCTTCCTGATGTGATCAATTCCTTTACATTTTCTCTACATCTTTTCCTCTATATCTTCTTTACATCTTTTCCTCACACCTACACTTATTGCCACTTATCTTCAAGATGTTCCTTTCAACTGGATCATTTGAATATGCTCTGATATTTCCCAACTTAAATCTCCGTTGATCCTACAGCTCTTTCCTTTACTACCTTGTTTTTCTCTTTCCTGCTCACTCACACAGCAAATTTTCCTGACATATTTATTTTTGTTTATAGAGTCTTCAATTCCAAGACATCAATTTATTCTTTTTGTCTGTAGTCAAGGGTGAGGAGGGAGAAGGGAGGAGAGGAAAGTAGTGCCAAATTAATTCATTAGACCTGGATAGCCAAAAATGAAGGTTGGAATGGGTCAATAGACCACTCTTAAGTTTTACACATAGAAAACATAAAATATCTTAATTCACCTCTGACTATGCCCAACGCCCCACCCGGGTCACTCTCACTGTCATCATTATCAGCCAATTATGGCAGAGTGTGTCTTTGGGTCTTATTAAGATCTAGAAACACAAGTTGGCCTGCTAGTATGTGAGTAACTTTTATTCCCTTACATCCACATTCTCTTCAAGGACTTGATGCTGATCTATATAGATTTTGGCTTGGCATTGGAAAACCAGCAAGGAGTGAATCATAACAAAAGAAACTTGCTGATTGCAAATTTAGCAAATGGAAGAGGTTCTTCTATTTGGTTGAACCAGGAAGCAATACGGTCCTCCTATTGTGAGTGTTGAAAGACACATATGCTTCTCTATCTGCCTCTGGGGCAAAGGCTCTGATTCCCTGGGCAATTTCATGCACTGTGCCTCAGATGCCCCTTCATATGCGTCATTACAGCATTTCCATGTACAATTTTTAGCATAATCAGCATAGGTGAGCATTTGATACTGACAGCAACCAAAGAGCTTAGTGATACTTCTAGTCTTGCATTTGGCTCTCTTGGGTTTTCCTTCATTTAGAATAACATAGAGTGAGGTCCTACATTTTTAAAAATTGGCATCAAGAATGTTTCAAGCATCCATTTTCTATCATGGGCCCAGAGCCTTAAGATGGCCAGCAAATATTTGCAGCATCTGCCTTCCCTTTACTATAACCTCAAATTCTTCTCCTCCTACTCTCTGTGCTTTAGTCCTAGTGGACTTACATCAATTCCCTATGTGTCACAAATTTTTCCAGGGAAGGACATTGTGCATGATGGTTCTTGTATCTGAAATTATTATTTTTTTTATCATTCCACTACTCTATGAATGAATAACTCATAATAATTTATTATTATTCAGGTCAGTAATATTTCTCCAAAGAAGGTATTCATATACTTCCAAATCTAAATTTGAGGAACCCTGTTATTCTTTCTCATTACATGCTACCTTTTCCTTCATAACTTACATCATTTTTTTCAATCCATTTTGTTTGCCATTGTATTCTCAACAGCTAGCACATTATCTGCATAGAGAAGGTCCTAAATAAGTATCGCTTTTAAATGAATAGGGAAATGAACGAACACATGAATAAATGAGGAGTTCTATATTTTTCCCACCGTTGAGATGAACTGGTCAGCAAACATCTATTTATTCAATATTTATGTATTAAAAACTCTGAATTAGGTAGGAATGTAAAAATGTGCAGCTGCTATGGAAATCAGTTTGACAGTTCCTCAAAAGTTAGGTATAGAATTACCATAAGACCCAGCAATCCCACTTCTACTTGTATACCCAAAAGAACTGAAAGCAGGAACTGGAACAGATATTTGCATGCTGATGCTCATAGCAGAGTTGTTCACAATTGCTAAAAAGATAGAAGCAACCCAAGAGTCCATCAATGATGAATGAATAAACAAAATGTGGAATATATATATACAACAGAATATTACTCATCCATGAAAAGGAATGAAGTTCTCATACATGTGACAACAACGGTGAGCATTGAATCAAATTGAAGGAAATCAGCTGGACAAAAAAAGGAAAATATTGTGTGATCTCAATGATATAAAATAATTACGATGAACAAATTCATAGAGTTAGAAACTAGATTACAGCTTAGCAAGGGCTAGGATGTGGATGAAGAATAGGGAATTAATGTTTAAATTGTACAGATTTTCTATTTTGGGTGATGGAAGAGTTATGGTAATGAATGGAGGCAATGGTAGTCAACATTGTGCATGTAATTAACACCACTGAAGGCTATAATTGAATGTGGCTAAAAGGGGAAACTTTAGGATATATATATATATGTCCTTAGAATAACTTTTTTTTTTAAAAAGCATAGGAATGTAGACACAATAAACCCTAATGTAAACTATGAACTATACTTAATTGTCCAATTATAATAATATTTTTTCATCGATTATAATAAAGTTACCAAAGTAAGGTATAGTATAATCATCAGGGCAGGTATATTGGAACCCAGTATTTTCTGCATGATTTTTCTGTAAACCTACAACTTCTGTAATAATAATAAAATATAAAAATAAAAAACTTTTTTGAGCTAAGATGCTTTCTATTCATTTTTTGCATAATCTTGATAGAAGCTCTATGAAGTAGTTATGATTACACTGAAATGTTATATCAATAAAATAAGATTTTGAGTGGTTCACAAATTTATTCAAACTCAGAGTAAGTGGCTATTTACTTATTTATTGACTACTTAAGTTGTCTATCTGATTCCAAAGTCAATGGCCTTCTAAGAAATCCTCCCTTAGTAGAATGCATCCACATTTTCATTAAAATACTTAACCCTAATATTAAAAGCATGACAAAAAAAGTAAAATTAAAAATGTTTTCTCTTCAAAAGACACTCTTAAGTAAAAGGCAGGGGTTGGAAGAATAAAGTTTGCAAAACACTTATCTGATAGACAACTTGTATCCAGAATGTATGAAGAACTCTCAAAAGCCAATAAAATAAAAACAAACAACCCAGTAAATAAAAGGGTAAACTATTTGAATAGATACTTCACCAACTAATGTATGTTCACAGATAAGCACATAAAAAGAAATCAACATCATTCATTAGAGAAATGTAATTATAATAATTAAAAACAACTAGATAACACTATACACTTCAAATAAAAAGCCTTTTAAAAAGCACAAAAACTGAAAATACCAAGTGTGGCAACAATGTAGAATAACTATAACTCTCATACATTGCCGGTGATAATGAAAAAATGTTATAGCACTAGAAAAGTTTGTCAGTTTCATATAAGGTTAAATATGCAGTTGACATATGTCCCAGCAATTTGAATCCTATGCAATTAACCAAGGAAAACAAGAACTTATGCATTGTGCAAAAATGTGCATGTGAATGTTTATAGCATCTTTATTCAAAATCATCAAAACTAGAAAAAAATTCAAGTGCCTTTCCAAATAGATACATGTATACATCCATACATGCATTGAAACAAAAAGTAACAACTAATACATGCAACAACATGAATGAATCTCAAATTCAATATGCTAAGAGAAAGAAGCCAAACTCAAAAAGCTACATACAATGTATGGTATTCAGTCTAAGACAACACTATATGGACAGTAAGTAGATCAGTGGTTATTAGGGGATAATAATATGAGGAGGGCTTGACTTTAAAAAGGAATGAGGTTTTTTTTGTTTGTTTGTTTTTTATTTAGGGGCTATGGCAATAATTTTATATCTTAATTTTGATTGATGTGACATGATTGTAAGTATTTGTCAAACTCAGCATGATACACTAAAATGGTATATTTTATTGAATATAAATTATAAGTCAATAATCTTATTTTTAAGTATTAATTATTTTATAAGTATTTAATTCTCCCAAACATAAATCCTACCTCTTTCCTAATGCAACCTATACCCCATGACACAAAATCATCTATAAAATCATAGAATATCCTTCTTTCATCCATGCTATTCCAAAAATATTCCCTAATCTTTTGAACTCACCTTAGCCATGGTAACAGTAATTTAACTCTATGATCTTACAATTCCATGAATTTATTAGGAATATTGCATTTTTAAAATCTCTACATCTTATAGTATTTTTTTAAAATATTAATTTAATTTATTTATTTCCCCCCCACCCCCACCCCCACCCTCACCCTCGTTGTTTTGTGCTCAATGTCTATTCTCTTTGTGGTCTTCTGTGTCTGCCTGTCTTCTCTTTAGGCAGCACCGGGAACCGATCCTGGGACCTTCTGGAGTGGGAGTGAGGTGCTCAATCTCTTGCGCCACTTCAGCCCCCTTGTCTGCTGTGTCTCTTGTTATCTCTCCTCTGTGTCTCTTTTTGTTGCTTCACCTTGCTGTGCTAGCTTTCTGTGCAGGCCAGCACTCCTGCACAGGCCAACACACCTGTGCTGACCGGTACTCCATGTGGGCCAGCACTCCACGTGGGCCAGCTCTGTGCTCAGGCCAGCTCACTGTGCGGTCCAGCTTGTCTTTCACCAGGACGCCCCAGGAATTGAATCCTGCATCTCTTTTATGGTAGACAGGAGCCCAATAGCTTGAGCCACATCCATTTCCCTATACTATCTTGTTTTATAGAATAATGCTCCTACCCCCTCATTTGGCAGATCACCAGAATGATATATTCTTAAACCTAATCCATTCCTGAGGTTGTGAACCCATTGTTGATGAGGTTACTTCAGTTAAGTTGTGGTAAAACTGAATCAGGATGGATCTTAATGCTATTATAGGAAAGGCAACAAAGAGAGAAAAAGCCATCTAGAAGCCAAAATTCAATGGAACATAGAAGACAAAGAAGAAGCCAAGAGAGATTGCCAAGTATATTTTCATGTGACAAAAAAGCTAAGGAGCAAGGATCTCTAGTAGTCAGGCCTCAAACCCTACAGTTGTGTGGGAGAAAGCCTCACCTTGATGCCACCTTGCTTTTGGAATTCTCCTAGCCTCAAAACTATGAGCGAATACATCCTGGTTATTTAAGCCTACACATTGCATGGTATTTGTTTTAGCAGTCAGGAAACGAAAACAAATACTTTAGAACGTATAGATCTTGGGATATGCATAGAATGTAATTATGAATGGCATGCCAGAGTTGATCCAGGTGCATTATAAGGCTTTCTTTTCTCCCATCTATATAATCTCTATATAATCACTGATTATGCTTTATGTTTATATTTAACTAATTTTTCTCCTATTAAAATTTTGGTGATATAAAGTATAACTTACTCCTATGTTTACCTAGCTTAGGGAAGACCTAGTGTCTTCCATCTGCCTGAGAGGTTTAAACTGTTCAATAGAGTTAGGGACCCTTTATCACTTCAGCCCTCAATGCAGAAGTAGCATAGCTTAAAGTCTTTGTTTTCCCATAATTTCAAAAATAAAATTTTCATATAGAGTGTGTAGTCTACCAACTCAATTTTGTAATATGAAAATTTTGACTCTGAAAGAAAAAAAAATGACAATTGCTTAAGGTCCCAGGTCATGATGGTCCAGGTCTTTTTCCTGCTAGCTAGGATTTCCTTCCAAATCACAATACTATTGTACTGAAGATTAAGAAGAGACACATCAAGGTGGGACTTCTCAATAGGTAATTGGACCTTCTGCTAATAACAACATAGAAGTTAAGAAATTGTGAATCATGACACAGAAGAACCCCATTATTAACAGGCTTCAGAATTGTATGGTTGTAAAATACTGTGATTCAAATTGGATCCTGTCTTATAGTGGGAGTACATGATTTAACAGTAAATACCAGGTGGCTACCCTAGGGAAGATATGGAGGAGTGATTCACAGGAAGTTTCACAGTGTTCAGTGATGGTTGCAAAATAAAGGGGCATTTTTCTTTTTGGACACAATCAGGGAGATTGCTTTTTCTACTAAAAGGAAGCAATAGATAGTACATCTCTACTTTTGAAACACAAGAAACATGAGAAAAACCTGAAGTTCACTAATGTGATGAAGTCATCCTTGGGACTAAAAGGTGACATTTATAATAATATTATGTACAAACATTCTTAAATCAGCAATAAAAATATTTGTCAATTGTCAGCCAAAGGGTTGCTGATGCAATATACCATAAATCTGTTGGCTTTTTAAAGGGTATTTATTTGGGGTAGAAGCTTACAATTACAGGCCATAAAGCATAAATTGCTTCCCTCACCAAAGTCTGTTGCCACATGTTGGAGCAAGATAGCTGCCGACGTCTCTGAGGGTTTAGACTTCCTGGGTTCCTCTCTTCTGGGGCTTGCTAGTCTCAGGGCTCAGCTCCTCTACTATCTCCACAAGGTCAGCTATAGACTATGAGGCTATCTAGGCTTTGGCTCTCTCCACAAGGCCAGCGATATACCATCAGGCAAATGGTTCTCTCTGTCTCTCTCCCTAGGGCTTCTGCCATGTCTGTGTTCTTCTCCTTTGTGTTCACTTCCAGGACTTCAGCTCAAAAACTCCAAACTTCCTTCTCTGCAGTGTGGTTTCTCTGTGAGCCCCCACCCACCAAGGGGGTGGAGACTCAACATCCTACTGACTTGGCCCAATCAAAGTCTCAATCATTATTTAATCAAGTTAAAGTGGAAGCTCTAAATCCAATATAATCTAATATGCCCTGAGGGATAGACCAGTTTACAAACATAATCCAATATCTATTTTTGAAATTCATAAACAATATCAAAATGCCACATCAATTTTTTGTTTTCAATTTTTAAGTTTGTTAATGAATATGGCACTAAATTGTATTAAATTAATCTCACACTAAGATATTACATCATCCTTAAAAACATTTCTTTTAATATCTCAATTTTATCTACAGTGAAATAGGAATGATTCCAGGCTTATTTTCATAACAGGGACAGTTTTTAATGTACTACCAAATAATATTAATGTTGTAATTATTTAGGACATGTTTAGAGATAATGAACCACATTGTTGGCAGAATTTGTGACAATAGAAATCCTGATTTTTGGACATGGGACCCACCTCACCACAGAAACACGTATCAAAAGGCTCGGTTTTTGCAAATCCCTGTTAGTAGGGCATCCAGCAACATAAACCTTCACTGGCCATTTGTGTGGAATTCAGTTGTTTGTCCTGAATGTTCCAAGTCCTCATAATCATATTATGTCTGCTCTTGCTCATTCTGGAACTGGTAGCTTCTGACATGGTGAATTGGTGTTTAGTTGGCTGTTCTCTATTTTATTTCTGGAAGGGGAGTTAGTTGAATAGACCTCCAAATATAAAATATACTTCCCAAGTTTTAAGGCAAGGCTCTTTGATTCTTTATTTAGAAAACTCTTATAGATATTTTAAAAACTATTATATCTTATTAATGATAAGCGCATTGAAGATTTCAGGGCTAATTGAAAATCTTGAAAGAAAAATAGTAACAGATTTTCATGTAAACTTGATATTTTTAAGGCAGCAAATTTATGCATAAGTACTTGTTTTATGGACATTTCTAATATTTTCTTCACTGTTCTCTAGACTACTGATATGAGTATTCACAAATGCAAAGTGAGTATTGGTAATCTGAAAGTACTTTCTCCTTCCTTATTTCTTTGTCTCAACCTGACCCAACTTTAAAGAGAATCTTCACTCCAACCAGGAGATTACCAAAGATATATTATGTTTGATAATAAGGTGTAGCCCTAAAGTGATAGAAAGGTAAATAAGTTCTCAGCATTACTGGACAACTGATGGTCTTTGAAATCAAGGAGAAAAATGGGTATGTTCATATATTTGAAGAAAATATATTAGGTCTCATGATATAGCTCTTAACCAAATGTTAGGAAAACACTGAAGAGGGAGTCACACATTCTAGCTAGTGGAGCCAAATAAAGATCATCACCGGCAATGGCATTTGAGCTGAGTCTTGAGGACTGACTAGGGACATTAGTAAACAGGACTAAAAATTTAGTCTGGGGTAAGATGGTAAGTGATCTTTTTATTTTACATGCAGAAGTTTGGATGTTATATTATAGTTGGCAGAGACAACAGTTTAGTTTAAGTTAGACATGGTATGATTGATTTGGATCTTTAGTATCTATAGCAGTAGTACAGAAGAAGAATAGGAGGTAAAAGTTGTTAGGGAAGCTATTTTAAAGCTGCTGCAATTATCTAGGAAAGAGATGATTATAAGAAGATCATTAATTTTATTTTAATAAATATTATATAAGAGTTGGCTATTTTTATACCAGAGGTATTAAACTCATCCATGAAGACTTGTCTAGTCTCTCTACCCATCCTAATTTTGTCAGTTTTGAATCCTGTTGTAGATACTGATAATTAGCATTATCTTGATTATCCCTGTTAGCTTTTGTATGCTATATTGACACCCATAACTGGACTTGAAATGTATTCACAGAGCACATAGCCCAATGTCAGATATATCGTATATAACCAAAAATAACCATCTTTAGGGTACCTGAAATTGATTGTTTAAAGTTACTTAGATGTATATGATTTAGTGTTTCAGTAGGACACTGGTAAAACTACAACTGAAAGAAAAATATGTTCTAAAAAAGAGAAAAATAAAGGGATCTTGAATCTATCTTCCAAAGGAGTCAACATTTATGGTTTTGTGCACAAACACAATCTACTTGAGAGGCAGTAACTATAGTCTCATGTAAAACTCATCATCTCTGAAACTATATGTGATGTTTAGACTAATGTGTCAACTTGGCTAGGTAATTGTGCCCAGGTGTTTTGGCACTGGGATAATTGCAATACATGGACATTTATGAGCTTTAGTCATCAATGAGTTTACTGCATAGATGGATGATTACATCTACATCAACCAGGGAGATTGCCATCAGCAATGAGTGACACTTTATCCAATCAATTGAATGCCTTAAAAGAGGAAGTGATTTCAGCATTCACAGAGAATTTCTCAGCTCATCTTTAGATAGCCAATGTCTCCCAGAAACTCATCAAAGATCATCATTGGACTTTTATCGGAACCCCTGGTTTATAGCCTGCCTGCAGAAGCTGGACTTGCACATCCCCATGGTCACGTGAAAGACTCTTATAAAACCTCATACTGTTTACAGATGTCTCCTGTTGATCCTGACTAATACAGGATAGAAAAAGGAAGCACAGATAAGCACAGTTTCATTAGTAACACTAATAAGTCCCTGCAAATTTGCAAACAAGAGACTTTCTCCTCTGAGAAGATTGCATCAAAATAGGTAGGCAGAGCCCACAACTCTTTAACAAAAAACAATGGAGAAAGAGCAAAAAGCTACCTGAGGTCGCTGCTTTGGGGTTCTGCAAAACAGGAGAGTGCTGTGCATAATCCTGGAGGGAGAGGTACAGAGAGACAAAGAGACCAAAGGAAAACCTGAGTTGTTCACCCCTGAGGCTGGGAATGGCACATATACCCCACCTTCAAGGCCAATAAACCCAGTAAATCCCCAGGTTCACTGCAGCCAATAGAGTGGGAAAGATCATTCCCTGGGAGGAAAGAGGTATGGCTGAGGGTGGAGAGTGGTTTATTTTCAGTGAATTTGACCTGCTGTGCTCCCTTTGAATCTCAGAAAAATGCCAGCCAGCACTGAAGTGGTCCCAGAGAGAGGGAAGTGGAGATCTGATCAGGCAGGCTGGCAAACCCAGCTGCCCTGGAAGAGAAAGACACTAGGTCAGTAATGCGGGGAGAGACAGGACCCTAACCAGCTCAGCTCTTACAGAGTGTTAGAAGCCCAACTTGCCCGAGGGAATGGGAGTGGGAAGAGACAGATAAGATTTCAGAAGCCTATTCAACCTGTGGAGGGGGTGTAACTCCTGCCTTGTATGTATGAGGTTCCTGGTTCAATTCCTGGTACTGAACTCTCATTTCATTTTTTTATTCCACCATTTTATTCTTATTCCTTTGTATTTTTAATATTTTTACTCATATTACTTATTTATTTAACTGGCTCGTGTATGATTACTCTTCTACATTTTTATAATTATTACTATTATTCTTTTTCTCTTCCTCTCTTTTTCTTTTACTTTGGTCCTGATATTTTTTTCCAAGGGAAAACAGACAACTACATGGATATAGAATAAGAGGAACCAAGTGTCAAAAAGGAAACTTACCACAAAAAAATTTAACAAAAGCAAAAGCTGGTCCTTTGAGAAGATTTATAAAATTACACAGCCTTAGCTAGACTAACAAAGAAAAAAAGACAGAAGATGCCCATACATAAAATAAGAAACGAGGAAGGGGATATCACCACTTATCCCACAGAAATAATAGAATACTGAGCAATGGAACAGAATTGAGAGTTCTGATATAGATATTTGCATATTCAACAAGGCCACCAATCACACTCAACTGGGAGAGAATGGTCTCTTCAACAAATGGTGCTTAGAGAATTGGATATCCATATCCAAAGGAATGAGAGAGGAATACCATCTCATGCCCTATACAAACAGTAACTCAGGATGGATCAAAGACGTAACTATAAGAGCCAAGACCATAATGTTCCTAGAAGATAATGGAGGGAAGCATCTATGAGATCTTGTGGTAGGAAATGGTTTATAAACTTAACACCCAAAGCATGAGCAATGAAAGAAAAAATAGATAAATAGGAACTCCTCAAAATTAAAAAAAAACTTTATACTTCACAGAGGTTTGTCAAAAAAGTGAAAAGTCAGCCTACTCAATGGGAGAAAACACTTGGCAACCATCTATCCAATTAGAGCATAATATCCAGCATATATAAAGAAATTGTACATCTCAAAAATAAAAAGACAAATATCCCATTTAAAAAATGGGCAAGAAATTTGAATAGACCCTTCTACAAAGAATAAACACAAATGGCTAAAAAGCACATCGCTAGCTATTAGGGAAATGCAAATAAAAACTACAAGGCAATATCTTATACCTATTAGGCTGGTGACTATTTAAAAAACAGAATACTACAAGTGTTGGAGAGGATGTGGAGGAAAGGGAGCACTTATCCACTGTTAGTGGGCATGTAGAATGATGCAGTCATTGTGGAGGACAGTTTTGAGGTTCCACAGTAAGCTAACTATAGAACTGCCATATAATCCAGTAATCCCTCTACTGGGTATATACTCAGAAGTGAAAGCAGCACATGAACAGACATATGCACACCAATGTTCATAATGACATTATTCACTATTGCCAAATGTTGGAAGCAATCCAAATGTCCATCAACAGATGAATGGATAAAAAAATTGTGGTATATATATACAATCAAATATTACTCAGCTTACAGAAGGAATGCAGTATTAACACACAATATAGCATGGGTGAATCTTGAAGATTCTATGTTGAGTGAAGTAAGCCTGTCACTGAAGGACAAATATAACATGACCTCACTGATATAACTTAAGCAAATTGAGCAGACTCACAGATCTAGAGTCTGGAAGATAGGTTAACAGGAGACAGAAAGGGAGTAGAGGGTGGTAAGCAAATACCTATAAGGGCAAAATCTATATAATGTGGGAGGGCATGTTTGGGCAGTGGATGGGCATGAGAGTGATGCAGTGATGTGAATGGGTTTGGCAGAGATGGTCTGTGAGGGAGAGTAGGGTGGCAGATTGAGTTGGACTATACATGGAACTGGGGAAGGTTTGGTGGAAGGAGCAGGTGAATGCTGGGGACTTGCAGGTCTGTGTTTAAAACTACAATGGTGGGTTGTTCTTTTTGCAAATATAGCAGAGGTGGATAACTGGTGTAAGACACTGGGTGTGGGGATATGCAGGATAGGGCACACCTGGGGCATGCCTCTGTGGAATATGTAAATGTTCATCTTGCCATAATGTGTTATCTCAGTAGGTGGAGACCCACACAATAAGCAAGAAAATATTAAACTCCCATCCTGGGGAGTCCTGCTATGTTCTCAATTAGAGGGGCAAGAATCTCTCAAGAACATAGATAGTGCCTAATAAAAGAAAACAACAATATGTCAAGCCCTAAATATTATTGCAAGTAACTATGAATCTTATTCTTCAAAAATTGAAACTTACTGGTTACCATAGGTTTCAAGGGGAGGCAGAGAGAGGATAGAATAGATGGAACATAGGGCCTTTTTAGGGTATTAGAGTTTTTATGCATGAACTTGCAATAATGGATATAGACCATTTTAAATTTCATCAAAACCTATAAAAGTGTGTGGTCCAAAAGGTAAACCATAATGTAAACCCTTGACCATGGTTAGTAACAATGCTTCAATATTTGTACATCAATTGTAACAAATGTTCCATCCACATGTAAAATGTTATTAAAAGAGGAGAGAAGGAGAGGGGGAGTACATTGGTTATATGGAAATCTCTTGAATTTTCTATGTGATATTTCTGTAACCTAAACCTTCTTTAAAGATGAAAAAAAAAAAATAAGACACTGGGATACATATGGAAGATGTTGTTACATGCAAGATTACAGATCTTACAGTGATGAAGGACACATGTATGAAAAAATATATCTCATGTCAAAATATTTTAATTTTTATTTGGGTATTTTATTTGTTATTTTTAAAATTATTATTATTTTATGTTATTATAACTTTTATTTAGCCCTTTTTGGCTTCATTTTTGGAGAGGTTTGGATCATAAAAGGGTCACAACAGTGGCAGGGGAGGATCACTAGTGCGGGATGTCAGTGATTGGGGAATGTGTAGGGAGGGACGCACCTGGCTCATGCCTCTAAGGTATATGAATACGTTCAGGTGTTCATGGGACATTGTCTCAGTGGTTGGAGACCCACACAATAACCAAAAGTATATTGAATTCCCATCCTGGGAAGTCCTGCTACATTTTTTAATAGTACAGCAAGTATCCCCCAAGTACAAGGGCATTGCCTAGTGAAGGAAGACAGACCATTATGCCAAGCCTTTGATATTGATGATTGTAAATTTGAATATTTTCTTGTGAAAATGAAACTTAGACTAGTATTGTAGGGTGCCTAAGAGTTACCTCCTGAAAGACTTGTTGCTCAAATATGGCCTCTCTCTAAGCCAAACTCAGCATATAAATGTACTGCCTTCCCCACACCACGGGACATGACTCCTGGGGATGAGCCTCCCTCACAACAAGGATTATTACCAAGTGCCAACTGGCAATTCATCTGGAAAAAGACCTTGACCAACAGGGGGAAATATTAAATACAAATGAGTTTTTATGGCTAAGAGGTTTCAAAGTGAGACCTCTGGAAGGTCATTATAGAGGTTACACTTATACACATTTAAGTAGGATCTCATTAACTACCACAGTAAACAGTGCCTCAAACAGTGAGGGTCCTGAGGACTTTAGAGGTACCTAGACACCATAAACAGGGTAGACAAGCTCAGGAATTTGGCACCCTGTCAGTGGACCTTGCTTTGGAATTTATGCTCCCCAGTGTAACAGAGTTAGACTCATTTATAGTTTCCTTACACATAGCTCTACTGCCCCATTTATTTGAACCTATAATTAGCACTACAATTGTTAAATATATGCACCAGAGACTTAAATTGTTTGTCTACTCATGTGTCAGTTGAGCCCTGGATCTCAGCAGAGTTACAACACTTACACTCCAGCGCATTGGACTCACCCAGGACAACTAACAAGAAGATGATAGACAATACTCATCCCATGGAACGGAGAGTGTCTGCAATTGGAAGCAAGATAGTTCCATTCATCTCCCCCATGGGATCTAAGGCCCTTCTCAATTAGAAATAGAGTTGGCTTCACCATCCCAAAATCCTCAAGACTGGGGAATGAACAATGGATTTAAGTAAACATTATTATTCTCTTATAGATTTATTATTATTCTAGCAATGGAAGAAGTATTATCATTGTTATAAAGGCATGGCCACCAGAGGTTCTTAGGGAAAGGAGAGGAAAAAATAAGTTGCCAGATTTTTTCTAGGTTCTTGGCTAAGCTGCAAGAAATGAATTTCAAGAGCAAGTCATGTCAGTTAGGCCAGTAATTTATTAAGGAGTGGTGAGGAGACAAATGGGAGAAAATAACAGATCATGGGTCCCAGGTAGAGGGCAAGGGGCTGAAGAGTGATAAAGTGTGCTGATTTACAGACTATAATTCCCCATTATAGATTATAAATGCCCAGGTTTTACTTGCATGGCCATCATGGCAGGGGAAATAAGGTGAGAGCAGGGCACAGAAGGCAGTATCAGGGCATGAGCAGGCACAGGGACAGAGCTGGTGAACATTCCTGCTTGTCTTTTAAACCATTAATTATTCCACCCCTTTGCTAATGACAAGGGAGGAGTTCCAGCTGTTTGCTAATTTGATTTATTACCCCACCCATCAATCCCCTGGGATGCCTCAATGATAAGGCCCCTGGAGAATATCCAGGGCTTCTCCTGACTTCTGAAAGATATCTTGTTCCAAATGGGAGAATCTCACAAGGGTCTTCCAGCAGCCATCTTGGGGCAACTGGAGAACCCATATCAATGCAGGTGGTTTTCCTTCCAGGTTCCAGATCCGTCTACTGTTTCCATATATAGTCTTCTTCATGCTCCCCTTAGAGACCTTACATCTTTATTCTTAAAGGGGTGTTGAAGGGAAATGGTCATTCTTCTGTAATTACTTCCTGCTGTTTAGGGGCAGTAGGCCCTACCTTACAAGGTGTAAAACCCTCCTGCTATTCTATCACAGTTGGAGGAGGATGTATCTGGCAACCTGGGTGAATATGGATGAAGTTCCCAAATGGCTAATAAGATGTTGATTCTGAAAGAAATAAACTTGATTAGAATTTTGAGAATATGTGGTCCCACTAAGAGGATACTGGACCACAAAAGTAGAAAAGGCCAGGTGCCTCCAAAGGCTGTATCTTCCTGAAGTTGGTGGGAAACAGTAGTTTTCTTTCAGATATTTTATGCTGTTGGTTGACTCTAGGGAGAGATTACAAAAGATAATGGGGTTAGGTATAAATTGTCAACCCCAGTTCCTATGGTGGAGGAAAGGAATGAGAAGAGGCACTGTCCTTTTAGTTAAACTACAGGAAATGAAGACAGACAAGGTTTCTTAAGGAGTGTCTTGTTTTCCCTTTCCATAGCAATAGGCATTTGGGCTAGAGTTAGAGGGAACAGTTGGCTTTGACATAGACACTGCTTAGCTTTGTCTCTTGAAGAGGTTATTTCAGGCCATCCAATGACTGGCACTTGTACGTCCCATCAGTTGCTTCTGGTGAGCTGGCACTTCCTTGGGCAGCTGGCTTCACTCAGGATTAGTGCACTAAGCTGGAAATTCCTTTAATTTCAATAGCTGAAGGAGTGATCAGAACTTCAGAGTAAGGTTCTTTTCATTTTGGTTCTAATTGAGAGTGAGGCTTGTTTTTTTGCCATGTTTTGATCAGAACCTGGTTTCTAGGTCCTGGGTAAGGAATGGTTTTCCATTGACCATCTCAAAGGGGCTAAGCTGAAGTGGGTCCTAGCCACCTCATTTGCTGTTTCCCTTCTGGTGGGAAACGCTTAGCCCTGGCAGGATGGCATATTGGTTTGCCAGTCCTCCCCAGGATATGAGTGGAACAGGTTCTGGACTAAGGGCTGGGAGGGAGACCTGGGAGAACCATATCTTTCACCTGGTGTGAGGTGAGGACTGAGAGTGCACCCCCAAGTTAATTTGATGGCTTTTTAAGTTTAAAGGGCTGTTTCCTCCACTGCTCTTATGCAAAGTGGTCATTTTTATCTTATAGGCATGCTTGTCAACTATTTAGAAAATGAAGTTTACAAGGACTTTTAACATGCTCAATATTCCTCTGTATATGGTCTAGAATAGAATAGATACCACCATAATCATCAGGCATATATGTAAAACAGGAGAGATATAGGTACAGGACTTAATACTAATTAATGCATTAATCCAATGCATAAGTTTCTCTTTGAACTGCAACTAATAAATTTAAGTTCCAGGTTTGCAATACCATACATGTTATCTCTCCACGGGAGTAGATCATAATGCTAATTGTGTTTCAGTTCTACTTACATCACTCTGGTAATCACTGTTCCACTTGGTATGTCCTTCGCACAGCCAGCAGGCTGCAGCACTGTTAACCCTAGAAAGAAGCTAGGAAATGAAGCTCCAGTACTCCACCAGCCTGTTGCATAGCACCCATGGGCACTATGAAACTGGGCCAGTCTGGAGGTGATATCCGTTTGGCCATTTTGGGCTATCACTGCCTGCTGCAGGAGTTTGAAACTGCAATGTAGTCTCCATCAACTTCAAGAGCACAACCAGAGACTAGTAGATAACTTTATTATTTTAGGGGTCAGTGATCAACTTAGCCAATAACTCAAATGGAGAGGCAACCTGCAGTGAATTGAAGGCCTGGTTTGAATGCACAAGAGAGTCTGACAAGGCTGAAGTCTATCTCTTTATTTTTCCTAGTTATAATTTCAGTTTTTATCCTTCTGTTTTATAGTATAAAGGCATCTATATAATGATTTTAATGCTTAGTTACGGTTTTAGTAAGTTTTTACTTTAAGGTGAATTGGGTACCTTTATTAATTAAGCCACAAGAACTTCATTAGTAACAACTTTGCTACGTTTTCTACTTTTCTAGCAGTTGAACCAATTCTACTTGTGATTTATACATTAAATCCACTCACAAGACAGTATTGACATTTAAAAACTCATTTTCAGGTTACCTTTCACCATTATCTAATTTGTAACAGGTGAACCCTAAATCTGATTTCCTAGGCACAAGCAAACTGACAAGGTTAAACACAGATTTCAAAGTTGAACACGAAGTTAAGAACAGATTAAAACAGAAGAGAGAATTTTATTCCCTTAGCATTTCTAGGAACTTTTTGATCTTGATGGCACATGAGGTTTCTTATTTTCCAGGAGAGGTTTAGTTTCCAGTTTGGATCTTGATCCCTATTCACACCTTTTATAGGCACACTCAAGTTTAAAGTAATGGATGTTTGAGGTGTATTTCCTCATTTCTTTAAGAAGGCATGACATGAAGTTTCTGGGCCTCAGATCTATCTGTCCTCCTCATTTATACTGGTTTAACTGGAATTCAGGGTCCCATACAGAGGCTGCTCTTGGCTATGCTTTCCACATAGACCAGTAGTAGGCAGCTTTTCCTGACTCCTGAGAAGATACTCCTATGTGGAGTTTACTGATGGGCTAGAGGCAATGCTCATTATTCTAGGAAGAATGAAGACACACTTTTTAGTCATCTGATCTGGCATCCCAGAGTCCAAGTCTGACTAAAATGTTCCACTCCAAATAATTTGGAGCTGATGCTCTGGTCTCAGCATCCTGAGAAATTTAATACAGAGTCTTGCTGATGGATCCCCGTGGCTGACCTAGGTCTTGGGGGATGCCTGAATATCCTGAAGTTCAGGCCAAAGTGCCCAAGATGGATTGGTGGGAGACATTGGGAGCAGTTACCCAAATCAAAGGACCTGAGTGAGATCTCAGAGACATTTGGCTGCCCTCTGAATGAAAGGGCCTAAAGCATGTCTTCAAGACCATTCAGAGTTTACAGCCCTGGTTCATGGCATCCCTGACATTCTAGGGTCCAGGACTGACTGCACTGTTACCCAAACTAAAGCTCCTGAGCTAAGTCTCAGGGTACATTTGGATGTTCTCAGAATCAAAGCCCCCAAGTCAAGTCTTGGGGGAACATTCAGAATTACTTCTCTGGTTCCTGCCACCCTGGGAATCACATAGCTCCTGCCACCAGGTGTTTCTGGGCCTTTCTAGACCTGGAAGACTGAATGAATAGATCAGATGGCTTCCAAGCCGAATATTGCTCATTCTTGGAGAAGGGGCAGAAAAAAACACCTTCCTATTCTTACAGAGGTCTTAAAAGCAGTCCTGGGTTTATGACTCTACTGTGTGGGAGTTTCCCTGTTAGACCAGCCATGAAAACGACATTAAGTGATTAAAGATCAATTCTTCAAGCTAACAGGCCTTGGGGCCCTGAGGCAATAACTTCCTCACTAGCAAAGGAATTTTCAGTTTTACAGTTTTTAAGACATTACAAAGCATTTTAACACAAACCTGTAATGAGAAATTCAATAGTAAGAAGTGGGAAGATAAAACGTGGGTAAAAGTTAATTATGAAAGCAGCCCTGGTCCATGACCCCCCTGGGAAAGGGGACTCCCACCACTACTTTCCCACCCCATCCCAGACCAGGTAGCCAGGTGTGGTCAATAGGAAGGTGGGCCTGTAAAGGTGTTGACCTGCGGGGAGGCACAAGCCCCCAGCTCTCCATCATTGCCCTGATACCAAGGGGAGAGGGAGTGAGAAGGCAATGGCAACCAGGTCCAAGGGCAAAGCTGGAAGCTGTTAAAACGGCTCAGTGCCTGAAGCTGGGCCAGGGAACCTCTGTTGTGGCAGGGCCCTGCTTTGGGTACCTGCCTGGTGCCACTGCCCCCTGGCTGGGTCAGATCTCTCAACCCTGGGTGTGTGGCATCGACACAGAGAGTTCTGATGCCATGGCCTCCTCCTTCTTGGAATTATGTCCTGTGGGAGCTCATAGGTGAACCCATTTAAAATGGATAACCAAAAGAGGGCATTAAAGAGGCTGTAATTCATAGTTACCTCTTCTCCTGGCTGGCTGCACCCAAATATATTGCCAGATTATTTCTAGGTTTGTGGCTAAGCTACAAGAAATGAATTTCAAAAACAAGCCATGTCAATTAAGCCAGTAATTTATTAAGGAAAGGTGAGGAGACAAATGGGAGAAAATAACAGATCATGGGTCCCCGGTAGAGGAAAAGGGGCTGAAGAGTGGTAAAGTGGGCTTATTTACAGACTACAATTCCCCATTATAGATTATAAATGCCCAGGTTTTACTTGCATGACCATTAAAGCAGGGGAAAAATGGTGAGAGCAGGGTGCAGAAGGCAGGAACAGGGCAGGAAAAATCACAGGGACAGGGCCGGTTCGCTTTTCCGCTTGCCTTTTAAACCATTAAATATTCCACCCCTTTGTGAATGACATGGGAGTATTTCCAGCTGTTTGCTGTTTTAATTGATTACCCCACCCATCAATCCCCAGGGAGGGCCCAATGATAAGGCCCCTGGAGAATATCCTAGCTTCTGGAGGAAATCTAATTCTGAATGGGATAATCTCGTAAGGACCTTCCAGCAGCTCCCTTGGAGCAATTGGAGGATATGTGTTAATGGTGGTGTTTTTCTGCCAGTTTCCAGATCCGTCTATTGATTCCCTATCAAGCCTGCTTCAAATAGGTGTAACATGGGAGCAATTTTGGGAATTTGGAATTGTCCTAATGACATTGCAATGACAGATACAGACCATTATACATTTCAACATAACCTATAAAATTGTGCGGGACAGAGTGTACAACATAATGTAACCTATAGCCCATGGTTAGTAGCAATGCTTCAATATGTGTACATCAGTCATAACAAATGTACCACATTATTGAAAGATGTTGTTAATGTGAGAAAGTGTGATAGTGGGGGAGAATAAGGTATATGGGAATCTCCTATATTTTTTACTTAACATTTATGTAATCTAAACCTTCTGTAAAAAATAAAAAACTTAAAAAGAGACTTTCACAAGTTATTCTAAGGATTTCCATTTATTTTTGTATTTTTGTACTTTAAAAGTAAAGATGGCATTGACTTACCTCATAATATAGTGATGATTTGAATATTCAATCTAATGAAAATTTGGTGAAATTTCATTTATATTGATGGAAAGTGTTTTTGAGCAATAAATAGAAAATACATCTCTCAATTAAAGAAAGAAAAATTAAAAGAAGAACACCTGAAAGGGGAGGAGAAAGACCTTAGATCTATACTTGGAAAAAAATAAATCGACATGGAAATAAAAGGGCCAACAGTAATCCAGTGAGGCTGAAAACATATTTACCTATCACTTTAGGGCTACTCCTTATTATCAAACATTTTAATTAACATATTTTTGTAAACTACTGGTTGGAAAAAAATTGAATTTGGAAGAAAACCAGCTTTTTAATGTGAAAAATTAAATATGTGTGATTTCATTTCCTGTCATTTATGATAACATCAAGAGATCAGGAGGAAAATAAACTTAAAAAATATTTGACACTTTCAAATTGATTTTATTTTAAAGGACATTTCTGTATTTTATTTAATGACTTGCTCAAAGCACCAAGAAATCACCTATGGAAAACTAAATTGGTCTCAAAACTTGAGCTCAGAACAAGTTGGGAAATGTATCAAAATATGAAATACTGAAACAGCCACATAAGGAATCCAGTAACTGAAAATTTATAATGAAATTGAAAACAAATGAGAATTTGTAACTTCATATGTACTCGTGTAAAATGAACAAGTGTAATCTCAGAAACATTACTTGTACTTCTCTTAAAGATATGCTACCCAGTTTACAGGTTGGTATATATTTCCCTGGGTCAAAATTTATCTGATGAATTATACACTATCAGAGAGCCAAATTTCAAAATAAGATTGATATAATGCAATTTCTCTTTGCAATATTTCACCAAATGTGTAACTTAGGGCTTTTTAGTATTGTGATATGTGAGTTCGTGTGTATGGGGGGGTAGGGTTACCTTCCTACATTCATCACATATCTAAGGATCAATGAGTATACTACCAAATTCCTTTATGTAACAATATCCTTGGAGTTCATTTTTTTATGTATTCTTAAAGATGCATAAAAACCAATATATCTTCATGGCAGGTTTCTTAAGGAATTCAAGAATTGATGTACTGGTTCATTTTGTCTCCTAGTTTATAGGTTTTTATTTTGAAATTGGGTAATGAGAACTTTTGACATTTGAAACACTACTAAGTATTTGAATGTTTCTAAAATCTCTCCCCTGAAAAAAATGTAGAAAACTGTAAAAATGTATATCCTAGGATATGAACACTTTTGAACACATTACACAACAGAGAGTAAGAAGTAGTTAGATTCTTATAACTTATTGATTCCCATGTATACCACCCTCCCTAAAAATAGGCAGTTCATTAGATGAAGAAAAGGAAATGATTTGTTTTCCACTTAATTACTCATATATTTTAATACCTTTAATGTTTATAGAATTTTAGATAAAATAAAAATATAAGACATAGATCTGAATTTCAAATGACTCTGTACCCATTAAACAATAACTATCAATTTTTCTATTCCTTAGCTCCTGGTAACCTCTATTCTATGGCTGGCTATATGAATTTGACTATTATATATAATTTGTAATGATATACTATTTATATTTTTTATGGCTTATTTCAATTTATTTAAATGTTTTCTAGGTTCATCCATAATTGTAGTATGTATTATAACTTCAATCCTTTTTATAGTGAATGGTATCATTTTTTTAACATGAAAAATTCACTATTTTATTTTGAAGAAAATGTTTAAAAATTCACTTTTTGTACTAATAGAACAAAAGTAAATTTCCTAAACATTGTCCAGAAAATTAACATATATACCTCTATTTCTTCCACAATTTACAACAAAAGGCCAAACCATGCTTATTATATAGCTGTAGCTTCCATGCACTCTTGTTCAGTAGCAGGTTCACTATCAGCTTATTTCCTTTTATGCTTCTTTTAGATTTTTTGTTCCTGTGTATTCTATAACTGTCTCCATCTTCACTTTCATGGCAATGACTACTATTACTTCAAGATGATTTGTGCCTTTTTTCCTCTTCCTCTCTGTGTTGTCTTTCTTTATACCTCTTTTCTTTCTCTCAACTTCTTCTATGCCACTCATAGCCTCTTTCTACATATGCTTTGTATCTGTATCTTTCTACATCACTGTTGAAAACACTTGGTGTAGGACTATGATTACTTCCCTCTCTCTCTTGTACATTCTCTTTCACTGTCATGATTACAACCGTGCTCTCTGTCTCTTTCTTTGTCCTGCTGTTTCTCTCTTCTTAAATAATAGACCCACTTCTTGCTGGTGTCCACAAGACTAGGTCATGAAGGAACAGAACCAGAGGGGTGGAAAAAGGCAATATTGCCATATGGAAACTCACATGCAGAACGACGATCATAACCAGAGGGATGTCCATTTTCTACTGTTGGTATAAGAGATGGAGGTGGAGGACCTGGTGGAGGAGGAAAATTTTGTGGTGGAATCAGAGGTGGAACTTACTCAAAGTTGGAGGAGGTGGAAGAAATAGAGATGGTGGAAGATGGGTGGGAGGAGCTCCTGGAGAGAAAAACAGAGGTGGTTTGCAAATGTTCTTGCCTACTTCAGTATCAGATCTTTCAGAAAGAACCTGTATGTTGCTGTTTTCATTTGCCTGTGATCTTCCTTCTACTCTGCTAATGGTCACAGTCTGACCAATAACATTAATTGCCCCTGACAATCTTCTTAGGTCAGGTGACTCACCCTTCCCATATTGATTCTGCCACTTCACAACACTTGAATTGTCTTTTCTGGAGTCAGTGCTTGTCTGAGACTGAGAAGAAGTACTATTTCTTCTTGGTGGGAGTCCAGTCTTGAATAGAAAAGGAAGCTAGATATTTTTCCAAAGAAGAAATATAAATGGCCAAAAAGCACAGGAAAAGATGTTCAATATCAGTAGCTGCTAGGGAAACGCAAATCAAAACTACAATGAGATATCATTTCACACCTTATAGAATGTCCATTATTAAAACAAACAAACACAAACAAACAAACAAACAAAAAGAGCAGAAAACTACAAATGCTGGAGAGGATGTGGAGAAATTGGAACACTCCTTCATTGTTGGTGGGAATATAGAATGGTGCAGCCTCTGTGGAAAACAGTTTGGCAGTTCCTCCAAAAGCTAAAGATAGATCTGGCATTCCCTCTACTAGGAATGTGTTCAAAGAAACTAAAAACAGGGTTGTAAAATGACATTTACACACCAATATTCACAACAGCATTATTCACAATTGCCAAAAGATGAAAACAACTCAAGTGCCCATCAATGGATGAATGGATAAATAAAATGTGGACCATACATACAATGGAATACTACGTTGTTGTAAGAAGAAAAGAAATTGGAATACATAGGACTTCATGGATGAATCTGGAGGACATTATGTTGAGTGAAATAAGCCAGATACAAAAGGATGCTCTCACTAATATGAACTAAATAAGGTGAGTAAACACATGGAGTTACAATCTTGAGTATGGTGTAGCAGTTTGATATTATTGATGAATTCCAAAAAGAAATATTGGATTATGTTTGTAAATTGGTCTTTTCCTCTGGGTGTATTAGAGTGTTTTGGATTCAGATGTTTTACTTTTATTTAATTAAATTATGATTAAGGCTTTGAGTGGGCCACATCAGTAAGGCATTGAGTCCACACTCAAGTGGGTGGGGACTCACAGATAAAAGATATGGCAAAGGACAGAGATTGAAGTTCTGATGCTGAGTTTTGAGCTGGAGCCTTGAAACTGAACACACAGGAGAAGAGCACAGAGGAATAGAAATGGCTCTTAGACACAGCAGAAGCCCCAGGGAGACAGAGCCCTTCTCCTGATAGTCTATAGCTGGCCTTGTGGAGATAGCAGAGATGCTGAGCCCAGAGACAAGCAAGCCCCAGGAAGAGAGGAATGCAGGAAACCTGAACCCTCACAGACGTCAGCAGTCATCTTGCTCCCACATGTGGCAATAGATTTGGTGAGGGAAGTAACTTATGTTCTATAGCCTGGTAACTGTGGGCTTCTGCCCTAAATAAATACCCTTTACAAAAGGCAACAGATTTCTGGTATTTTGCATCAGCACTCCTTTGGCTGACTAATCCATATTGGTTACTAGGATATAAGATGAATGGGTGTGAGTTGCTGTCTCATTGTGGTTTTTCCTTGTTGATTAATCTTTCTATGTGCTTATTAGCCTTTATCTGTCTTTGTTTTAATTTCCCACCCATTAAAACAAATATCAAACAATGGGTTAGCTTAAACAACAGAAGTTTATTGGCTAAAGATTTGAGGCTAGAAGAATCCCAGCAGCAAATTAATGCTTTCTCCCCATGGCATACCACATGCCTTGGTTCTTGAGTTTTCTGTTACATGCAATGAACATGGCAAAATCTTTTCCTATCTCTTCTCGCTTCCATTAATATCTAGGTTCTGAGTGTGTTCTCTCAGTCTGACTTTCACTCTACTTATAAAGTAGACCACTATTCCAGTTTTAATTTCAACCCTATTCAGTTGGACCACAACTTTATTGAAGTAACATCTTGAAGAGATCTTATTTACAATGGATCCAAAGTCACCAGAATGTGAACCAAGACTAAGAATATGACCAAACAGGGGTACACAATTCAATCACAATTAGTCTTCTTTGGAGAAAAGACTATTCATGTCTTTTTCCCATTTTTAAATGAATTTTTTCTTTTTTTCTGTTCTTGTGTTACAGGACTACTTAATATATTCTGTTTATTAATACCCTATTAAATATATGACTTGCAAATATTTCTCCCTTTGCATGAGTTGGCTCTTTACTCTCTTGATGGTGTGTCCTTTGATGCAAAAAGATTTCATTTTTGATGAAGTCTAATCATCTTTTGTTGACTGTGCTTTTTGTGTAATATTTTTTAAATGTTAAAGGTCATGAAGATTTTCTTCTATGTTTTCTTCTAAGAGTTTTATAATTTAGTTCTTTCATTTAGCACCTTCATTCATTTTGAGTAAAATTTTTGTTTAAGTTAAGCATCTAACTTCATAGTTTTTCATATGTATACCAACTCTCCTAGCATCATTTGCTGAAGAGTTTGTCCACTTCACATTGAATGGTCTTGGTACCCTTGTTGAAAACTAATCAATCATGTAAAGGAATGTTTATCTCTGTTCTCTCTATCCAATTCCATTGGTCTATATTTCTATTTTTGTGACAATGCAGTACTCTTTTTTTATTGCTATAGATTTGTAGTAAGTTGTAAAATTGGACATATTAGTCCTTCAACTTTACTTTTCTTTTTTAAAGATTGTTTTGTTTATTCACTATGAAATTTAGGATGACAATTTCTATTTATACAATACACACTACTGGGAGTTTGATAGAGGTTACATTGAATCTGTAGATTGCTTCTGCAGTATTGACATGTTAACAATATTTAGTCTTCCAATCTACTGACATTTTCCATTTCTTTAGGTATTCTTAAATATATCTCCACAATGTTTTGCCATTTTCAGTGTGGAAGTCTTTCACCTTCTTGGCTAAATATATCCTTGAGTATATCATTCTTTTAGATAGTATTGTAAATGGAATTGTTTTATTTTCCTTTTAGGATTGTTTTTGTAGTTTGTAGAAAACAATTTTTGCATGTTGCTTTTGTACCCTGAAATTTTGCTGAATTTATTCATTAGTTCTAACAATTGTGTGTGTGTGTCTATGTATTCTTAGATTTTCTACATATACATCCTGTCATTTGTGGACTGAGATAATTTTACTTCTTTTCCAATTTAGATATATTTCATTTACTTTTGTGTTTATTTGCTCCGACTAGTACTTCTTGTACCATGTTTAATAGAACTGGTAAAAGCAGGCATCCTTGTATGGGGTGGGGAGAGTTTTCAGTATTTCACCATTAGTATGATGTTAGCTGGATTTTCATATGTGCTCTTTATCAAGTTGAGAAAGTTCAGTTCTACTTCTAGTTTATAGTGTTTTTTATCATGAACAGGTGCTGAATTTTGTCTAATCGTTTTAGACAAAATGATCATGTTTTACTTTTTCTTCTTCCTTTATTCTATTAATGTGCTGTATTACATTGGTTGATTTTCATATGTTGAAGCTACCTTCCATTTCACTGAAAAATGCCACTTGGCCATGTGTGTAATTCTTTATGTATGCTGCAGAACTGGTGTCCTAATATTTAGCTAATTATCTTTGTAGTTTTTCATTTCCTTGTAGTATCTTTATCTGAATTTACATGAGGGAAATGTTGGCCTTGTAAAATAAGTGTTTTCTCAGGTTCATTTTTTGTAAATTTTAGGGAAAGATCAGTGTTAATATTTTGAATGTTTCATGTAATTCACCAGTGAAGCCATCTCATCCTGAGACATTTTTGATTACTGATCTAATCCCCTTAGTTGTTACAGTTCTTTTTCAGATTTTCTATTTCTTCTTGAGTCAGTTTTGGTAGTGGAGCATTTGTAGGAATTTATCCATTTAATCCAGGTTATTCAATGTGAGTATACAGTTGTTCATAGTATTCTTTCATAATCCTTTATATTTCTATAAAATTGATAGTATTGCCTAAACTTCCATTTCTAATTTTAGGAATTTGATTCTTCTCTCTTTTTTTTTTTTGGTTCATTTACCTAAAAGTGTGAAATATTGGTGATATTTTTAAAGAATCAACTTTTGGTTTCCTTGATTTTCTCTATTTTTTTTTATTATTATTATTTTCTATGTCATTTAACTCCACTAGAATATTCATTAAATCTTCTTCCCTCTGCTAACATTGAGTGCATTTAGCTTTTCTTTTTCTATTTCTTTAAGGTGTAGAGTTAGGTTGTTGATTTTAGAGCTTCCTTTTTTTTAATGTAGGCATTTATAATAATAAATTTCTGTCTTAACAGTGCTTTTGCTGCTTCCTATTTATTTTTGTATATTGTGTTTTTGTTTTAATTTGTGTCAAGGTATTTTCTATTTCCCTTGTTTTTTCTTATTTGACCGTTCAGTTGTTTATGAATATCTTTTTTAATTTCCACATATTCATGAAGTTTCCCATTTTCTTTATAGTATTCATTTCTAGTTTCCTTCAGTTGTGATTGGCTCAGATACTTCTGATAATTTAAAAATTTTAAAAAGTTGGGGAGCAGATGTAGTTCAGTAGTTGAGCACCTGCTTCACATGTATGATGTCCCGGGTTCACTCTTCAGTACCTCCTAAAAAAAAAAAGTTTTGGGCTTGTTTTGTGCTCTCATATATAGTCTATCCTGGAGTATTTTCTATGTGCAACCAAAAAGATGATGGACCCTGTGGTTAATGAGTCAAGTGTTCTGTATATTTGTGCTATATGTAATTGGAATAGTGTTGTTTATGTCTTCTGTTTCTTTATTGATCTTCTGTCTGGTTGTACTAAACATTATTGAAAGTATGCTTTTAAGTCTCCCATTCTTATAGTTGGACTATATTTTTTCCTTTCATTCTGTCTATTTTGTTTCATTTTTTTTTTCATTAAATGCTTATTCATTTATAATTATTAAATCTTCTTGATGGATCAAAACTTTATGCCATTCTTTCTTTTATAAACTCTTTTCACTTAAAGTTTATTTTGCCTGACAAATATATAGCCACTCCATCTCTATTTTGGTTATTATTTGCCTGGAATATCTTTACCCATCCTTTTACTTTAACCTTTCCCTTTTATTTTCTGTTTTTTTTTTATATCTAGAATTCATTTTTTATAAACAGCATATGGATGAAGTATGCCATTTAAATGAATTCTGTACACCTCTGACTTTTAGTTGTAGAGTTTAAACCACTTACATTTAAAGTAATTACTGTTTCTGTAGGCCTTATACGTTTTCTTTTTTCCCTCATATCCTCCATCACTGCCTTTTGTCCATTCAATTGATTTTTCATAAGCACCTTTTTAATTCACTTCATTTTCTTTATATGTCAGAGTTATTATCTTAGTGGTTACCTTGAGAATTACAATTATCATCTTAAACTTGTCACAACCTATTTTGAAAAATACCTACTACTTTCAATAGTAGAGACACACTGATGCTATATATCTCCATCCTACCCAGTTTATATTGTTATTGTCACAGATTATATCTTCATACATCAAGTGCTCACTAACATAGACATAATTATTCTATTATGCATTTATCTTTCAAACTACATAGAAAAAGAAAGAAGAGCTGTTCTCTAAAGGTAAAATAATATTAGCTTGTACATTTACCTATGTAGTAACCTTTAGGAGTGCTTTTTGTTCCTTCATATGGATTCAAGCCACTGTCCATTGTTCTTTTATTTCATCCAGAAGGACAACCTTTAGCACATCTTGTAGGGCAAGTCCACTGGTAATGAACTCTCTCAGCATTTATTATCCATAAATATCCTAATTCTCTTTCATTCTTTAAGGATATTTTGCTGGATATATAATTTTTGGTTGACAGGCTTTTTGTATTATGTGTGTGTGCTTGTGTGTGTATGAGACAAGGACTTTAAATATGTCCTTTTGAGAATACCATGTATATTAGTCAGCCAAAGTGGTGCTAATGTGAAATACCAAAAATGGGTTGGTCTTTATAAAGGGTATTTATTTGGGGTAGGAGTCCACAGATACCAGGCCATAAAGCCTTAAGTTTCTTCTCTCACCGAAGTCCATTGCCACGTGTTGGAGCAAGACAGCTGCCAACATTTGCCAGGGTTCAGGCTTCTTGGGTTCCTTTCTTCCTGGGGCTGCATTTCTCTCTGGGCTTAGCTCCTCTGGTTCCTCCACAAGGTCAGCTGTAGATTATCAGGTGAACAGCTTGCTTCTCTTCTCCTGGAGCCTTCTCTCCAACATCAAAACTCCAATATCAAAACTGCTTCTCAAAAACTGCTGCAACTCTGTTCTTTGTGATGTCTTTTATATTTTCTTCCCCCACCCACCAAGGGGTGGGCCTCAACGCCCTACTGACATGGCCCAGTCAATGCCCTAATCATAACTTAATCATGCCCAGATTAAAAGATCAGTTTACAAGCATGATTCAATTATTTTTTTGGAATTCATAATTACATCAAATTGCCAAACGGCTACACCATGTACTTGATGAGTCACTACTCATGCTACTTTCAAAAATATTTCTGGTTTGAGTTTTAAAAATTTGTCTCAGTGTTCTTCTCTCTGACTTTATCCTAATAGTATTTCATTGAACTTCTTGCATATGTATATTAATGTCTTTAATCATATATGGAAATTTTTCAGTTATTATTTCTTCAAATATTATTTTCTGGTCCCTTTTTCTTTTCTCCTTCTGGGGCTCATATGCCACATGTATTGGTAAACTTCTTCGTGTCCCACAGACTTCTCATTTATATCCATTTTTTTTTTGTTCTTTTTTCTCTTCCTACTCTATAATTTCATTTATATTTTTTTCAAGTTTGCTGATTATTTCTTCTGCCTTCTCAAATGTGCAGTTGAAAATCTCTAGTAAATTTTTCATTTCAGTTTTTGTACTTTGCAGCTCCAGAATTTATGTCCAGTTACTTTTGACAAAAATGATTTCCATCTCTTATTGACATTCTTATTTTTTGCATTCATGGTATTCCTGATTCCTTCAGTTTGTAGTCATTCTGATGTCCACTCAGCATATTTAAGACAGTTGATTTAGCATCTCTGAGTATTAATTCCAATGTGTGGGCTTTTTCATGGAGGTTTCTGTCAGATGTATATATTTCCCTGTCAACAGACCATAATTTCTTGTTTCTTTGTATGCTTTGTAATTTTGGTTGAGAATTGAACATTTGCATATTATTATATGTTAACTCTAGAATAGAATTATAATTCTCTCATTGCTGGTTTTTGTTTGTAGAGGACTGTTGCCATCTCTTTCTGACTTTTCCAAACTATTTTTACAATGTGTATATCCTTGTGTGTATT
The DNA here is from genome assembly GCA_026826555.1 of Tolypeutes matacus. NCBI lineage: Eukaryota > Metazoa > Chordata > Mammalia > Cingulata > Chlamyphoridae > Tolypeutes > Tolypeutes matacus. The sequence goes on from JAKSZT010054525.1 coordinate 673,249, forward strand.
TACTGAAGCTTCCAATCCACAATCTTTGTAATCAGTCAGTGACCTGGGAATGATTTCCTGAAATGTCTGGCTGCAGAAAGTGGGGTGAGTGGGCAAATGTTCTGACTCTTTAAATATTCCATTACATACCTCCATGGGAAGCCACTGCAGCCAAGGAGGGCCGAAGTCAAGGCAAGTGTCTGCTTCTGTCCTTCACAAGCTCCGGACCAGTAAAAATGCAGAACCCTAAATATTTGGAGAATAAGGTGTTTACTGCTGCCTTTACACTATTCCATCATTCCAGGATTTAGGGCCATTATCTTTACAACCATCAGGACTAAAGAATGGGGAAGCATAGTTGGAGGCTTAACAAATATTACAAGCACCTCCCTTCATCTAGCATCTCCCTAGTTGTTATGTCTTATCAGGCTCCAAAGTTCAAAAATAAGTGATTCCAGTCACTCCTGCTGAAGAGTTACTTTAGTGGAAGAAGTAAGCACTAGAGTCTCCTACTCTATCATATTGCATGACATTACCTAGGAGAGTTTGTTTTTAATGGGCATATTTTAAAAAATTTAACAGGAAGATTTCATGAGCAAATTATAGCCATACCATTCCAGAAAAGAAGAAAGATAAAATAGAAAGATGGAGAAGTTATAACAAAATATGAAGAAAACAAAAGAAAGAACAAGTTGCTGTAAGGTCATAGTGACATAATTCTATTTCCTTCTGCTTAGGCTACAGAAGAAAAAATGTTCAGATAGCCACTCTTTCCATAATCAATATTTAAGATATGGATTATCAGGTTTGTATAAACACCCTTACCATGTATTAAAATTATATTAATCAATGTTTGAATATTTCCATTAGATTTTAAAAAGCTTCAAAACCATAAAACTAAAACATGCTTGACTTAAAATCATCAAAATGTTAATGACATGCCTTCTAATTCAAAATTTCATTCTCAGATTATTACTCTGATTTAAAAATATGTCCAATATTCTTATTTTTTTCCAAATAAATGAGACTGATATATCACTGATCTGCTAACAAAGGGTATGTTTTATCTCAGTTTTTGTGAGTTCCACCAAGAGGAGGAATTTGGGGGTTGACATGAGGTCATCCACAGAGTAGAATTGTGAAATGCTGTATTCAGGGACACTAGTCTACACTATTTAAGGTAGCTTGACAACAACATTCCAGTAAATATTTATGATAGAGCTTTTATAAAGAATGATAATTTCATCTGATCGTCTCTGTACTGTATGAGTGGTGCCTTGAGGCAGTATAGCTTGGTAAACATGTTTTATTACATGGAAATATTTCTGTACTTTTAAGTAAAACTAACAATGTTTAAAATGAGAACTATGTTTCTAACCTATACTTAAAAACAAATGAAATGTGATCACGAAGATGAGTTTGATCTTGGAATACACAGGAGAAATGCTGCTACATAATAGCCTATTTTCTTTTTTAATGTAGTTTATACCACATACTAAGTTAGCAAGCAGAACTAAAAACAACCAAGTTGGGTGACAAGCACATGTTGGAAATCTTCATTTTGTAGTGTTTTATTAAATTTAATAATCCAGAAATTAAATGATATCTAATAAGTACAGCTATGGTGATATGTCAGGAATATCTATATACAGTAACATTTTCTTTTATTAAGTATACCTCCAATAAAATAACCATAAGAAACTCATAATGTAAAAAAAAAAAAATCAATGGGAAATATTTGTTGATTTGTAAAAATACAATCACTTTTTTCTTTTTTTGCACTCGCTGTCTTGTTCTCTGTGTCCATTTGCTGTGTGCTCTCTGTGTCTGTTTGTCTTCTCTTCTTCTCATCTCCTCTTTAGGAGACACCAGGACCCAATCCTGAGCCTTCTGATATAGGAGAAAGGCACTCAATTGCTTGAGCCACCCCAGCTCCCTAGTTTGTTGTGTCTCTCATTGTCTCTCCTCTTTGTCTCTTTTTATTGTGCCAGCATTCCGTGCAGGCCAGTTCTCCATGTGGGCCAGCTCACTTTCACCAGGAGGCCCTGAGAAATGTTCCAGACCTCCCATATGGTACATGGGAGCCCAATTGCTTGAGCCATATATGCTCCCATTTGTTTTTTTTATTTAAATACATTTGAGCTAGCAACCCTTATGAAATCTTGATATGGGATGAATTATTAAGTTACCTCCTCAATGGATATGGATAAGCCAATTTAGAAGTTTTCTTTCTTTGATGTCATAGTGAGAATTGCTGCTAGTAAGCAAAATTCTACAATTGATCCCACTTGACACCAACATGTTAATAAATTTCACCTTTTGCTTCATCAATTTTTTTTTCTAATTGAACCATTCTCTTGTATGCTAATAAGTAAAAGAGCATTCACTGGTCTGAAGAGGATGGACCTTTGTTTCTAATATCATTTTCACCATTTCTGAACTGATTGTGCATCTTTATGGTAAAACAGCTTTTACTCAATGAGATTAATCTCCTCAGGCTTTACTTATTTCATCTGTACATGAACTCAGGAGCTCTAATATATCTATGGAAAACATTCATTATTTCTTTGGAAATGAAATTTTTCACTGAACGCTCTATGTATGAAAGAGGTTCTCTCAATCCATTTAAATAGCCCTTAGTTGGAAACAGCAACAAAGAGCTTTAAGTCTCTGTGTATGATTTAGGAACCTAGGTCAGTGAAACAGCTTACAATATGCTAGTTTTTACCCTTATACATCATCACACATGCCTCTTATCAAGTTAGAGTAGTAGTTTCTAAGGCAGAGCAATCTGAGGACCTCAAGTACATCTTATTAACTTCTACTTTATGTGAGCTTTATAACATAAAATGTATATCAATGAAATAATGCAAACATACAATATATTACCAAATAAATATAGGTATTGAGGCCTCAAATTTTTATCCTGATTGAGATACATCATTACAATAAATTGAAAAATACTGTACTGGAAGATTCATTGTTCCAAAGCTAGTGTGCTTATTTATTTAAACCTCAATATATTTAAAATATATTTTATGGACTGCTATAAGAATTTGGATATATTCAATTCTTATTTCTTAATTATATAAAGTCCTTGGATAAATACTAGATATCTTTAAAAACTCAATGACACTATTAAAATCCAAAATTTCTTATCAACTGACATCCAATATCATTATTTTTATGACTAATAATGAAAGTGATTTCCAGTGGCTATAAAGCAAATTCTCTATACATTTCTTTTATACCTTCTTTCAATGACATTTGCATCTATGAACTTTACCTTCACACACAGCAGGTAATGCACTACTCAATTCTATCAATGATTTCATTCACTATAATTAAAATAATTACTACTTAGTTTATTTTTAAAAATAATTAATATCAGAGTAAACTACAAGATTTAAGTAACTGCTATAACATGCTCACAATCCTCAAATGTTTTAAGACATCATTTCAAAGAAGTTAAAGACTAGTCATAAGCCCTTGACATTTGATTCAGATTTAAAGAAAATTATTTGAAAAGTTCCTATTTCAGTTGATGTGCAACCCACATGGTTTCCTCAATACAAACCTTGCATTCACCAGGAAAAATAATTTTGATATTCATCTTCTTTTTAAATAATTTCTATTATCAATAAGGGCAAGAGAATGGAATGGCAAGTCTACAAGACATTCAATGGGGACATCTTTATTCCTTGACTTGGTGAATGTTTTACTTTGAACACATTACTCAACTTAAACTCTATTATTGCTTCTCCAATGCAGAAAATATTGCAATTTTCGATTTTCTTTGCCATTGTTTTGTTATGCGATAGTGATTTGTAAATCAGGCCTATATATATATATGTGGAAATAATAATTGTATATATAATAATAGTGGAAATAATTATATCTACATATAATTATTATTTCTACTAATCACCCCATTGAACTGATAAAGTCATCCTTGAGAAACAATTTTAAACAAATATTTGAAATTTAAAGGTAAAATAAAAGTCCATCATTACATTATGTGAAAATTATTATTGTACCGAGTTTCTAAGATTTATTACCTATTTTCTTTATTGTTTTTCTTTTTAAAAGCTTCAATAATTATACAGCTTGTTTGCTTTAAAGTTATTCTGAAAAATAGACAAAATTTTATGTACATTGTAAATATATGTTTAGGTTACCTATCCTTGTCCAATTTTACATGCAGAGAGAATTATAAGTGGTAAATTAATGCTTTGCAATTTTGAAGATGCCTACTGAGCTTATATCAAAAGTAGACAAGAGTGAAACAAAATTCTCTAAGGAGGTGTGATAGTCTTTCCTTGGACTGTTCTATTTATTCTTAGTCATAAAGAAGATCCATGATTCAATCAATGGAAATTCATAACTTAGCCTAGTATATTTCTATAATGTGAAATATTATGCATTGTAGGATACCTAAGAGTTACCTACTGGGAGCCTCCTTGTTGCTCAAATGTGGCCTCTCTCTAAACCAAACTCAGCACATAAATGCAATAACTTCCTCCGAGAGTGGGACATAATTCCTGGGGATGAGCTACCCTGGCACTGAGGGATTGCTACCAAGTACCAAGAAGCAGTGCAACTGGAAAAAAAAAAGACCTTGAACAAAAGGGGGAAAAGGTAAAGACAAATGAGTTTATATGGCTAGGAGACTTTAAAGTGAGTCTGGAGGTCATTCCAGAGGTAACACTTATGCATGTCCCAGCAGGATCTCATTGAGAGCCAAAGTAGATACTACCCCAAATAGTAGGGCTCCTGAGGACTATGGAGACATCCAGACACTATACTCAGGGCAAATAGCTCAGGAGATTGGTCCTTTGCTAGTGGGCCCTACTTTGGAATTTATGCTCTCCAGTGTGATAGAGTTGGACTCAGTTGTGGTTTCCCTACACATAGCTCTTCTGTCCTTCTATTTGAACTTATAATTAGTACTAAAGTTGGTAGGTGTATGATCAAGAGACTTAAATCTTTGGGCTGTCCATGTACCAGCTTGGCTCTGAATCTCAACAGAGTTGCAACACCTACTGTCCAGTTCATTGGACTCACCCAGGACAACTAACAAGGAGGAGATGATAGATAACTAACATACCAAAGAATCAAGCTTGTCTACAACTGCAAGCCCTAGAGTCCCATCCATCGGTCATATGGGATCAAAGCCTCCCCCACCCCCATTAAAGGTGGAGTGGGCATCACCATCCCACAATCTTCAAGTTTGGGGAATGAACTATAGACTAAAGTAGACTTACAAGTATTCTATTATAGACATATTGTGATTCTAGCAATGGAAGAAATATCATTGATGTGGAGGCAGTGGCCACTGGAGGTTCTGAGGGCAAGGAGAGGGAAAAACAGGTGTAACACGAGGACATTTTCAGGTCTTAGGAATTGTCCTGAGTGATGTTACAATGATGATACAGGACATTATCTTGCCATAATCTACAGAATTGAGTGGGGGAGAGTGTAAATGACAATGTAAACTATAATCCATGCTTAGTGGCAGCTCCAAAATGTGTTTATCAATTGCAGTGAATGTACTGGATTAATGAAAGATGTTGCTAATGTGGGAAAATATGGGAGGTGTGGGAAACAGGACATATGGGAATCCCCTATATATTCTCTTTAACATTTATGTAATCTAAGTATTTTTAAAAAATATAAAAATGAAAAAAAAAGAATGGATAAACAATTTATTAAACACTGTGTGAAATGTATTTCAACATCAAGGTAGTTTCCAATGGCAGCTTAATAGTGAAGCTTTTCTAAAAATAGGAAGCAAATTTTGTGCCATCACAAATTTTTTCATAACCTTTCACGTGGTATAACATTCTGAGTTCATTCCTCACAACCCAATTAGAGTAAAAACTCATTAAGGACAAGTCTTAATGTCACATACTTGTAAGGAACTTGTCAAATATTTATGACTCAATAAATAATGCTAATTAATTAAAAATTAATATTTGGGGTGATATAGTAGGAAATATTGGGAGAAAGGAATTCGTATGGATAAAGAAAGTAAATTGTCATAGATGAAAAAAGAACAGAGTAGAATTTTTAGAAATGGATTGTTAAGTGTCAAAGTCTTCAGAGTCTGAGTATAGCAATAAAGTAGCTATCAAATTTGGCAATTTGGAGATCATTGGTAACTTTTGAGAAAACACTTTCAATGGGGATGGGTATTAAAGTAAAAGAACAATGGGTTGAGAAGGACAGAAAATGAAGGGAATCATCAATCAAAGATTATTTCTTTGAAGAATTACAGGTGAAAAAAGAAAAAAGAGATTCATAGACGAGGAAATGAAGTAGAGTTAATCACAGCTTGGTAGCACAGGGACAGTGGAGAAAGGTACTTAGAAAAACACTTAAGAACATTATCTTTTCTTAGAACATATCTTTACTTGATATTATTGCACAATGAGTAGTATTCTATTGTTACAATAATTTCTTTTACTAACAATTTCTCATATATTTTACTATTTCTGCCAATCCCCAAAAAGCTAATTGTATCATCATTTTCTTCCCTATGTCTTGCCTCTGGCATACCTGTTCTTATGCACTTTCTTTGTTCGCTGAGGCCCTCCTATTATAAGAAGTTCTTTCTATAATGTGAAATATTATTCATTGTATAATAGTTTCATGAAGGTAAGAGTTTTTATGTAAGTTAGATTTTGCCAGCAAATGTGTATGCCACAACTCCCACATCTGGAGTACAGGGCAGTTTTGCTAATTGATCTATGGTGGATTTGTGTAAATCATTGAAGCAGCTCCAACAAAGAAATTTCATGGGTGGTTCCAATCAAGCAAATACTCAAAGAGTAAACTTTTGTTTTTCTTGAGATAGTAAGTAGCCTTGGTTAAGTTAAGGTCTTGTATTTAACCTACCATCTCAAAAAGAAAGACTATTTTTCATCTAAAGACTAAACCTAAACAGTATCTTGAAGTTATATACTTTTAGTCAAAGGGAGAGAATATGCATTTAATCATTTCTTACATTTTCATTGATTTATTAATTTCTCTCTGCTAAATACTCTGAGGGACCCAAAGATACAATGTAAGTTTTTTACTTCAGCAATTTTTTGATATAGCTAATGTGCTAACAATGTAGAATTCACACATGTTACATATTAAGGTGAACGATTAAAACCCATCAATTTTTTTTCAAGCCCATCAATCTTTAATTCATAAAGACACACACATGCATGTACACATACATTAGGCAGGAAAGAATTTATCTACTTTGAAAAACACACTACAATTTTCAGCAGAATTTTTCCTAATCCATTTATTATACTCTGAGAGGGAGAATAAGTAAATTAGTCACTTTATTTTGTTGTTGCTTTTTAATTTTGTAACTGTTGACAAGGCTGCAGTTGCTATTTTAACTCTCTTGCTCTAATACCCATTCCATATTAACCTTGTCCTCATCCAAAACTTCAGATACATTTGTTTGGCTTAACTGGAAGTTAAGTAAAATTCCACGTTACTCCTGAAGCATTTGGTCCTTTTTGGTTTACACAGCATGAAGTTGATGAGGCTTTCACTAAATATTATCATTCAATATGCTGGAATCAAAAAGTGGTCCACAAAATCACTTGTTTTACACTTATCCCTTCCTTCCCAATAGTGCTATATCCCCAGGATGATAAGGATCCCTCATCTTAAAGAAGAAATTTTCTTGTTGTATATTTGTTCAGTTGCATGAAGAGACCCATGTGGTCAGGTGGAATATCTACTACAACATTGAAAGGAAAAGTTCTGTGTTCATGGGTAGACACATTCTTCACTTGGGAACTAAGTACCCTAATCTAGTAAAGCACAATTCATAAGGAGGGAAGGTAGACATTTTAGAATGGGATTATTAGGAACAACAAAGACAGGTGTCAGTACCTGAAATTTCCTTATTTTCTAGACCCATTTTAATAACTGTGAGACAAAAAGCACAATATCTTTACCATTAGTTTGAAGTTATCATATAATGCAAAATGATTCCCAACCTCGCACTATCACTTAATCTTCAGTACATCATCCTACTCTCATAGCAATTCAGCTGACTATGGCTGATGGAGAACATAGTAGCCCACTAACACCGTATATATCATTCAATCGCCTGAGTTCTTTTTCAAAATCAGTATTGTTTCAGAATTCTTGGAAATGAGTAAATTTTTCTGCAAGTTCACTGATTATGTGCTAGAGGAAGCATGGCAGATCAGGAAGGCAAATATGTCACCAAAAGGAGTGCCTATTAAAAGTAAGATAGCCTTGGATAATGTTATCTGCAACCATCTCAGATATTTTGAGCATCACTGAATTCATTGGCCCATGAACAAGAAGTCACAGACTTCTTCATTGCTGACTAGAGCAAGTTGGATCTTGACCTATGATAAAGTCAAAGCTAGCATAATGTGTTACTAAGTAAATGAGTTGGAATAACACTCCCAAATGTGTTATATGATTTATCAAATCCCAAAGACACCCTCCATGTGTTCTGCCTCTTAGAAGTAGAGAGGGAAATATATCATAACTTGTATTTCCCTTTAGAATATATATCCAAGTTTTCCTTAGACAACTGAACCTCTGGAATATAAATAGTAGGATCCTGAATTTTCATTGAATTTATCTCCCTCTATCTGGCCCATGTGTATCTTAAAAGAGCATTAAAAGTTACTGTTGTTTTCCATTTACTAATTTACAAGTCATTCCAAACTTATATGGCACCTATAAACATGATGCAATCAGTGTAGGGAAGTTGCGTGAGAGTCTATGGAATGATAGGAAAATCAAAATCCTTACAAACTAAACCATGACATAGACCTAGAAAACTAATGGATACTTCAGTCAAGAGAGTAAATGTGTCATGTTGTAACTTCCAAATGAGAGCAAACTGTTTCTTGTATTCTCTGCTAATTAGGAGAGAGAGTGAGAGTGAGAGTGAGAGCAAGAGCAAGTGAGAGACAGATAATGTCAGATAAATAGCTACATATTTTAGGTTCCAAAAGCTAGGCTGATTTACTATTATGCAGAGTTATAAGATGCACCACTGGAAGTGCATCTTATAACCATATTTGTGAACATGTACCTGTGAACACATTTTGAGTATGTTTTTCTCCTCCTGACTTACCACTAGACTTCTCAGACTTTCCAGGCAAATAATAAATGCAAATGTGTAGCAAATATGCATTTTCAATGGATATTGAGTAATTCTATAGTTTCTAAATTTTAGATTCATTATTATGAATATGTGAACCACCAACTTGGATATAATACTTCACAATTTTATAGTTTTTATCTGTGCATGACAACCCCAAATTCAACAACAACATATTTGAGTTTTCATTTTTTATCCCTAACATCTATTCTTTTACCTGAATTTATTTCCTTCCCTTAAGATATCATTTATGGTAATTCTTTTCTATTTATTCATTTTATCATCTTCACAGCCTAGAAATACATCAAAGAAAACCACAAAAATTTCTAAGGTTGTCACTATATCTACCTTCTCTCTCTCTCTCTCATATGTTTAGGGAGAGAAACAACCCAATTTTATCTTATCATTAACTAAAAATATAGGCAGTGCATTTCTTTGTCTTCCCAATATATAGAGATTACCAAAACTAAGAAAGAGTAATGTATCTCCACCCTATAATTACAAATATATCTCCTATTTCTTTGTGATATGAATCCTTCACTTAGAACAAACTATTTTTTTAATGGTACCTCCTAATTTTCCTTATGTCATGAACATTCTGCTTTTTTCTCATTCTCTTCCAAGTCGACTTCAAATTCAGATTTCTCCAGACCTATAGAACCATGTGTCACCAGTTGAGCAAGGTGTATCTAGATGGTGGGATGGGTGCTGTTTCAGTTTGCCACAGGTACCAATGCAAAAATACCAGAAATAGGTTGACTTTTATAATGGGAATTTTTATGTTTGTTTTTAACTTTATTTATGTAGAAATTTTAGATAACAGAAAAGTTACATCGAAAATATAGGAGATTCCCATATAAGCCCCCTCACATTTTCCCCTATTAATAACATCTTTAATAAATGTGATACATTTGTTACAATTGATGAACAAATATTGAAGCATTGCTACTAATCTTGGTCTATAGTTTACATTATGGTTTTCACTTTGCACTATATAATTGTATAAGTTTTGACAAAATGTATAATCACCTGTATTCATCATTGCAATAACATGAAGAACAATTCTAATGTCCTGAAAATGCCCCATGTTATACCTATTCTTCCCTCTCCTTCCCTTAGAACTTCTGGTGATTACTATCTCTAGCAGTTTGGCAGTTTGATATAGTTTGAATTCCAAAAATAGATATTGGATTATGCTCATAAAATAGTCAGTTAATCAGGGCATGATTAAGTGATGATTAGAGTGTTGACTGGGCCAGGTCAGTAGGGCATTGAGCCCCACCCCTTGGTGGGTGGGGTCTGGAAGATAAAAGACATGGCAAAGGACAGTGTTGGAGCAGTTTTGAGTTGGCGTTGTGATGCGGAGTCTTGAGCTGGAACCCGGGAAGTAGCATACAGAGGAGCTTGGTCGTGAGGAAAGAGAGAAGTCCCTGGGAAGAGAAGCAAGCCATTTGCCTGATAGTCTACAGCTGGCCTTGTGGCACAAAGCAAGCTTAAGCCCAGAAAGAGGCAAGCCTTGGGAAGAGAGAAACCCAAGAAGCCTGAACCCTGGCAAATGTCGGCAGCTGTCATGTTCCAACATGTGGCATCAGACTTTGGTGAAGGAAAAAACTTATACTTTATGGCCTGGTAACTGTAAGCTTCTATCCCAAATAAATACCCTTTATAAAGACCAACAGATTTCTGTTATTTTGCATCAGCATCCCTTTGGCTGACTAATACACTATCTTTATATCAATGTTACAAGTTCTTCCATTACTAGAATAATAATAAGTCTACTTTGGTCCAAAGTTGCATTCCCCCCTTACATTTGTTCATTCCTCAGTCTTGAGGATTTTAGGACAGTGATGCCCATTCTGCTTCTGATTGAGACGGGGCTTAGATCCCATGGGAGAGATGGATGTAGCTGTCTTGCTTGAAGTTGAAGATACTCTCTGTTTTTTGGGATGGTCGTTGTCCATTATCATCCTTTTGTTAATTGTCCTGGGTTAGCCCAATGAACTGGAGAATAGGTATTGGCTACAACTCTCTTAAGATTCAGGCTCAACCAGCATATGAACAGACTGAAAATTTAAGTTTCTGGGACATATATTTAGGTGATATAGTGCTAATTATAGGTTCAAATGAAAGGGACAGAAGAACCATTTGTAAAGAAATTATAATGGAGAGACATTAACATATATTCCAAGGTAAGGCCCACCAATAAGATGCTGATTTCCTGGGGTTATTTGCCCTGCCTGTAGTGTCCAGATGTCTCTAGAGCCTTCAGGAGCTCCCCTGAGGCACTGTTTACTGTGATAGATAGTGAAATCCTCCTGAGATGTGTATAAGCATAAGCTCTAGATTGATCTCGCGACTCACTTTAATGGCTATTTATTAAGGTAAAATATTATAGCTCCAAGGCTGTGAAAATGTCCACATTAAGGCATCTCTATTGAAATAAACATCTCACCCAAGGTCAGCTACTGGTAGGTCCTGGATGTCTGCCACGTGGCAAAGAAAAATTGCAGCCAGTTTCTGCTTTCTCCTCCAGGCTCACTTACTTCCCAAGCTCAACTGTGGACAATCAGACATATTACTCTTCTCTCCCTGGGCTAAGTCTCTTCAGTTTCAGCTGCTCTGCTTTTTCCAGCCTCTGACCTCTCTCTCAGCCTTTTGGGGTTTTTCTGTCTTTCTGCAGCTGTAGGTGATTCTATAGTCCTCTCTCACATGGCAGGATAATATGACAGTTCTTTTTCTCTGTGGGTCTCTGAATGCTTCTCACATTTATAAATGACACCAGCAAGAGGGCCAAGACCCACCCTGGGTCACAACTCAGAGAAATATTCTAATCAAAGCCCCCAGCTGAATTCAATCCAGTCAAAGTGTCCCACATTCACAGGAATGGATTAAATCTAAGAATATGATCTTCTCTGGGATTCACAGACACTTCAACTGTCACAGCTACATTTCATACTACATATCCCCTGGGGATTATGTTTACTTCAGTGGAGATACCTGGCCAAGCTCTTCTTCAACCCCATTGAATATGAGAACAGTTAATATCTAGTAATGTCCAAACATTATTCATGAAATAGTGCTGACAAGAAAAATTGTGATGAGGCAGAAAATGAATTGCTAACTACTGAACTAGTTAATAAGTTTATGGAGGGCATCATGCTTTATACCACTGTATTCTTTATACCTGGTATAACATATCATATTAGAAGGCAGTTAAGAAGTCCTATATTATGATTATTATCCAAATAATCAATATACATTACATTTCAGTTAATATCTAAATGTATGCTTTTAAAAATTGACATAGTATAAGGACTTCAGAATTGGTAAACAATTATGAATTGTCAATATAAGGAATTTTTATTATGCTTATATATTAAAGGAAAAGAACACTGTTTTGAAATTACTAACTACATGATTTAATTTGTTATGCCAAAGCCAATTTTTATTACATATAGAATAAATGGCTTAGGAAATAAACATGAGCAATGACTATAAACTCTCAAGAACTATTAAATATTATAAAATTGTTTGTGGATATATTCTATATTGGTAAGACACATTAAGTCAACCTTGCCATGAATTTATGTTCATATATATATATATATATATATACATACATACATATATGTCATACATATAATAAAATGATACAATATAAGAATGAAATGGAAAAGTAAATCAGTGAATACAATATTAGAGCAATATTTTTTGGAGGCAAACATGCCAATATGAGCTCTGATTTAGTCATCTCATAAAACTGCACCATCAAATCTGTCAGCATTTGTATAAAAGTTCTTCAAAGAAAATTGAGATTTTATAGCAAGCAGTGTGGTAGTATCATTCATTTTGAATGATAAATAAGTAATCCCTGAGAACTGGTAGAAGGTTGGCATTATTTCAGTAGGATATAAAGCTGTATTCAGTATTTATTACATGGTGATAGTCTCACAACAAAACTTTTTGAACTGGGCAAAACCTATTTGTATATAATTTATTTGGAGCTTCTGTATGTGTTTGTATATATGTATATGTGGCTGACGCTTAGGCCAAAGAAAGTTTTATTTAAGTTTTAAAAATATGCTTATTTTAGTGAAAGAAATTACGTACATCTGAACTAAGTCATTAAACTTCTCTAATAGAAGAATTAAACAAATATATATTGAATCACATGATGTGAACTAGATAAAATTATCAAATGGTGATTAAAAGATATGAGTAGCTAATCTGCATGTGATTTATCTAAAATAATATGCATGTGTACATTTTTGCTACTTAATATTCATATAATACAATTTATTAGTAAGCACAACGACAAAATTAGTGATAAAAGAGCATCCTGTAGAAAGTAAACAAATGGTCAGCAATAGCAGCCACAGCAGGGTATATGATGTGACAATCAAAAGAGAAGATCTCTTTACATTATGTCTAAAAATGGTGAATTTCTATTTCCAGTCATAAAAAGCAACAGAAACCTTCCATTACTTTTGCATATTTTTAAATATTAATTTGAATTTCAAAACTGATTTAAGTACTTAAATTCTACCTTGTTTTTTGTGGTAATTCTCTGTTAGTTTGTTCTAACTCTATGATCAAGAGCAGTAAATGAAAATAATATAATGAGTGAATAATCTGGAAGCCCATATTGCTACAATGGAAAATTCTCACTCTGTCCCATCATTTATCCCAATACCCATACCATTAATAGACAACTATAAACAAATTTTCATCAGAAAATAATTTTTATAAGTTAAATATTTTTGCCTCTAATTCTTTTGGTGTTTACCTTCTTGGTCTGTGCAATATCTTCAAACCACACTGAATAAAACAATCCTTTATTTTTATGAACCTATCTTTTACAAATTTGTCTCAGTCTCATCCCCATCTTCCAGGCTAAAGACTGTAAAAATACCAGTTAATCTTTTAACCATTTCAAGGCTATTTTTTACCTTCTCTTCATGTTATGAATAAATTATCAGGTGGGCTGTACACTATTAAATCCAAATATATCTTAAGGAATTTTTTATAAGTATGACATTTTTCACATCATTCTGGGAGAAAAGGTTTCTGAGATAGTAAATATGTACACCTACCCATCTGAAAGATCAACATTTATTACGTGATATCAGCATTATGACCTCAAGAACTTTGGGCTCATTAGTTATACAGCACCTTATAAGGGCTTTTTAAAAAATAGTGTAGCAAAGGAAAAGTCGCTATATTATTCTGTGAATTTCTCTTTCTCTCTCTGTTTCCATTCTGTTTATAAAGGTCTCCAGTAATAGGATTAAGAGCCATACTGAATGAGGTGGATCACACCTTAAATGAATTAGTCTCATTGAAGATTCCTACTTACAATGTGTTTACACTTACAGTAATGGATTAGATTTAAGACTATGTTTTTCATGGGTACATACAGCTTCAACTACTTTTTTTCCCCACATATCTTTTTTTTTTTTTTTTTTTTTAATTTATAGGTGGTACTGGGGATCGAACCTGGGACCTTGTACATGGGAAGCATGTGCTCGACCACTTGAACTATATGTGCTCACCTCCATATATCTATTTTGCCTAAATTTGCTTGAAGAAGCAAACATTAAATGGCATAGGAATTTAAAATACTATATAGTGTATGTTTTGATAAAGCTTATTAAACATAAAAAGATAATTCTAATGCTGTTGGACAACTTAATTTGATAATTTAAAAAATTAGTCCACATATTCAAGATTGAATACTAATTGAAAAAATGTTTCTTACCAGTAACAATCAGTGAAAAAATTGTCCAATAATAAAGAAATGATTCTCAAACATTAGTAAATTTGGTGCTTAAAAAGGTATATTAATTATTCTTGCTTATTGATGAAGATACACTTATTAAGTTCACCTAAAACCAATAAGAATATGAACAAATGAGCAGAAAAATTATTTTCAAGTGATTGAAAAAAACTCACTTTCAAGGACATTCCAGGCAGAAGGAAGAGCCAGTGAGGAAGGTGGAAGTGAGCACATCCTTAGTTTGATTGAGAAGAGGAAAGAGGCCTATGCACTAAAGCGGCATGAAGGTGAGGATGCATGATAGGTGATGCTCCGGTAGAGTTTGGTAGGCCATTTTAGGGATGTAGATTTTACAGATGCTAGTTTTATAGGTTTGCTCTTATTTGATTTGACATTTTAAGAGGAACACTTTGGCAACCATGTGGGAAATAAACTGGAGGCAAAAGGTAGAGGCAAGATAAGTCAGGAAGATATGAAATAATCAAGGTATGGTGATTTGGAGTGAATTGTTATCAGTGAGGATTGTAGGAACCGATTGGCATAGTGGCATTTTCTAACAGTATGAGAGAAAGAAAAACATAAAAATTGACCTCAAAAATTTTAATGTGAAGGGAGTGAGTACAAAGCGAAAATTTTAATGAGAGGAGGGAGTGACTAGAAAGAGAAATAGGGAGGACTTCAAAAGGAGAAAATCTGGGGTAATATTCAGGGGTTTCTATTAAAATAAAAAAGTTAGAATGATTATTGAGGGATGTTTAGCTGAAAAATACTAATGATAAACTCAGAGAAATAATTTGCCATAAATGTGATTGAAAAGGGGTTAATTCAAACAGTTCATGTCAATCAATTTAACAAGAAAAAATCTAAGTCTCTCATTGAAAAAATATGTAACTATATGAATAGACAATTGACAGAAACAGGAAAGTAAACAGCAAAATTATTTTTAATTTCACTGAAAGGCAACTATAGAATTACATAGATGTACTAGAATAGTAAAGAAGCTTAATGGTTGCTTATCATATTTGCAGAGGTGTGTGTGTGTGCCTGTGTGTGAGACAGAGAGATAATGATTATACCCAACAGCAGGAAAATGTAGTGATATGAAATGAGCACAGTTGCACAGAGATATTGTTGAGGAAGAGAGGAAAAAAGATTTAAGGAAATAAATTATATCACAATTTATTTATAATCATGAGAAAAAATTTAAAAAATAGAAATATGATTAAATATGCCATAATTTTCCTATTTGCTTCCCCTTGATATAAGAGGATTCTGTACTGAATTTATTTAGCCTTATATATGTCAATATTTTTCAGATACTTTGAAAGCAACAAATACTTTCATTTTATAATCAGATATGAAACAAAAGTATGATAAAATATAGTAGATCATGCATTATATTGTAGAATATGTATAATGAAGCACAATAAAATATATTTATAAATTGTAAATATATTTATATTTATAAATTATAAATTTATATATATAAATATATTTATAAATTGATACCCAGTGAAAATAAAACTATATATTAAAGTAGCTGTTTTTTTTAATCTGGCTATCTAGCTATCTAGCTATCTTTCATCTAGCTATCAGGTTATCTATCTGAATTTCCTAATGACAACAAGATATTGTGAATCATTGGAAACTTCAAGCATTATGTTGTTTTGGTGTATACGTATTTTCTATTTGCTTTTTACACTGACAACTATATTGATTGATTTATTCAGAATTTCCAAGGAGAAATGTTCCTTTTTTTGAATGGGTCATTGTGAATAGATAGTGTAAGTTGGTGTGTGCTATCATTGATGTTCCTGTATATTAACAAATTGAAAAGCACGTCTGTATTGCATGGTAAATTCATGATTCAGATTCTGGAAAAACTGTATCTCTTAGAGTGGAATCATCTTGAACAGGCAGAAGAAAATAAACAAACACCTTAGATACTGTGTTCCAAATGCTATTATTTTTTCTTTTAAATATTATTCCATTTTACTAGTCTCTGAATATTAACACTAAATTTTACTTGAATTGAGTTTGCAAAAAATACAAAATTTTGATGTTTGTCATTTGGTGAAATGCTTTAGATTAAAATATATGATCAAAGTTAGACACTACAGTGTAAAATGTTTTATTCAAGTGGGAAAGATTAAATTGTTCATTGTGTGGGTGTTATGGATTGAATTGAATCCCCCAAAAGATAAGTTCAAGTTCCTACCCCCAACTTCTGAAAAGGTGAACATAATGAAAATAGTCTGTGATATTTTCTTACAACTCTGGCAAACTAAGGCAATTTGTGATACCAGGTAGTGGGTTGCTGTTGTAACAAATACCTAAATATGTGAAAGTGGCTTTGGAATAGGATAAAGAGTAGTGCTTCTAGGGAAGGCAAAGAGTGAAATGATGAATGTTATTATTTGAACTTGGAGAAGATGTGATCTTTGTTACATAGTGGCAGAGAACTTGGCAGAATTGTTTTCTGGTGTCAGATAGAAGGCAGTACTTTTAAGTGATGAACTTGGATATTTAGCTGAGGAAATTTCCAAACAAAGTGTGGAAACTACAGTCTGGTTTCTCCATACTGCTCACAGTAAAATGCAAGGAAAAGATACATTGAGGAAAAAACTGCTAAGCTCAAAGGAACCCACAATTGATGATTTTGAAAATTCTCCGGCAATCCAGATAGCTTGCCCTGGAGACAGGGCCAAAGTTGTGGCTGAACCAATCATTTGCTAAAGAGATTACGCAGAGGACTCATAGATCTAATCACCATCTCAGAGGAAATCAGGAATGGAGATGTACTTATACAGGTATGATCCGTGGAGGTCCCTTTTGTCTGATAGCTTGGATTAGTATGAATTTCACAGAAGACACAAAAGAATTTTGAGAATTTTACATCAGGAGAAACACTGCCAAGCTGTACTGAAAAGGACAGAGATGGGATGACATAAAGGAGAAATGACTCCATGGGTGGAACCATAAGTACTGAGGTGTAGGCAGAAGGGACCTCCTTGGGCTGAGGTAAGGCAGGCTGAAGTCTGGCCAGCAGGCATAGCCGCGCCCAGTGGGGGATATGCGCAGCCCACCACTCGGGTGTAGGGCGGCTGGAACGGGCGCACCGCCCTCAGCCTCGCCCAGGCAGCCAACACTGCTTGCTGATAGCCAGAAGAAGCCTGCCCACACTCACCCTCCCCCCTCCCCACACAGCTAGGGAGAGCCGCACGCCAAGGCCACACCTTAGAAGGCGTGGAAACTGCCCCCGGCCTATCACGGCCAGCCCCGCTTTCCTTTCCCGCCCACAACCCTATATAAGCATCTGTACTTCCCTTAATAAATTAGACCTGCGTGCTTACCTCGTCTCCGCGGTGGTTTTTTCCGCCGTGCGCCCTCCACGCCTGCGAGCCCCCGCAGGAGCCTAGGCCTCTCCTGCCCCGCCGCCCACCAGACGGGACGCTCCGACCGCATTGGGCCAAAGACGAGATGCAGCCCAGAGTTCAGAGACAGTGGGCCCATCAATCCAATGTATGAAAGGGGTGAGCCTGTCTCTTTAGTAAGTGTCTAGGACAAAGAAAACATTGAGCCAAAGATTACTCTCAAGCCTTTAAAACTAACGGAAATTGCCCTGCTGAATTTTGTACTTGCTTGTGACCGCTGACCCCTTATTTCTCTCTAATTTATTCCTCTGGAATGGGAATGTCTATCCTATACCTGTCCCACCACTGTCTTTGGAAACTGATAACTTTTTTTCTAGCTTTCACAGGTCCAAAAATGAAGAGGAATTCTGATCCCAGGTGGATCTTACCCCTAATGATTTAGATGAAATTTTGGACTTACAGTTGTTAGTGAAATGGCTTAAGTCTTTTAGGATGTTGGGATGGAGTTAATGTATTTTTAGAGATGAGGAGAAAATGTCTTTTTGGGGTCTAGAGGGAGAACTGTTATGGATTGAATTGTGTCCCCCAAAATTCATATTCAAGTCTTTACCCAAGCAAGTCCTGTGATCTTATTTGTAGATAGGATCTTTGAGGATGTTATTAGTTAATGAGACCAAACTGAATCCATTATGACGTCCCTCCTTAAAAGGAAAGTAATTTGAACCAAGATGCACACACATGTACAGAGAGAGAGAGAGAGAGAGAGAGAGAGAGAGAGAGAGAGAAAGCAATGATTGATGGCTATGACAGGGACTGAGTTTAACAACCACAACAAGCCAAGGAATGTCATAGATTTCTGGTCACTCAGGGGAGTCATGGAATGCATTCTTCTCCTTCATGGCCATTTAAAGCCTTGCTAAACCTTGAATTTTTATTTCTGTTTTACAAAACTGTGAAGAAATTAATTTCTGTTGTTTAAACCAGCTAGTCTGTGATATGTTTGTTATAGCAGCCATGACTGCCTTAGACAGTGGGCTATTGAAAGTTCTAATTTCTATCAGAAGAGTCCTGTAGAGAAAGTTAAGATGTTCTGATCCAAATTGGAACTTTATGTTGTAATTCAGGTGGATTTGATACAGTTTTCAATGCCTAAAGATCAGGAGTTCTCATGATTTCAGGTCATGTGATTAATTGATGATGACCGTTGTTGATGATGTTGCTTTAATTTCCTTGGTTTATTTTTAAGGATTTATAATTGATTTTTGAATTTGTTTCATTTGCATATTGTATGAATATTCATTTTGCTAAAGATAGAAAAGCCATTCCACTCTGTTTTCCTTTATCCCATTTGAAAACTTACCAATTAGATGGGGAAAAAAATCTAAACTAATATCCTATAACACATTGCTTTTATTTTAAGATGTCCATTCTAATAAAATATAATCAAAAGGCTTGTATTTTTTTAAAATCAGATAATATCCAGCCTAAGGAATTATGCTTAAGAATTAATGCTCATATTTCCAAAAAAAAGCTTCAAAAACATAGATTTTTATTTTCATCTTTCAACCCTAAAAATTAAAATCTGGTTCTCCAGCCAAGAAATAAGAATAAATTGTGCCACAATTTCTTTTGGGAAACAAAAATCTTTTACAAATGTACCATTCTACCTCAAAATAATAATTGTGTTGAGCACAAGTTAAGTAAAAAAAGCAATAGCTTCAAACAAAGTAAAATAAAAAATGTGCCCCCACCTACAAAGTGGCACTATATTATGAACAAACAGAAATGTTACTTTCTTCTAAGTAGCAAATGCCATGATCATCAATATGAGTTTTTAATAGTACACTGAAATGACACATTGACTTGATTTTTACAATGGTATTAGAAAAGTCAAAATAGTTATTCTGAATACCTATTGTTTCTTCTTAAATTCAAAAGAAAAAACCTGTTTAAAACAGATTATTTAACAATGTTTTTCAGACTGTAGTTACAAAGTAGATAGCATAAAACTATTCAGTAAATGTTTAATCAGCCTTGGAAATTAGTCATGTGCAAAGCAGTTTTATGGATCAAAATTTCAAATTCAAAACAAAAGCACATTTTCTTTTTTTATTGTTGTTACAGAAGTATATGATTTTTTCAATTTTTTGAAAGAAAAATAATAATACAGTAGGTTTTTCCAAATACTGTATGCAAGTTAAAATCCCAATGCTGCCAGACCCCACACACAAGCCGCGTGAGTGGACTACATATAATTTTTTCCACTATTTAACTCTCTGAGGCTTGTCTTCTTGGAAACACATATGAGGAGATAAGGATTTAACTTGGTAGCCTTTTGCAACATCAAGGAAAATATTATTTCCCATACATAAAGTTGGAAAGCAAGGAAGTGAAAACTTTCATCTCAGACTAATATGACTGTACTTGTGGAAAATGAAATTCAAAAGCGGGTCAATGTCAATATACCTTGTTCATTTTTTTAAAAGGAGACTCTTATTATTTCTTTCGTAACATGGCAAAATGTGTCCATGGTGGTAAAATTGTCCAGAGCTTTATAGTAAAACCTAATTTTTCATAGGATAAATAACCTTATTTATTTTCAATATTTTTATTGAGTATTTCAGAAGTGGTATGACAGTTGAAAATTAAAATGAGACCATATGCTACCTTATATGACAATTACAAAGAACCTTCTGAGTAACCGTTTATTTGAATTACAATGTTAATGCATCAGACAGAAATACTTCACAATGTATGTGACAAAAATTTTGATGAGCTGTACTTTGGCCAAGTAGCTGAGAGTTAGACAGCTGAGCTAGACAGCTGAGCTCATTGGCTTAGTTGCTCACAATACAGCTCTTAATCTTTCCATTCCATTATTTTAAGAGTATAGAGTTGTATATTTGTGCTTATGGTTTTTTTTTTTTTTTTTTTTTTTTTTGGAGGTACCAGGGATTGAACCCAGGACCTAGTACATGGGAAGCAGGCATTCAAACACTGAGCTACATCTACTCCCCAATGAAGGTTTAGTTTGTTTGTTTGTTTTTAGGAGATACTGGGGATCAAATCTGGAACCTTGTACATAGGAAGCAGGCAGCCAACCACTTGAGCTACATCTGCTCCCCTCATGCTTATATTTTAATGTTTGGAAGATGACTGATATACTTCCAATGACCCCATCCAACATAGCAGCTGAAACAAAAGGATAAGGTAAGAAAAATTACCATGACTATTTCTTTTGCCCCTTTTTGTCAAGACAGCAAATACCTTCCTTATAATAATCTATTGGGGAGTGAATCATGTTTCCCACAAGAGACATGTTTAGGTCCCAAACCCTGGTCTTATGCATGTGAATCCTTTTGTAAATAGGAGCTTTGAAGATGTTATTAGTTAAAGTGTGCCCAAACTGAATGAGGATGGCCCTTAATCCATTATGATTGAAGTTCTTATAAGCAAAGGAAATTGGTTACAGAAAGGGAAGCCACCAGGAGCAGCCAGAAGTTTGGAAGTCGACAGAACACAGAAGAGAAAGTTAAAGATGGTGCCATGTGCATTGCCATGTGATAGAAAAGCCAAGGAACCCCAAAGATTGATGGCCAGGCAGAAGATACTGACCCCAGGAAGAAATAAGCTTTCTAGCTTCTAAACCAATGAATTGAGAAATTTCTGTTGGTAAGCCAACCCATTGTATGGTTTTGTTTTAGCAGCCAGGAAATTAAAATAGGTTTTGGTAATGGAAAGGTGGGAGCTGCTATGACAAATACTTAAAAATGTGAAAGTGAGGGAAACAGATGTAGTTTAAGTGGTTTAGTGCCTGCTTCCCATGTATGAGGCAGTATCTCCTAAAATACAAACAAAGAAATAAATAAGCCAACCCCTACTGAAGTGCAGATGTAGCTCAGTGTTTGAGCACCTGTTTCCCATATACGAGGTCCTGGGTTCAATCCCTGGTACTTCCTAAAAAAATTAGAAAAAAGCTTTGGAATTAGGAGATTGGTAGAGGCTGGAAGAATTGTGAGGTGCTTGATAGAGAAATTTTAGATTGCCTTGAAGATACTGTTGGTAGAAATATGGGCATTAAAGATACTTCTGATAAAGCCTTAGAAAGAAATGGTGAATGTGATATTGGAAACTGGAGGAAAGGCAATCCTTGTTATAAAGTGTGTTCTGAGGTTGGATGGAGTGTAGAACTTGTAAGTGATGAACTTGCATATTTTGCTGGGGAGATTTCCAAGCTAAGTGTGGAAGATGCATCCTTGTGTCTCCATGCAGTTATGGTAAAATGTGAGCGGAAAGGGATAAACTGTGAATTAAACTCTTAAATATCAAGGAACCAGGAATTGATGGTTTTGAAAAGTCTCAGCCTGTCCAGATAGTGTGTTCTGAGACTTGGGCCAGAAGGGGATCTACCAGTTACTTTCCTGAGTTTAATGTGAAGTAAGTTCACTGACAACAATATTCTATGCAATGTTTAGCTTAAAGAAGTTGTGGTTGAACTATGAGTCAGCCATTTCAGGGGAAGTCAGGGTTTGCAATCAGTTATCCTGGAAGGATCTGTGGAAAGTTCTATTGTCTGATGGCTTGAAAACAATTGATCTGCATACAAAGCCAACAAAGTTTTTGCAAAATTTATATGAACAGAAGCACTGCCATCCTGGAAAAAAAGTGACAGAAAAGGGTGAATTGAAGGTAGAATGACTTAAAGGGCAGAACAATGGAAACAAAGTCTAGACTGAAAAGATCTCCTAAGGTCAATAAAGTGTCCACTCGTGTATGGAAAGGGTGGTTCCATCATTGATATTGGAGGGGCAAAACCATCTTCTCTGGCACTTGGAACAGTTGACCTTGCACAACCATGTTTCAGGGAGAGTGCCACCACCCCAATGCTCAGAAATGGTGGAACCAGTGCCTGGTATCTCAGAGAGCTCAGTGCCATCCCAAAGGGTGAAGAAGAGGAGTCCTTCGTCCCAGTCTTCAGGGAAAGCATGGCTCCTGCATAAGTACTTGAGAGGGTTTGGGCTGTTGTTGCATCAGGGCTGGTGGACAAAACATTGATGTAGAGTTGACTCTCAGACCTTTAAACCTATTGGAGTTTGTCATGCTGGCTTTGGATTTGCTTGGGACTTGTAACCTCCATTTTCCTTCCAACTTTCCCCTTCTGGAATGGAAATGTTTATCCAATGCCTGTCATATCATTGTATATTATAACTAGATAATTTGTTTCTAGGTTTCACAGGTCCATCTTACAGAGGAATTTTGCCCCAGTAATGGACCACACTCATAACTGACTTTGATGACACTTTGTACTTAACATTGTTCTAAAATAGTTTAAGGTTTCTGGGATGTTATGATAAGTGAATGTATTTTGTATATGGGAAGATCATGTCTGTTGGGGGGCCAGAGGGAAAACTTTTCTGGATGGAATCATGCCCTCCAAAAAAGCCATATTAAGACCCAATCCCTGGTCCTGTGGGTATGAAACCATTTGCAAACAGGAACTTGTGAGGATGTTATTAGTTAAGATGTGCCAAAACTAAATGAAGGTAGATCTTAATCCAATATGGCTGAAGACCTTATAAGCAAAGGAATTTGTACGCGGAGGGAAAGAAGCCATGGTTAGCAGCTAGAAGCTGTAAATCAACAGAACCCAGCAGAGAAAGGAGAAATGTTACCATGTGCATAAACATGTGATGAAAATGCCAAGAAATCCTAAATATTGCCAGCCAACTGGAAGATACTAACTCCAGGAGGAAGTAAGTTTTCTAGCCTATGAAACTGAGTGCCAATAAAATCCTGTTGTTAAGCCAATCCATTGTATGGTATTTGATTTAGCAGGGAAACTAAAACACTCATTCCCTAATAGGATAAATATTTGTAGCTTATTGGCAAGAGCAGTGTAATCTATTTCCTAGTAGTACTGAGAATATGAGTAGTGAGGTTTACAGTTATTTTAGTAGGGGCAGAAAAAAGGAAAAGTTGGTTGGTTCTTTTTAACTTTCAGTGAGGGTTATTTTTACTTTGGAGAATTTGAATATCTCTGTACTATGTCCACAATAGAAAAAAAAAAAGTTCAATTAGTAAGCTTGCTTTAGAGATATCTGAGTGTGCCAACCTAGTGTGTTAAATGATCTTGAATTTGTTCCATTTCAGATCAATGTGTGGTGTCCATATGGATTCTTTGCAAAGTCAAATCATATTTAATTACATGACATAATAGCACACTCAAGTTCCCATTTATTCAAGAATTATTTTGTCTAATACTATTTGCCTATCTCTGTAATAGGCATCAAAGTTTATTTGAAGAAACATTGATTTTTAAACCCATCAGAGAGATTTTTATACCAATATGAAAATAAAACAATTGTTCATATAAAATAATATGCTTATCAAAAATAGCAATATTATCCTCCTATGGCTTCTATTTGTCACTTAAAGCAACACTAATTTATTCTATCACAGTTCTAGAAGTCAAAAGTACGAAAATAGTATCACTGGATTGAAATCAAGGAACTGGAAGGGCTGCACTCCCTCCAGATGCTCAAGGAGAGTATCCATTCTTTGGCACTCCAAGTTTCTGGTGGCTTCTGGCATTCCTTGGCTTGTAGCCACATCACTCCAATCTCTGTCTCTGTCTCACATGCATTTTCTCCCTTTGTGAGATCTTCCTCTGCCTCTCTTTTGTTCTTACAAAATGTGATGGCATTTAAGGCCTACTCAGATTATGTAGGATAACCACTCACCCCTAACATCCCTAATTTTTTCACATTCTCAAAGACCCTTTTTCCAGACCAGGTAACACATTTTTATGGTTTTGTAGGTGCTAAAACAAATACCATGCAATGAGTTGGATTAAGCAGTAAGTATTTATTAACTTATGGTTTTGTGGCTTGGAGAAGTCCAAATCAATGCATCATCAGGACAATGTTTTCTCCCAGAAGACTGTTGTTTTCTGGGTTGGCTACCAGAGATCCTTGGTTATTGGATATTCTGTCACATGACAATGGACATGGTGACCTTTTCTGGTTTTTCCATTATCTTCCACATTCTGGTAACTTCAGCTTCTAGCTGCTTCCTCTAGCCTTCTTTCTCTCTGTGACCATCCCTAAAAGGCCTTCAGTAATAGGATTAAGACCTATCATTAGTCAGTTGGACTGCACACTATCTGAAGTAACCTCATCAAAAGGTCCTATTTACAGGGATTCACACACACACAGGATAAGATTAAGTTTAAGAACATGTTTTCTATAGTACAAAGCTGCAAGTCACCACATACATACAGGCCCAAAGATTAGGGTATTTTATATGTGGAGTATTATTCTGTCAACCAAAAGAGTATACAAGGTTTAAATTTTAAAAATAAAATATAACTAATAATTTCTATGGGATTTTAAAATGATAGAGTTAAATCATTGTTAATATGGTTGAGATGAGTCTAAATATTATGGAATATTTTTGGATATAGTAGGGACAAAAGAAGGGAATTTAATGCTTTTATAGATGATTATGTGTCATGGGGTATAGATTGCATTAGCAAACATTTAAAAATTAATAAAGAGGAAGAGGAGGGAAGATGCACATCAGAAACAATATAGGGCTTTTCAATATGTTTAACCTCATTTTTTGTAGGGTTGAGAATCGATGTTCGAGTAAATTATTGTTATATTTGGGAGTTTAGTTATTTCTCAATTCTTTATTGAAAAAATCTTTAATCATTTTATAAAATGGGACATGGGAGATATTGAAGATTTTGAAATATTAAAAAAAAAAACCTTTTTAGCACCAGAATTGAGAGTGAAGTAAACTCTGATTGGTAAGTACGAATGACATGATGAATATTTAGGAAATATAATTATTCCACATTAAAATAATATCAGATAAAGTCATAGTTGAAAAGGAAAAGAAGTGAAATGTGAGAAACCTTCTCATAAAACTACCTTCCAGGACATTGCTACATATTAACCTGTTTGACCTTTACAATTTGGTGCCATCTTCCCTAGAAGTAGCTTCAAAAGCTTTAAAATAAAAACCCATATCTTAGGCAAGTTCATTTTTAGTCTCCAGACATTGGGGTGCAATTACAAACAGGTACCTTTTCTTTCTTCATGAATATTTTGGTCCCGGAGAATGGGGAAGTGCTTTTACAATTACCAAAATGTTGGAAACTGGAGGAAAGGCAATAGGTGTTTTAAAGATGCAGAGAACTTAACTCCTGGAATTTTATGCAAAATAGAATTTGAAAATGGCAAGCCTGGGCTTTCCAAAGTAAACTCAGAAAATGTGGCTTGGCTTCCCCTTGCAGCTTATAGCAAAATGCTAAACAAGCAAGATAAGCTGAGGACTGAATTTTTGGGCACAAAGGAACCAGAAACTAATTCTAGATATTCCAAGCCTCTAGAAATCAAGTCCCCAGATGATAGTGCCCCATTTGAGGACTTAACTATACTTGGAACTTGTAAATCAGTATTGAAAATGCAGTTATCTAGGAAAGACTTGTGGAAAGTTGTACTGTCTGATCACTTGGACCCCTGCTTCCTGCATGCTAAACTAACAAACTTTTTTGAGAAAGCTGTATGAATAAAATTGCAGTCAGCCTGGAATAAAAGGGACATGGAAGGGAAAGATTGAAAGGGAAACCAATTTAAGAGGAAAATCATGGAAGCTGAGATCTGAAATTAAGACATCTCCTTGGGCCAATAGAGGAAACCTACCCACGTGTACAGAGAGGGTGAGTTTGCCCTGGCAGTTGAAGAGGGTGTATATTCTTGCCCACTGTTCAAGGAGAGTTTTTGTCACCCCAGAGTGCAGAGAGGGTGGAGCACATTCTCCAGGGATTAGGGAAGTTGAGTTTCCACCCCTAGGTCTGAGAGGGGTGGGCCTGTCCTCATGGATTAGAGAAGGACAGGCCACCAACTCATTGCTCTGAAAGGCTTGGGCCTGTATGCTAAAGGTTAGGGAAAATGTTGTCTTCACTTCAATGCACTAGGAGGGTTGCCAACCAAGGATTGGACAAATTGTGGCAATCACCTCAACACTTTTGGAGGGTGAGGTCTGGAGCCTGGTCACCATCCAGATGCCTGATGAGGGTGGAACCAAGAAAATGGCCATTGGGTGAGCCTGTGGAAAGGGTGGGTCCCCTTGTGGCCCCAGGGAGAAGAAACCATCATCTTAAGAATGACTCTCAGACTTTGACATCTAATGAAGTATGCCCTGCAAGTTTATGGAACTGTAAGGGACCCATAACTCATATTTGCCTTCCAATTTCTCCTTATTGTAATGCAAGTGTTTATCCTTTGTCCATTTGTATATTGAAATCAGATAAATGGTTTTGTAAGTTTCAGAAGTCCACAATCAAACTGGACTTTGCTCTAAGACAAACTGTATTTCTTTAAACAGATTGTGATGTGATTTTGTACTTAGCACTGCTACTGAAATAAGGTTTTTGAATATTGTAATGTCTTTTTGGAATTCAGAGTGTGGAGTGCAACAGTTTGATATTGTTTATGAACTCCAGAAATAGACATTGGATTGTGTTTGTGAACTGGTCTATTCCTCTAGGCATATCAGATTGGATTGGATTCAGAGATTTCATGTTTACTTGATTAAATAATGATTAAGGCTTTGACTGGGCCATGTCAGTAGGACTTTGAGTCCCAGGGACTCACAGAAAACAACATGGCAGAAGAGAAAGTTAGAATTTTTGATATTGGAGCCCCAGGAAATAAACACATAAAGAACCAGACACGTGAGGAAGGAGAGAAGGCTCCATTAGACACCGCAGAGGCCCTGGGAAGAGACAAGCCGTTAGCTTGATTGCCTACAGCTGACCTTGTAGAGCGAGCAGAGCAGCTGATCACAGAGAGAAATGAACCCGGGGAAGAGAGGAGCCCAGGAAGACTGAACCCTCACAGACATTGCCCACCATCTTGTGTCAACACGTGGCAACAGACTCAGGGTGAGAGTCTGTTATGGTACCTTGAGTTGTGCTCTTTAGAGCCTTGTGACTGTAAGCTTCTACCCCAAATAAATACCCTTTATAAAAGCCAACAGATTTCTGGTATTTTGCATCAGCATCCATTTGGCTGACTAACACAAAACCACAATCATCTCCAGATAGCCAAAATTTATATCATGATTTAGAATTCAATATTTACATTGCAAAAATTCAGGAGATGATGGTTTCATAGTAGAGATAATAACTCAATATTGATTTTCAGTTATCTATTAAATTTACATACTTTCTACTCCCTACTGCAAATTTCATGAGAAATTAGAATACCAAGGATGGCTGTCAATTTTCTTTGATAAAGTAATTTTCATAAGTAGAATGTGAAGATATTGTTTGTACTTTTAACACACTCCAATTAATGCAACAAAATAATTCATTAGTTTAAACATAAATATTCTTTTATTTGAATTTATTTATACAATGCTGATATCAGAATGGAATGAATCCAAATGTTTTTAAATATAAAACTTTTACTTCATCTAGTCTATATTCTCTGATTTCTGGTTCCCAGACAGCTGTGGTAGATATGTAATTGTTGTTCTCTGGGTCTCCATTCATTCACACATTTTTTTTCATAAACTCATTCAGTCTTTCAACAAGTGTTTATGGAGTGACTAACAGGTGCCAATGAGAGTGGGTCAACATGAAATCATTCATTTGTTAAACCTAGAAAGAAAGATGGATTGTTTCTTGAAGTCAGGTAAATTGGTATTTAAGCCTCCTATCCACAAGCTGGTAACATAATTTAGGGTAAATTATCTAACATATCTGTGTTCTCAAATCTGTTTTCTAACACAGTCATAATATTATTGGAAGGCTTAAATGAGAAAGGTCAGCAAAGTATATGGCAGAATTCTAGGACATAAAAGGATTTCAACACAAGTATGAAATAATACATGTAGTTAAGATTTATTTATAAAGAGACAATTTTATATCATAAGAAACACTATTGAATAATTGGGTTTAATTTCAGATTCTGCTGCTTATTCATGATATAACTTTGGTAAAGTCACTTAAAGTTCCTAGACCTTAATTTCACATCTGTTAAATAGAAATCTTAACACCTAGTCTGAACAATTCAAATAGTTATTCCACTATCACTCTAGAAAAGAATTGTTAAAGTGATTTGCAAACAATAAATCACTGCATAATTTTAAAAGACAGATGTATTCTGTTCTGCTTTTGTCTTAAGGAAGTATTTAGAGGCAAATATTTCCAAGTTAAATACATGTTGGTGTTTCATTGATAGTTAATCTTCCCTTTATATTCTCTTCTTGTTACCCTTTGTCTTATTTCACATTCTCACTCTTTTATACCTTGCATTGTGTTGCATTTTGTTGTAATCACTTTCATTGAAAACCACAACATTCTTTTCAGATATCTCTATTTTTTTTTCAAGAAACTATTCACTTATATACACACAGTCATATATACATAATAAAACTACCAGTAATCCCCTTTCATGTTCTATCATGGAAATTTGATATGTTATATATAGAATGACAGGTATTTACCACATTTACACTAAGAGCTAATATTTCTCAATTTCTTTCTATGTGATAAATGGAATGCAAAGTACTTTTATATGCACAAATCAAACATTTATTCTTTTCAACAAACGTGAGGTTGAAGTTTAACCAGAGCAAGTAACTTGTATTATAATTATATCAAAAAGAGTCCAATTCCAGTTATTCTAGAGTAGACTGCTTGACTATTACATGATACTTATGTTTTAGTGGAGGAAATCCCATAACTGAAGCTGTTGCATTATTTTGGCAAATGAAAATTATAATAAAAGAACAATAATGAGAGGGTTGTTGGGAAGATGGTGGAGCAGAAAGCTCCAGGAATCAGTCTCTCTTTCTAATGAATGATGTTAATGTGGGAAAATGTGGGAGGGTTAGGGTCCAGGGCATATGGGAATCCCTTGTATTTTTTATGTAATATTTATGCAGTCTAAGTATCTTTTACAAAAAATAAAAAAGTACATTTAAAAAAACAATTATTGAACTGCCAGGAAGTGTCTGAATCAACTATTTTGAAACTCCAGAATCTAGTGGAACACTGTGCAGCATCCAGGATGAACAGGTGGGAGATGCTGATAAATTGCTATAAATGCTGGTGAATTTCATTTTCCCTGCAATGACTATGATCCCCTTTCCACAGCCTCAAGGTGGGCAGCAGTAAGGTTTTGGAGCTTGGGATTCTGGAATATCTTGCTGATGCCATGGTGAGACATAAATATCTAGTCCTCCAAACTCTGGGGATGTGAGGTATGATTGCTGGTCACTATTTTTGATCAGCTACATCTGATATCTGAGGGCTGGCAGTGATGGCAACCTTTGTTCCTACCTGCTTCAGGCAAAGGCAGGAGAAGAAACTTGAGGACAGTAACTTTCCTCAAAACTATGGAAAATATTAAAGGGTTACATTAACAAGGAGTGTGCTGAATTAAGAAAAACTTCAAAAGTGGTAGAAGGAGCTACAGGCATCCCTGCTGGCCCTTCTCCCACTCATTCCAAGTAAGGGGTGGAGTTACTTTGCGCTCTTATTGTGGGTCCTTGGCCTTGTTCCAGATGGAGCAGAGTGGCCCCTGTAAGTATACTGAAGTGTATGTATGCCCGTGCTAATCTATTGGATGAAAGTTTGAAAGACTGAGCCAAAGAACTTGTCTCATGCTGGTCCTTCAAGAATTTCTCTTGAGGGCAGAAATGTGGCTTGCCAACAGCTGGGATGGTGTGAGAAACAATTAAAAGAAAGTGATCTGGGCCAATGTGTTGCCTACATTAAATCACTCAAGAGAGCACCCAAGAGGGCGTGAAAGTCTATTTCAAAGGACATAGAGG
The DNA here is from genome assembly GCA_026826555.1 of Tolypeutes matacus. Taxonomy (NCBI): domain Eukaryota; kingdom Metazoa; phylum Chordata; class Mammalia; order Cingulata; family Chlamyphoridae; genus Tolypeutes; species Tolypeutes matacus. The sequence continues at coordinate 704,390 of JAKSZT010054525.1, forward strand.
GGGATTCAAGCAAATTACTGTAAAGTATAAACAGTGAGTTCCTATAACCCCCAGCAAGCACAAGCTCAGAAAAAGAAGCAGTCTCAGTGACTCCATGCAGACTCAGATAAGACAGAGAGGACCCCACACTTTGTAATTGTCTCGGGTGATCTTATAAGAGGGGCTAAGCTTTGAAGGAAACCACAAGTCAAAGCAGAGCAATTTGCAATGACAGGGAAAGGTACTATTTGCTTTGGTTTATTCATTTTGGTTAGCTCCTGGGATTTGAATTTGGTTTATTCATTTTGGTTAGCTCCTGGGATTTGAAAAAATACCTATATCCTACCCCTACTGGATATATTCTTAAGGAACAAACGGATAGGGAACTAACTCTCAGAGTTAACAGCTTAAAATAATAAAATGCACACTGTGCAACAATGGATTATAAGAAAAACAAAGAAAAATGAATGGTGGGCAAGGCAAAGGACTTAAAAAAAAAAAAAATCCAGAAACCATCATCAAAGAGGAACAGACTTTGGGCTTACTGGACAGAGATTTTTTGAAATTGATCCCTAGTATGCACGAGGAAATAAAGCAAAGCATAGTGGGAAAAAAAGGATAAGATGAAAACAATGAAAGAATAATACGAGAGTCACTTTGAGATTCCCATTGGGAACCAAACAGAAATACTGGAATTGAAGAACATAATAACTGAAATGAAAAATTCCTTAGATGATTTCAACAGTAGATTGGAGTTGGCCAAAAAAAAAAAAAAAAAAAAAATCAGTAATCTTGAAGACAAGACAATTGAAATGATTCAGGATAAGGAGAAGAATGAAAAAATAAAATAAAATAAAAATGAATGAGTTAACAGCCTTACATCTCTGGGACACAATCAAGCATTCCAATATATGCATTATGAGGGTGCAAGAAAAAAGAAGAAAGAGAGGAGACAGAAGGAATATTCAAAGAAATAATGACAGAAAACTTCCCAAACTTAATAAAAGACATGCATAAGCACATTTAAGAATCTCAAGGAAACTCAAAGAGGATAAAATCAAGGTGAGCCCCATCCAGGCATGTAGTAAACAAAATTATCCAATGCCAAGGCCAAGAAGAGAATTCTGAAAGCTTCAAGAGAAAAGCAGTGCGTTATGTACAAGGGGTGCCAAAAAGATCAAGTGTGTGGATGCAAGAAGGCAGGAGTATGAAATATTTAAAGTTCTGAAAATAAAACAATTGCTAACCAAGAACTTTATATCTAGCAAGCCTTTTTTTTTTTTTTTTTTTTTCAAAAATGAGGGGGAGTTTAAAACAGTACCAGATAAACAAAAGCTGAGGGAGCTCATCACCACTAGACCTGCCATATAAGCAATGCTAGAGGGAGTTCATCAGAAAGAATTATTAGATAGTGGATCAAAGTACCATAAAAAAAATAAAGACCTTCAGAAAAGTTAGCCATATGGGTATTTATAAATTCCAATAGTATTGTATATTGTATATTTTTATATTTAACTACAACTGTTTACTTTTAATAGGTGGTAAAATGCTAAAGCATAAAAAGTATTGATAAATCTATGGTTTTGGACATGCAATATAAAAAGATAATTTGTAAAAAGTATAATAAAAGGGTGAGGGTTCAGAAGGTATCACTTCTGAATGTATATGCTTTATAATTGTTATGGATTTAGAATGATAAATTTTAACCCTAGGGTAACTACAAAGAAAATACATGAAAAATATATTGAGAAAGAAACGAGAAGGCAACAAAAATGGTACAATACCAAAAAATAAATATAGAAATAGGCATGGTTTTAGTTTGCTAAAATCTTCTGGGAGCAATATACCAGCAAGGGTTGGCTTTTATAATGGGAATTTATTAGGTGGAAAACATACAGTTCTAAGGCTATGAAAATGCCCAAATCAAGACATCATCAGATGCTGTCTCACTGAAGGTCAGCTGCAGATTATCCTGGACTCCTGCCATGTGGCAAGGCACATGGCATCTGCTTCTTTTCCAGATCTCATTGCTTAAACTTCTGGCTGCTCTGTCTGTTGGCTTCCTCTCTCTTGGGTTCCTCTCTGATTTACTGGGTCCCTTCTCTCCATCTATGTGGCTTTTTCTCTGTGGGTCCCTGCATCTTTCTCTCTTTTGTAATGGAATCCAGTAAGAGGGCCAAGACCCACCCTGGGTCATGCCTCAATGACTGTAATGCAATTAAAGGATTTCATACTCACAGGATGGTATTAGTTCCAAGAACATTATATTTCTGGGCTCCAAAAAAAGCCCCAACTGTTACAGGGATAACAGTAGAATACTGAGAGGAAAAAGATATAAATATTAAGAAATCAAAATAGCAAAATGGCAAAGGAAAGTCCTGCATTATCAGTAGTTTCTTTAAATATAAACACATTATTCTTTCCAGTCAAAATGCAGAGATTAGCAAAAAGGGTAAAAAAACACGAACCAACTATATGCTGTTGGTTCATTTAAGAAGATGGTCTTAAATTCAAAAACATAGTAGGTTGTAAATAAAAGGATTTTAAAAAAATATACTTGGACAGTTTGAAGCTGGGTGGATCCCAGAAAATCCTGTTTTAAAAGCTAACCCATTCCTGTGCATAAAAACTGGCTGAAAATGGAACACTTTTGATGAGATTAAGTTAAGGGAACTTCCTTTTAATTAGATGATGTCAGGAGGGCATGACCCAGGGTGGGACTAAGTCTTCTTACTGGAGTCCTTTATAAGTGGAAGGAAAAAGCCATGAACACAGAAAAAAGTGGTAGAGACAAAAAGAAGACCTTAGAAGTTGAAATCAATGAACCTGTTTATGCTGGTCTTTTTTGGACTCCAGAATATCCTGTTCTTAAAGCAAACCCATTCTTGTGCCTGTAAACTCATAGTAGAAAGGACCTTTAGATTAAATCACTTCACTTAATTGCCTTTGATTAGATTGTGGGATTCTGGGTGGGTCTTAATCCTTTTACTAGAGCCCTTTATAAATGGAGAGCTAAAAGGCCACAGACCCACAGAGAAATAGTGGCAGAGACAGAGAAATGCTGAAAGTCTGGGAAAGAGGTACTGTAGTTAGGAGGCTAGAATCAGTGGAGGACAGAGGCAAGGAAAAAGGCCCCTCAGAGGCTAAGAGAAAGGACTGGAGGAGACGGAGAGACAAGCCATATGCCTGATGAACCACAGATGAGCTTATGGAGAAAGAAAGCCTGGAGCAAAAGGTAGATTCAGACCAGCAACTGCTATTGTGTCTTGCCACATGGCAGGAGTCCAGGATTGCCAGCAACAGAAATTTACAGAGGGAATTTCATCTGATGCCTTTATTTGGACATTTTTCCCAGCCTTGGAACTGTAAGCTCATAAATTAATAAATTCCGTTGTAGAGGTCAACTCATTTCTAATATATTCATTGGCAGCCTTTAGCAAGCTAATACCTACACCATGCAAATATTAACCAAAAGAGAGCTGGGTAGCTATATTACATTTTAAGATAAAATATATTGTAACATAAACTATTACCAGGCACATAGGAGGACATTATATACTGATAAAGGCCTCAATTCAATAAGAAGACATAATAATTGAAATATAAATACACCTAACAGTAAAGACACACAAAATATGAAGAAATATTGACAGATTAGAAGGGAGAAATACACCATTTTAAAAAATGAATAGAACATCTAGACAGAAGATCAATAAGGAAATATAACACTTGAATGAAACTCTAAACCAGCTAGAACAAATACACATATTTAGAACATTTCTTCCAATGTCAGCAGAAAATGCATACTTATCTAGTGCACATGGATCTTTCTCCAGGAACGATCATATTTTAGGTCAAAAATCAAGTCTCAATGAATTAAAAAATATTGAAATTGAACAATGTGCATTCTCCTACCACAATGTAATGGAACTAGAAATAAATAATGAGAAATGAAAGATTAAGAAATATATGGAAATTAAACATGCTCATCAACAACCAATCAATCAAGAAATCATAAGGCATATAAGGAAATATCTTGAGGCAAATAAAAATGAAATAAAATATACCAAAAATTAAGGGATGGGAAGCGGCTGTGGCTCAATCAGTAGGGCTCCCGTTTACCATATGGGAGGCCCCGCGTTCGGTTCCCGGGGCCTCCTGGTGAAGGCAAGCCTGCCCGCGTGGCGTGGTTAGCTGACCCAGTGAGCACAAGCAGCAAGGGGGGGATAAATGAATAAATAAAAAAAAAAAATAATAATTAAGGGATGAAGCAAGAACAGTACTGAGAGAGACATTTATAGCTCTAAATGCTTTCATTGTAAAGAAGATTCATTTTGAATCAGAAAATGAATTCCAAAATTCTCAAAACTGTAGGATCTACAAAAAGAAGATCTAGTTTACTAGAGTCAAATAACAAAGGAAATAACAAAGACTATAACAGAGATAAATGAAATAAAGAATTAAAGAAAGAAATAATAGAGAGAATCAACAAAACCAAAAGTTGGTTTTGAAAAATATCAATTTACCTAGATTGAGAAAGGAAAAAAATGTGAGCGCACACAAACAAATAGAAACAGAAATGAAACGGAGGAAATTTCTATTGACCATATTGAAATAAAAAGAACTATAAGGGAATACTATGAACAACTTCATGCCAAAAATTAACCTAAATGAAATGCATGATTACCTAAAATCATCCAAACTACCTACATTTAATCAAGAAGAAATAGAAAATTTCAAAAAACCAATAATGAGAAAAGAGAATCAGTAATCACAATTCTCCCAATCAAAGCCCAGGACCAGATGACAGCACAGTTGAATTTTACTAGACATTCTAAGATGAATAGAGATCAATCCTGCACAAACTCTTTTTTAATAATTTAAGAGGAGAGAACACACCCTAACTTATTCATTCTATGAGGCCAACAACACCCTCATACCAAAGTCAGATGAAGGTATTTCAAGAAAAGAAAGTTACAGACCATTAACCTTTAGGAATATTGATGCAAAATTACTAAAGAAAATACTAGGAAACCAAATCCAACAGCATATTAAAAGAATTATACACCATGATCAAGTGGAATTTATTCTAGATATGCAAGGATGGTTCAACATAAATAAGTCAATTAATGTATTACACCACATTAACAGAAGAAAGGGAAAAATGCACATGATCATCTCAATTGATGAAGAAAAGACTTTTGACAAAATCCAGCACTCCTTCTTGATATTAAAAAAAATAAAAATGAAAAAATAAAAACACGTAGAAAACTGGGACTAGAAGGGAACTTCCTCAAAATGAAAGGAAACATATTTAAAGCTAACATCATACTTAAGTGTGAAAGACTGAAAGTCTTCATTTTTTTTCTTTTCTTTTTGGGTATTCAATTATTTTTTATTGTATTTTTATTTTTTTAAAGGTACTTAAAATACATAAATGTTACATAAAAAATATAGGAGATCCCCATATGCCCCTCTTCCCACACCTCCCACATTAACAACATCCTTCATTAGTGTAGTACATTCATTGCACTTGATGAACAAATTTTGGGGCATTGCCACTAAGCATGGATTATAATTGGGAGATGTTTGTGTGGGATGTGGTAGGAGGAGTGAAAGTGTTCATTTTAAGTACAGGAACAAGACAATGATGGCCACTGTAAATCTTCTGGAAGGCCTAGCTACAGAAGTTTGACAAAAGAAAGAAAAAGCATACAAACGGGAAAAGAAGAAGTGAAACCTTCCCTGTTTGCAGATGACATGATCCAATACACAGAAAACACTGAAAAAATCTACAATAAACCTCCTAGACTAATAAAGGAATTCAGCAGTGTGGCAGTGTATAAGATCAACATGGAAAATTCAGTAGTGTTTCTATACATGAATAATAAACAATCTGAAAAAAAAGTCAAGATAAAATTTCCATTTAAAATTGCAACTAGAAGAATCAAATATCTAGTAATAATCTGTCAAAAAATGGCCATCAACAAATCAATGGGTAATTAAAATGTGGAATATTATTGAACCATAAGAAAATGAAGTTCTGATACATGTGACAACATGGAAGGACCTCAAAGACATCATGTTGAGTGAAATAAGCCCAACACAAAGGACAAATATTGTATGAGCTCACTAATTTAAATAATTGGAGTGAAAAATTCATGGAGTCAGAAACTGGAATATAGGTTAAAAAGTGCTGGGTTGGAGGTAGGAATGAGAAATACATGCTTAAATTATAGAGTTACTATTTGAGTTGATGAAAACATTTTGGCAATGGTTGGAGGTTATGGTAGCTCAACAATGTGAACATTGAATTATGTATTTGAATGTAGGGAAATTTTAGGTTGTGAATATATTTAGATAATTTAAATTAAAAACAACATGGGTCCCTACCGCACAAATGTGACACCCTATGGTTAATAGTATAATTATACTAATGTATAATGTACCACAATAATGCAAGGTGTTAATAATAGGGTGGTATATAGGAATTCAGTATATTCTTCATGATTTTTTTCTGTAAAACTACAACTTCCCTAATAATAAAAAGAACAATTAATTATTTTAATTGTATTTATTATTTTAACTTGAGTTATTTTTAACAAATGCCTGGCATATATAATATACAAGTTGGGGTCTATGTGTCTGTATTTTTCCTTACATTTTACTCTTTACTTCTTTTTATTCTCTCTTAATCATGATGTTTGTTTATCTATAAATAAATTTAGCCATTGCAGATATCACTATATGAGTGATTTCATTCACTGTTTATCAGCAAGCAATAAGAATTAACCCTGAACACATTTTTGTTTGTATTTCTATTTATGTGATAAATAGAAAGATGGCTTTGGATAGAAGACAGTTAAAAATCCAATCCTAGCCAGATAATAATTGATAAAGTGATGTTATATAAACACTTGCTAAGTCATGAGATTGTTTAAAATCTCAATAATATCAAACAATTTCTCAGACAGGATTAGCTACTAGTTATATACCTATTATTATTAAAAATTGTAATGTTCTCTTTTGATTTTCAGTCACAGGAAACAAGACCTTTGTTTTAAGAGGTTTCATTTAAAAGTTCTCTGCACAGCAAAGTGCATGACACTCAATTGATCTACCTAGACAAAATGAAGGGCTTAACTGGACCTAAGTGATTGGCAACTCTGGCTTTAGGAAGTGTCACAGAAATACAGCCTGGTAAGATACACTTCTGATTCTCACATTGCTATTATATAAATACTATGATTTTTTTCCCCTAAAAAAAAGTCTGAAAGTCTGAAAGTGGCTATTTTTTACCTCAAGACAAAGCAGTTTAGATGGGAACAATATTTTTTTTTCTGTCAGAAAACATTTTATCTAAGCACATTCAGTATACTTCACTAAATCAGCACAAATGGCTACAAGAGCAATTCTGGATCTAGATTTTATTAAAAATAGGGCATGCTCCTAGAGAATGGAAAATGCTATGTAGTGAAATATGAGAAAGGAAGAATTTTGATAAAAATTAAAATAACAATATTCCTTTCTCTCATAATATATGAAGCATGTCATTTCTATTGTTTGTCTTGGGACATAGTTATATATACATATACTCACACACATATATAGATACATAAATAAATCTCATTTATGAATCTCATATAAATGCACAAAAATAGAAATATATATATATTTAAAAATAACATAAGCAGACAATTCATGGAAATAAAGGATCTGTACTCAGAAAACCACAAAATATTGCTAATAAAACTGAAGAAGACTTATATAAATGGAAGGACATTCTGTGTTTATGGATTGGAAGACTAAACATCATTAAGATGTTAATTCTACCCAAATTGATTTACAGATTCAATGCAATTCGAAAAAAAAAAAAATCCCAACAGCCTTTTTTCCAGAAGTGAAAAAAACCAATGATCAAATTTGTTTGGAAGGGTAAAGGTCCCTAAATAACCAAAAAGTTCTTAAAAAAGAACAACGATGGTGGACTCTCACTTCCAGAATTTTAAATGTATTACCTAGCTACAAGGGTAAAAACAGCATGGTACTGGCATAAAGAGAGACACATTGACCAATAGAACTGAATGTAGAACTCAGAAATAGACCCTCACATCTACAGTCAAATGTTTTTTGACAAGCCGTCAAACCCACCCAGCTGTGGCAGAACAGTCTATTTAACAAATGGTGCTGGGAGAACTGGATATCCATATCCCGAAAGAAAGAAAGAATACCCTTATCTCACACTTTATACAAAAATTAAATCAGTGGATCAAGGACCTAAATATAAAAGAGACAACCATAAAACTCATAGAAGAAAATATAGGAAAACATCTTCAAGACGTTTTGGTATGTGGTAGTTTCTTAAACCTTACACTCAAAGCACGAGCAACAAAAGAAACTATAGATAAATGGGACCTCTTCACAATTAAACATTTTGCACCTCAAAGGACTTTGCCAAAAGGGTGAAAATGCAGCCGACTCAATGGGAGAAAATATTTGGCAATCACATATCTGATAAGGGTTTAATATCTATGAGATAAAAAGAGATCATACAACTCAATAATAAAAAGATAAACTACCCAATTATAAAATGGGCAAAAGACTTGAAAATACAATTGTACAAAAAAAAAAAAAAATGACAAAGAAACACATGAAAAAATGTTGAGCATCACTAGCATTAGGAAACTGCAAATCAAAACTACAATGAGATATCATTTCACACCTATTAGACTGACTGCTAATTAAAAAGTCAGAAAACTGTAATTGTTGGAGAGCATGTGGAAAGATAGGCATGCTTATGCACTGTTGGTGGGAATATAGAATGGTATAGAATGTGGAGGACTGTTGGGCATTTCCTAAGAAAGTTGAATATAGATTTGCCATGTGACCTAGCAATACCATTATTAGGTATATACCCAGAAGAACTGAGAGCAGAGACATGAACAGACATTTGTACACCAATGTTCATGGAGGCATTATTTGTGATGCCAAAAGTTGGAAACAATCCAGGTATCCATTAACTGATGAACTGAGAAACAAATTGTTTTTTGTATACATACAGTGGAATATTATGTAGCAGGGAGAAGAAATGAAGTCATGAAGCATATGACAACATGGATGAACCTGGAGGATATTATGTTGATTGAAACAAACCAGACACAAAAGGACAAATATATATTTAACTATTCCTGATTTTTAAATGCATCCAATATAGTTCTAGTCAGACAGTTTGAAAATAACTTATTTTATTTTAAATGCTTTATTATATGTAATAAGTCATTAATTCCTAAGTGTTCCCAACGCTATTATTACAAAAATAATCAGTGATTCCAAATCCTGCATCTGCAAAGAAGTCTGTCCAAACATTTAAAAAATATAGACTCCTGGTTAGATGCCAGGTATGTTATATTAATATCTGAGCACATGGCCTGAGCATCTGTTTTTTTTTTTTTTATCAAGCACTTTGGGTTAATTTTAAGAAGTAATTTAAGTAGCAGCCAGTGGTTGGTCATTTAAAATAAACTGGTGAGATATACCTCAATTGGTCTTCTAGGTCTGTGATTCTGAAACTACTGTGGAGGCTTCCCTACATGTCTCACACCCATACTTACTGATTTGGCTAATTTGGTATGGATCATTAGTTTCTCATCTTCCAATAAATATATATGCAGAATACAATTTGACATATACCTTTTAACTGAAATTTAAAATATAAAAGATTTTCTTAGTAGTCCTGTGGCAAACTAAGACAGAAAGTGAGCAGACTCATGGAGGTATAGTCTGGAAGATAGATTACAAAGAGATGGAAGAGGAGTAGAGATTCGTGAGCCTATGCTTAATCTATGAACAATTTATAATTAGATTGATTGTAATGATATTATAGGGGAAGTTTTGGTTTGTCCATGTTGCTAGACAGAAAGCTAGAGGATAAAATGGGGGTCTATATAACACAATGAATTCTGAGGTGGCGTAGGATTGTGGTTAATATTCCAAATATAAGAATGTTCTTTCCAGATCTGTAAGAAAGGAACATCACTAGTAGAGGGTGTTCATACTAGGGTGATATATGGCGGGAAAATGCACCCAAAGCATACTTCTATGGGATATAAATGCATTCTTGGTGTCATACATATGTTCTTGCAAGAGATAGAGGCCTGCATAGTGGGCCTCTTTCTAAGCCAAACTCTGCAAATAAACTCACTACCTTCCCCGTGACATGGGACATGACTCCTGGGTATGAGCTCCCTGGCACTGATGATTATTACCAGGAGTTAATTAACAACAATGTATTTGGAAAAAGACCTTGACCAAAAGGGGGAAATATTAAGTAAAACAGAGTTTTATGGCTACGAGATTCCAAAATGGGCTGGGTGGTCATTCTGGAAGTTATGCTTATGCTGGTCTTAGGTAGATTTCACAAACTGTCACTGTAAACAAAGCTTCAAACAAAAGTTCCCCTGAGGGCTCTAGGGATGTCCAGACACCATAGGCATGGCACACAGCCTCATGAAATCAACACCCCCTCTGTAGTCCCTATTTGGGAATATATGAAAATCTATTTCCCCAATATAACATATTTATACTCATTTATGATTCCCCTAATCATGATTCTTCTACTCCTTTTATTTTAACCTATAATTTTCAATACACCCTTTAAGTATATCTCTCAGAGACTTAAATCTTGCGATGGTTTATGTACTGGTTGAACCCTGAAACCAAGCACAGTTGCCACCATCTTCTACCCTCCAGTTCTTCAAGCATGCCCTGGAAAAATAACAAAACAACGATGAGGGACAAATCCCATCCCTGTAACAAAGAGTATCTACAACTACAAGAAAAATAATCCTTTCCATCTCCCCTATAATATCTATGTCCTTTTTCAGACTGAAGCAGTCAAAGCAGACATTATCCCAAATCCCTCAAAGTTGAGGAATGCACAAACATAAGGGGGGAGTGTAATCACAGACTAAAGTAGATTTATTGTTATTGTAGTTTATGTTGTGCTAATGAAGTAACTTGTAATATTAATATAAAGATAGTGGTTGCCAGGGGCTCTGAGGGGAGGAGGAAGGATGAATAGATGGAACAGAGGGCATCTTTAGGCAGTGACATTGTTCTGTATGATACTGTGATGATGGATGCATGATATTATATATTTATCAAAGTCTATAAAACTGTACAACACAAGTGTAAACCATAATGTAAGCTATAGACTTTGGTTAGTTGCAATGCTGCAATATGGATTCATCTTGTAGCAAATGTACCATACTAATGTAAGATGTTAATGATAGGGGAAGCTATGTGTGTGGGAGGGACACCCTATACTATCAGTATAATTTTTTTTCTGTAAATTTAAAACTTCTCTGAAAATAAATTTTATTATATTTTAAAAAAATTTTAAATCAATGACATTAATTTCAGCACAAAGCTCACAAAATAATTTGTTGGGGTATCCAGACTGCTATTCGAACAGATTACAGAGAAGGTAAAGAGTAACATTGTTACTAACAGTTAAGAGAAGACGCATGAAGGTCTATGGTCACTTTAAAAAAAAAAACAAATTTAAAATTTTCATTCATATAATATTTGCCAGTAAAAGATCCTTTTAAAAATTATTTTATATAATATAACCTAGCATATTTGCCAAAATTTTAATACTATTCATTGCTACATTATTTCTATCTATTATAAAGCAAGATAATATTTATTTTTACAAATGCTCTGCAATTTTCCATATGTACTGAAAAAAAAGCTGTTTTTTTTTAATTCTCAAACTATTCAAATTAAGCCAAATTTGATCTTAATAAAATGTACTTGATTTTTACATAATATGCTTCAGAGCTAGTATTTTCTTTCATAAAGGCTAGCCCATTTAAAGTTCAGTTTCTTTGCATTATGGAAAATTCGGAGACTATTAGATATATAAGAGTGTTTATAAATTTCTACAACCAATTAAGAAATTTTATCACCATACCTTAAACACCTTTATAAGGTATAAAAACTTATAAATTCATACAGGAAAAGTAAAGGATATCCTCAAGTATAGACACTAGGACACATAAAGAATAACATCTCCAGTTTTATAAACTCAAAATCAGTTAAAATTAAACACAGAAATATAAAAACTCACAATTCCAGATATTAAAGCTATGTTTATATTTCCCATGATCATGAAATACTTTTCAAAAATTTTCACCTACAAATCGTCAAGTAGAAAACCAAAGAAATTAACAAACAAGATTTTCTGTCATTTGTCATCTAAAATAAAATAAATTCCCATGATCCACCCAAAAGGGATCACTAAATGAATACTAAATTCTCCATCATTTTTGGCAGCAGTGAAGAAAATCACATTGGCCATGTCCAAACCAACATAGACAATACCCTTAAACAAAGACAAAAAAGTAGGAGACAGAAAAGGGAAGAGAGTCAGATAGGAGGGAGAGAGATTGGACAGGGAAGGGAGAGTAAGAGAAACTGGTGAAGGTAAAATTCTATTACAGATCTTCATTGTAAATCTGACAGGTTTTTCTTCTTATGTTTTTTTTTCTTTGTTTGTTTTTTTAAGATACTTAGATTATACAAAAGTCACTAGAAAATATAGGGGATTCCTATATGCTCTGCTCCCCACACCTCCCACATTTTCCCACATTAACAATATCCTTCATTAATGAGGTACATTCATTGAGATTGATGAACACATTTTGAAGCATTGCCACTAAGCATGGATTAAAGTTTTCATTGTAGTTTACACTCTCTCCCACACAATTCTGTACTTTATGACAAGATTTATAATGGCTTGTTTCTGTTATTGCAATGTCATTCAGGACAATTCCCAAGTCCCAAAAATGCTCCCGTATTATTCCTGTTTTTTCCTCTCCCTGCCCTCAGAATGTCCAGTGGACACTGGCTCCACAACAATGATATGATTTCTTCCATTGCTAAGAATCACAGTAAATCTATGGTAGAATACCAGTAAGTCTACTTTAGTTCATAGTTCATTCCCCAGTCCTGAAGATTCTGGGATGGTGATATCCACTCCACTTCTAATAGAGAGGGAGCTGTGATCCTTTAAGGTTGATAGATGGGACTCTTTGCTTGCAGTTGTAGACTCTCAGTTCCTTGGTATGGTAGTTGTCCTTCATCTTCACCTCATTGTTAGTTGTCCTGGGTGAGACCAATGAACTGGAGAGTAGGAGTTGTAACTGCAATGAGATTCAGGACCCAGCTGGCACATGGACAGCCCAAAGATTTAAGTCTCTTGGGCGTACACCTACCAACTCTAGTATTAATTATAGGTTCAAATAGAAAGACAGAAGAGCCACGTGTAGGGAAACTGCAACTGAGTCCAACTCTGTCACTCTGGGAAGCATAAGCTAAATTTTATAGAAGTGTAGCAAAATTTCTTGTAATTTAGGAGTATAATAAATATAAAACTGCTAAACATTGTCAATTTGAAGCAGATTTTTCTCCCTGGATATTTCATAAAGTTGGTAGCTCTTTCTCAAAAGTTTTGTAAACTACAACCCTAGAGTGCACTGCTGAAAAGGATTTTCTTTTCTGTTTTACCTTTTTCTCACAGAATGACAGCTGTTTTTCCATCTATTTCTCTGCTTTGGAAGTATTGTACTACAGACAACTACAGTCTAAAAATTGATGTGGTATGATAGATACTGATGACAATAAAGAAAGAGCCTGGTTCTTCCTGATTAAAAAAGCAGTTTTCTTGGCATTTAGAAGGATGAATAGCAAATAAGCTTGGGTGTAACAACTTAGTCATCATCATATTCTAAAGCAGAGTATTAATATTTTTATTTCATTAACATAGTATTATGGTTTATGAGAGAAACTTGGAGATTGTGGTAATGCTGTATAAACAAGACAATGGACTTCTCAGAGATGAAGTATGATTTTATTTCAATTTTAATTTACAATATCTGATAATCTTTGCTTAGGAAAAATTTCTATTTTCGGATTACGATGAATGACATTACAAAGCAGTTGCTACCCTTTGTTGCTTATGGACCCTTAGAACATAGCCTGTAAGGTTCCTTGCTACTGAATGTTGAAAAAAAAAATGCCTGCGTGTAGATCTTGGCATTGCTCAATAAAAGAAAACATATTAATTGAGGCGGTCTCCATTTAACATACAAAAGGAAGTAAATTATAACATGATATAAGTTCAATGAAAGGCTATTTTCTTGTTTTATACAATAATGCTATCTAAAGAATAAGAAAGGATATCAAACATACAAAACTATTCATCAATAATTATAAGGTATGAATCCAGCATACAAATGTGAGAACATTCAATTGGAATTTTGTTGTCTGCATTGAAAAATAAAAGCATTTTATTTCCTCCACTAGGGCCCATCAAAAGTCACCCTGACATACCACAAAGAAAATGTTTATATTGCATATGCTCTGATTATATGGCAGGATTTAAATGATTTCTGCATAAGTTATAATACTATTTAAAGGACAAATGCAGAACATACCATTGAGAAAAGTAATCTCCAACTGGGTTGTACCATTATTCCCAGCAAGAATGCAGTATATTTAGTACTAGAAATTAGCAACACAACCTTGAACTACAAATATCAGCATATTTTCTTCTCTAAAGTCCAGGGTATTATTTCAAACCTTAAATATTATCTTGCCATCTTTTGAAATGTACAATCTAATAAATATCAAAGAATCAACACAAAGTTAATTAACACCAAAAATAAAGAAACTATGTTATAGTCACAAAACACAAATTTGAAATTTCATTCCTCTAATACAATTTGACTTTACTCATAGGAATATGCCTAAGGCTGTCTGTATTTGATTTTTTCCCTTTTAATTGCTTTTTCTAAAATATATTTTTATTGAAGTATATCATTCTTACATGAACATGCATAAACAATAAGTGTATAGAAAGGTTGTGAGCTTACAAAATAAACATGCATAACATCATAAAGTGGTACCATACATCACCCCTCCACCAACCCTTGCATTGTTGTGAAAAATTTGTCACACACTATGCAAGAGCATCATCAAAATTTTACTACTAACTATATATAGTCCCTATCTTATATTTGGTGTATTTTTCCCCCAACCCACCCTATTTTTAAAAATACATTTTTATTACAGAGGTTGTGAACTTACGAAACAATCATGCACATGTGTAGAATTCCCATATAACACCCCTTCACCAACACACCACACCATGGTGGAATATTTGTTACAGGTTATGAGATAATATCATCAGATTATTACAACCAACCATGGTCCATAGTATACATTTGGCACACTTTTCCATACCCCCCATTACCAACATTGTACATCTTTGGTATTGATGCAAGAATAGTATATTATTGCTGTTAACCACAGTCCAAGGGTCACACTATTTGTATTTTTACCATACTTCTCCACATTCCTACCTCCCTGCAAAAGTGATGTACATCCACTCTAGCTAACAGAAGGACACTCTTCCATCTGCACCATCAACAACAATTCTCACCCACCTCTGGGTTCACTGTGTTATTCAGTCTCTAGTTTATTCTTTAGCTTCCTTTCAAATGACATTTACTTCCCCAGACTACTCTTTTCAGCCACAATCCCATTTATAAACCAGCTATCACGCACTATAATGTGTTATTAACTCTATCCATTTACACACTTTTACAGTCAAATTAATTAAAAGTTCTACATACATTAAGCATCAGCAATTCTTCTCAACCTTCCTCTTATCTCCTAATAACCTATACTCTATGTTTTAACTCCATGCATTTATTCTTAGTATTTAGTTCATATTAATGAGACCATGCAATATTTGTTCTTTTGTGTTTGGCTTTCTTCCCTTAGCATAATGTCTTCAAGATTCATCCATGTTATCATATGTGTCCCAATTTAATTTCTTCTTTCTTCAGCATAGTATTTCATTGTATGTATATATCACATTTGTTTATCCACTCATTGGTTGATGGACACTTGCGTTGTTTCCATTTTTGGCAATTGTGAATAACACAGCTATGAACATCAGTGTGCAGATGTCTGTGTCATAGTTTTTAGTTCTTCTGGATATATTCCTAGTAGAGGAATTGCTGGAGCATATGGCAGTTCTATATTTAGCTTCCTGAAGAACCACCAAACTGTCTTACACAGAGGCTGCACCACTTACAATCCCACCAACAGTGAAGGAGTGTTCCTACTTCTCCACATTCTCTCCAGCACTTATTGTTGTCTGTTTTCTTAATAATGGATTCTTAATTCTAGGTGGTGTGAGATGATATCTCATTGTCGTTTCGATTTGCATTTCCCTAATAGCTAGTGATATGGAACATTTTTTCATGTGCTTTTTGGCCATTTGTATTAACTCTTTGGAGAAATGTCTATTTAAATATTTCACCCATTTTTTAAATTGGATTATTTGCTCTTTTATTGTTGAGTTGTATGATCTCTTTGTATAGAAGGGAAATCAAACCCTTATTGGATATGTGGTTTCCAAACATTTTCTCCTATTGAGTGTGCTGCCTTTTAACCTTCTTGATGAGGTCCTTTGAATCACAGAAGTGTTTAAGTTTGAAGAGGTCCCATATCCATGTTTTCCTTCATTGTTCATGGTTTTGGTGTAATGTTTAAGAATCCACAACCTACCACAGGTCTTGAAGATATTTCCCTACAATTTCTTCTAGGAGCTTTACGGTTCTGGCTTTTATATTTAGGTCTTTGATGCATTTTGAGTTAATTTTTGTATAAGGTGTGAGATAGGAGTCTTCTTTCTTTCTTTTGGCTATGGATATCCATTTCTCCCAGCACCATTTGTTGAATAGACTGTTCTGCCCTAGTTGGGTAGGTTTGACAGGCTTGTCAAAAATCATTTGATCATAGATGTAAGGATCTGTTTCTGAACCATCAGTTTGGTTCCATTGGTCTATGTGTCTATCTTTTTGCCAATACCAGACTGTTTTTACCACTGTAGCTAGGTAATATGATTTAAAGTCCAGAAGTGAGAGTTCCCCAACTTCACTTGTCCTTTTTAAGATGTTTCTCGCTATTTGGGACCTCTTGCCCATCCAGATAAATTTGATAATTGTGTTTTCCATTTACTTAAAAAATGGTGGTGGGATTTTTATTGGGATTCTATTGAATCTGTGTATTAATTTGGGAAGAATTGACACCTTAATGATATTTAGTCTTTGAATCCAGGAGCATGGAATGTCCTTTCAATTTTTTTAGGTCTTTTTAAATTTCTTTTAGCAATGCTTTGTAGTTTTCTTAATACAAGTGCTTTACATCCTTATTCAAATTTATTCCTAAATATTTGATTCTTTTAGTGGATATTGTAAATGGAATTTTTTTTCCTGAGTTCCTCCTCAGATTGCTCATTACAATTGTGTAGAAACACCACTGATTTTTGCTCATTGATCTTGAATCCTGACTACTGAAATCGTTTATTAGGTCTAGCAGCTTTGTTGTAGATTTTTCAGGACTTTCTAGATATAGGATCATATCATCTGTGAATCATGACAGTTTTACTTCTTCCTTTCTGATTTGGATGCCATTTTTTATTTCTTTTTCTTGCCTGATTGCTCCACCTAGAACCTCTAGCACTATATTGAACAACAATGGTGACAGTTTGCATCCTTGTCTAGTTCCTGATCTCAATGGGAAAGCTTTCAGTCTTTTACCAATGAGTACAACGTTAGCTGTGTGTTTTTCATATATGGCCTTTATCATGTTGAGAAAGTTTCCTTCAATTCCTGTCTTTTGTAGTATTTTTATCAAGAAAGGATGCTGTGTTCTGTCAAATGCCTTTTCTGTGTCATTTAATGAGATCATGTGATTTTTCTTCTTTGATTTATTGAAATGATGTATTATGCTGATAGATTTTCTTGTGTTGAACCACCCTTGCATGCCTGACATAAAACCTACTTGATTGTGATGAATAATTCTTTTAATGTGTTGTTGGATTAGATTAGCAAGTATTTTATTGAGGATTTTTGCATCCATATTCATTAGAGAAATGGGTCTGGAATTTTCTTTTTTCATAATATCTTTATCTGGCTTTGGTATTAGGGTAATATTGGCTTCATAGAATCAGTTCAGTAGGATTCATTCTTGTTCAATTTTTTGGATGAGCTTGGGTAAGATTGGTATTAAATCTTCTTCGAATGTTTGGCAAAATTCACCTGTGAAACTGTGTGGTCCTGGGCTTTTCATTTTGGGGAGCTGTTTGATGACTATTTCAATCTTTTTACTTGTGATTGGTTTGTTGAGGTCTTCCATTTCTTCTAGGGTCAGTGTAGGTTTTTTGTACATTCTTGGGAATTTTTCCATTTCTTCTATATTGTCTACTTATTTGGCATAAATTGTTCATAGTATCCTCTTATGATCTCTCTTATTTCTGTGGGGTCAGCAGTAATGTTACCATTTTCATTTTTTTATTTCATTTATTTGCATCTTCTCTCTTTTTTTCTTAGTCAGTCTAGCTAAGGGTTTGTCGATTTTGTTAATCTTCTTAAAGAATCAACCTTTGGTTCTGTTAATTTTCTCTATTGTCTTTTTGTTCTCAAGTTCATTTATTTCTGCTCTGATCTTTGTAATTTCATTCCTTCAACTTGCTTTGGGATTAATTTGCTGTTCGTTTTCTAGTTTCTCCAGCTGTGTAATTAGGTCCTTGATTTTAGCTCTTTCTTATTTTATAGCTATAAATTTCCTTCTTAGCATTGCCTTCACTTCATCCCATACGTTCTGATATGTTGTGTTCTCATTGTCATTCGTCTCTTGAAATTTCTTCTTTGATCCACTTATTATATAAGAGTGTGTTGTTTAATCTCCATATATATGTGAATTTTCCCTTTTTCTGACCCTTGTTTATTTCCAACTTTATTCCATTATGATCAGAGAAAGTGCTTTGTATAATTTTAGTTTTGCTGAATGTTTTGAAATCTGCTTTGTGACCCAACATATGGTCTATCCTAGAGAAAGATCCATGAGCACTTGAAAAGATGTATATCCTGCTGTTTTCAGGTGCAATATTCTATATATATCTTTTAGGTTTAGTCTATTTATCATATTATTCAAGTTTTCTGTTTCTTTATGATCCTCTGCCCAGATGTTCTAGCCAATGTTGAGAGTGGTGTACTGAAGTCTACAACTATTACTGTAGAGATGTCTATTTCTTCCTTCAGTTTTCCAGTGTTTGCCTCATGTATCTTGTGGCATCTTTGCTTGGTGCATATACATTTATGATGGTTATTTCTTCCTGGTGAATCATTGCTTTTACTAATATATGTCCTTCCATGTCTCTAATAACAGTTTTGCTTTTAAAGTCTATTTCATCTGATATAAGTATAGCAACCCCAGCTTTTTTGTTTGTTTGTTTGTTTTGTTTTTGGTTACTGAATGCATGGAATATCTTTTTCCAAACTTTCACTTTCAATCTAGTGGTAGCTTTGGGTCTAAGGTGAGTCTCTTGCAGGCAGCACATAGATGGCTCATATTTTCTCATTCATTTCTCCAGTTTGTGTCTTTTGATTGGGGAGTTTAATTCTTTAAAATTCAATATTATTACTGTAACAGCATTTTTTATTTCATCTATTTTGATCTTTGGGTTTTATCTGTCATTTTATTTTCACCATTCTTTTGACATTTTAGTTACGGTTACTGATATAATCATCATTTCTAGAATCTCTTCCAAACTTCTCTCTCCTTTTTTTTTCTTTACCAGATGTAACAATTTCTTTGGTATTTCTTGCAAAGCCAATCTTTTTTGTTATAAACTCTCTCAGTTTCTGTTTATCTGTGAATATTCTAAACTCATCCTAATTTTTGAAAGGTAATCTTTCTTGATATAACATTCTTGGCTGGCAGTTTTTCTCTTGCAGTATCTTAAATATTTCATACCACTGCCTTCTTCCTCTATGGTTTCTGATGAAATATCAGCACTTAATCTTATTGGGCATCCCTTATATGTTATGCATTGCTTTTCTCTTGCTACTTTCAGTATTCTCTCTTTGTCTTTAGTATTTGACATTCTGATTAGTATGTGTCTCAGAGTTGATCTATTTGGATTTATTTGGGTGGGAGTATGATGTGCTTCTTGGACTCAGATATCTATGTCTTTCAATAAGGTTAGGAAATTTTCTACCATTATTTCTTCAAATATTCCTTCTATCCCCTTTCCATTCTCTTCTCCTTCTGGGACACCCATGACATGTATGTTTGCATGTCTCTTGCTGTCATTTAATTCCTGAGACCTTGCTCAATTTTTTTCCATTCTTTTCTTCATCTGTTCTTTTGTATGTTCCCTTTCAGGGCCATGTCTTTATGTTCACCGATCCTTTCTTCTGCTTCCTCAAATCTGCTGTTATATACCTCCAGTGTATTTTTTATTTTCATTTATTGCAGCTTTCATTCCCATAAGATCTGCTATTTTTCTGTGTATGCTTTCAAATTCTTCTTTGTGCTCACCCAGTGTCTTCTTAATATCCTTTTTTTTTTTTAAGATTTTTATGTTTATTTATTCATTTATCCCCCCCTTGCTGTTTGTGCTCACTGGGTCAGCTAACCACGCCGTGCGGGCAGGCTTGCCTTCACCAGGAGGCCCCGGGAACCGAACCCGGGGCCTCCCATATGGTAAACGGGAGCCCTACTGATTGAGCCACAACCACTTCCCTCTTAATATCCTTAATCTCTTTAGCCATCTCATTGAATTTATTAAGGAGAATTATTTGAAAATCTATGATTAGTTGTCTCAACTTCTTTATGTCATCTACAAGCTTATCTTGTTCCTTTAACTGGACCATATCTTCCCATTTCTTGGTATGGATTGTAATTTTTTGTTGGTATCTTCACATCTCACTTACTAAATGTATTTATTCTGGATGCAGTTTCTCCCTTTAGTTTAGGACTTTCTTGTCTTTTCTCCCTTGCTGATTGTGTACTAGGAGCCAAGGATATAGTTGGTGCTGTAAGCTATGGAGGCTGAAACTGTCCATGTTGTCCCAGGAATTGATGAAGCCTCTCCCAACTTTCTCCTCTGCCAGGGATAAGGATAGAGCTGCAGCCATGTGTAATAATTCAATTTGTGCAGGACAAGGCTGTCCATAGTTTACCAGAGAGACTTATAAAGTTTCACAGCCCTTCCTCCCTTAGCTGGGGCAGGGATGGAGCTGCAGTTGTGGGGACAAATCTATGCCATGTTGGCCCAAAATGACCACAGTTGCCCAGATAAACTGATATAACACTGGCACCCACTCCCTGCCAGGAGTGGGGATGGACACTTTTGAGTGCCCTACAGTCTAGTCTGTGTGGGCCGAATAAGCCTACATTTGCTCTGAGAAGCTGAGGGAGTACTGTCCTTTCTGCCCTTTAGGGGATGGGAACAGAACCACAGATGCCCAACAGTTCACCCTCACAATCAATTTTTATCAATTTCGAATAATTTAGTATCTAATCTCAATTCAAAGCATCCAATTTTCCACAGTAATTGGCTATCTATTAAGTGTAATTTTGAATTAATATTTTCTTATGACTTTATCCTTTAGTCATTTATAATTTTGGTCCTATGACTCCAAGTTCTGAAAATCACTGTACTCTTTTTGAAATTCAGAGTAGCTCACATACTCTAAAACAATCCAGAAGAACCAGATAAGCCAAAAGAGATGCTCCCTGAAAGATATGTCAAAGAAATTTTCATCTTTTTCAATACTATCAATGTACCTTAATCATGCTCTTCCAGGTTTCCAGTATTCACTGATGTCTTTCATGTAGATCAATGGGATAAAAAAAATCAGTTTACCTATTTTCTTTCCCATTATATTCTATAAGATGGCTCTAGAAATACATTGTGGCATATCTTTTTAAAATTTTTGTGAACATAAAAGGAATATTTTCATTGTCCTTCTTATACATTAATATACATAAC
The DNA here is from genome assembly GCA_026826555.1 of Tolypeutes matacus. Taxonomy (NCBI): domain Eukaryota; kingdom Metazoa; phylum Chordata; class Mammalia; order Cingulata; family Chlamyphoridae; genus Tolypeutes; species Tolypeutes matacus. The sequence goes on from JAKSZT010054525.1 coordinate 726,285, forward strand.
TTGAAAGCACCCATGGCGATCTGTCTAAGAGAGCATAGGTATATAGTTGAATAGTGAACTCATTCCCCTGGGCACATTCTGATTCATCTTCTTGCAGCATTGACAATGAATATATAGAATTCAATTCATACCTCGTACATGTTTTCCATTCAAAAGTTTCTGTGGAGTAAATGAAGTTAAAATTCCCAGGGATTTCATAAAATGATGCTTGTTCATACTGAAGTCTTTTATTACACCTAGAAGAAAAAACATATAGCTATGTTTTTTACAGTTCAACTTCAAGAAATCAGATCAGGATACTTTTGCTATTAAGTTTATTTTGGAAAATTCTGCAACCAATGTAAATAGAATTTACTTTGTTATATATGAGCAGAATTTTCAGCAGTGGTAATATGGAGTAGGTACACCAATGCAGCTGATTTATGTCCTCATAAAATAATCTTTTGAAAATGCATATATGACATACCTTTGACACCAATGGCTATATTCATTTTGATTGAAAAGACCTAAATTCTCCAAATTCTTCATGATATTTGCTTCTAGTTGCTTATTTGAAAGCAATGATTGCCTCAATATGACCGTACAGGCTTACTTCTTATGCAAATGGTCACATATTCTTTTGCATGGCTGAACACATCTCCATTGGGACAGTTTGAAATTCTTTTCTGGATCCCGAAAAGGTAAAGATTATGTTTTTGAACTAATCAATTTCTGTGGGTTTGAGACCCTTTTGACTGGACTATGTCCGTGATCATGACAGAGGTTGAATCTCTGCCCTCTTGCTGGGTCTGATATAAATAGAGATAAAGAGAAGGAAGCTGCTATATTTGATCCTAAAATTGAGAGAAAGAATTCCAGGCTTGCCCACAAGTAAGTTCAAGGACAGATGCCCCTGATAGGTTCAAAGATCTGAAGCCCAGAGAAAGATGATACATATACCTGATAGCTCACAGATGAACTCAGGAAGAAAGCAAAGCAGCCTTGACTGAGAGTTGGCCTGATAAGAGACAAACTCTGTGCCTGTTTGCCCATAGCTGAGCACTGGGAGACAGTAGATTCTGGAGGGAATGGCAGAGACTTTGGCAAAGATTGGTGGCCATGATGCTTCACCATGTGTCAGGACACTGAGAAAGCATTTCTGCTGATACCTTGATGTGAACATTTCATGGCCTCTCAACTGTAAGCTTTACCCCACATAAATCCCCTTTATAAAAGCCAACACATTTCTGATACTTTGTATCACAGCCCATGGCAAACTAAGATACCCATTGAGAGATAGGGAAATTCTGCAAATACTTTGTGTCACATAATATTTTGACATAACTGTGTGCATATTTATGGGCCCAGTTCTTATGAGTTTGGCTACCACCTATTCCTTGGAATACTTACTTTGTGACACTTTAAGAATCTAGCTACTGTACTGCTAGAAGCCAAAATCACTTGGTAAAATTACATATAGATGGGGGTGAATGTGGCTCAAATGGTTGGGCGTCCATCTGCCATATGGAGGGACCTGGGTTCGATTCCTGGGACCTTCTGGTAAAGTAAAAACAATATATATATAGAAGGCACATGGGCTGCCAGGCTCTGTGTGCCGGTGAGCCGCCAGGCCCCGGGAGCCATGCAGCAAGATGATGACATAACAGGGGAGAGACAAGACGAGATGCTCCAAAAGCTCTGAAAACCAGGAACCGAGGTGGCGCAGGTGGCAGAACACCTCTCTCCTACATCGGAGGTCTCCAGGATTGAATCCTGGTGAAGACTGGAGGAGGAGGATGGGAGGAGATGGCAGGAGACAGACACAGAGAATTGCCCAGCTTATGGACACAAAACAGCAAAATGGGGAAGGGGGGCGGTTAAAATGGATAAAGTAAATAAATAAATCTTTAAAAAAATAAAAATTAAAAATTTAAAAAAAAATTATATATAGATACTCTGGAGAAATTGTATTGCCATAAGAGTTCCCAGACAATTATGAGAATCAACTACCACCATGAAAGTCAGCTGTCTTCAGTGTCCAGCCCTGAGATACCTTCAGATGACTACAGTGCCATGACTGAAAGTTACCTTGAGGTAACTCAAGGGGGAATCAATCAGTTAAGCTCAGTCAACCCGTAGCATTCTGAAAGATAACAATGCATTTTTTAAGTGCATTGTTTTTTTGTGGTTTCTTTGCAGAAATAGATAGCCAAAACATCTCCCTTCATTTTTTTAAAATCTTTCCAGATTTTCTAATGTATTGATGAAATTATTACATACTTAGAAAAAGGCAGAATACTGGAGAGTTTTTCTTCCTATTCTGGTGATGTTTAATTCCACTTTTCCAAGTGTTGGGGCAATATTTATACCTGACATTCATTTCACATATGTGAGCAATTAGTCCTCTATCCATTTCATTCATTGTAATAACCAAAGACAATTGATCTTTTCTCACACCCATTATTTTCTGCTATAGATCTAAATTACCAAGGTTAAATAAAATGAAGAGATGAGCAACAGTTTGGATTCCAACCATTATATTTTACAATTGTTCATAAAACTTTTCTCCATTCATTTTGAAAACCAGACCTATGTCACAGAATATTTCTGAAATTATCTTTGCTTTTTCTAAAAATTCTTTTTAGCTAATTTGATATGTTCATGGATCGTTTTTATCAACTTTGATTAACTGACAATCTGCTCTTGTTTTCATTATGTCTAAAGTTTTCACAATAATTGTTCACCTTTACAGAGTCTTCTAATGGTTATCTTCCAAAATCAATTATCGTTTAGACATTCCTTTTGTTGTCCTGATTTTTTTCTGCAAGCCCTGAACATAACTGGAGACCTTTTCACCCTCATTTGGGTCTGTATTTTGGAATTTGATATGGAAATTCTCCACGCTCTTCACTCTCTCCACACAGTAAATCAAAACCTATGTACTGTGGCCAAAGAATTATCACCTATTAAATCACAAAGCACATCAAATATTTGGCCCTTGAGACCATCCAACAGCTGCCTCTGTCATTCTGTATGGTCATTTGCCACGTCTGTAATATTTCATTGGAAGGATTCAACCAGTGGTTCAATTCTTCTCCAGAGATTTTGGAAAAATATACTTGCATAAATTTTATTTTTGTATTAGCATGAACCATATTTCATATTCCTTGGCCTCGCACAAAACATAATATATGTCTGGATATGTCATACTCTTTGGGAAATGAGCAGCATTTCTAAATGCTGGAAAAATCTGTCTAAAAGGTCAGGAAAATCTGTCATAATTTTCCTTTTCTTTCTTTAATGAAAGTTAATTAAGAAAAACATGTGCTTAAATTTCAGGTTACTGGTCTATTTCCATGATTTCTCAAGGGTGAATTATTATTCATTCATCCATTCAACAAATATTTCATGAACATGTGCCATATGCCAGGTACCATATACATCAGGTCTTACAGAAGTTACAACACACATGCCATAATGGAAAGATGGGAAATAAACATGTAAAGACAGAGAGAAAACAACATAATTTTATATTGTGACAAGAGCTACCCAGAAAATAAACAAGGTGCTTTATACATAGAAATGAGATGATGAAGAGATGGGCAGAAAATCCTAAATGTTGGGAAGGAGCTAGCCATATGAAGAGTCAGAGGAAATGCATTTCAGATAAAAGTGGCAGCATGACCAAACACCTATGACAAGAACTATTTGAGTAACAAAATGGTGGGCTGTATGTTTAAAGTTTAGTGTGAAAGGAGGGTGGTATGAAATTTAGAGAAGTATGAAGAAGATCAACTATATAAGAATTTATATTTCATAGGGAAATTTTGATATTCTTCTCAAGGATTTTTCTTAGTATGCAAAGCAAATAGACACTTTTAAAATCAAGCTTTATGAGTACATCCAAATTATTTTATGTATTTAACTGTTAGTCTGAAGTATCCCTAATATTTCTTTTATATAGATAATGGGTAGACAGATACATAGATACATAGCAAAATAGAAGAACATGTAGAGATAGATGGAGAGATATAGAACCAATGTCACTCTCTTAGAATCAATAAGAAGACAATATTGTGTAAATTTTATATTGTTGGTATATCTTATAGAGTAACAAGCATAGTGCTAAATACCTAATTGTTGCTTAATATTATTGACCAATTTACCATATCACATTAATTTTTGCCAATTTAATAACCATCACCACTTGTGGGTAGTATATTTGAAATAAGTGATTTTTGACTGTCCAGGACACAGCTACCTTCTGATTAGTCACAGGTTTTTTATTTATTTTTTTTCTTTTTGGTGAATCCCTTGTTAGCATACTCTTCAGAGTAAGTGGCTCTCTCCAAGGAAAAGGCTTATGCTTGCTTTTCCCACCCAGGCAAAGCCAGCTAATAGTAATGTGATTTAGGTTTGGCCAATTGGATATTCTCTTGAAGTTCTTTAATTCTCTAATATATAAAGCAAAAAATGCAGGCAGAAGATCTGAAATTCATAATACCATTAGCTATAGCACACTGGCCATTTTTCCCTTTCACTCTGGTTTATATTCAATAGTTCTTTGGACTGCTACTTGTTCTTCCAAAAGCAATGGCTCTTCATTTATGTGGTCACTCAACATCATGACAATAAATGCCCTTGTTGCTTAATATAATATAATAAGTTGGTTTCTATTATATACTTATTTGCCTCCATAAATAGAATGAGGGAATGTATGAAGAACTTCTGACAAAAAATCCAATTTGTATATTACAGTATATTTACAATATAAATTAATTAATAGCTCCTAGTGTATTTGTACCAATATCATTATAGACATTCTGTACTTCTAAAACAGCCTATGTCTTTTCTTAAAGACATTTCTGGCAACATTTTTTGCTTATGAATAAAAAGAAAAAGTAAAATCAAATAAATATTTTAGGTATTTAAAGAGGAAAACTTTCATTCATATTTTAATGTATACATGGATTTTGTTTTTGTTTATACTTAAAGTGAAACTTAGACATTATTTGTTAGTCAACTTAAGGACCTGACATCAATGCCATGCTAGAACTTTGATTAATATCTACAGTGATCTACTTCTTGTCTCTGACATATATTTTTCTACCTTATGGATTTCGTCAGGCAATTTTATATCTCTGTCTTGTCCATCCAATTCCTCATAAACCAGTTAAGAGCGGATTGCTGGGGAAGTCACAGACACACTAAGCGTCTGCCTCCCAGCTTTCACCTATTCCACACCTGGCTTTTCTATTACGTGCAGATAGTTTAATATGCTTCATTTTTGCAGCTGGTGAGGGGAGATGTTAGGTGTAATGGAGCAGCCTGACCATACATTAAACCTGAAATAAAAACATGGAACAAGCAGGTCTAGCTGCTTATCAAGGTGGGAACTTTCAGTGGCAGGGACCACTCCTTCTGGACTGAATAAATATCCTTTCCTCAGGCAGTGCAGATTTGTCTCTCAGCTCCCACATGAAGTGAGGCATGTAGAACTTCAGCACCCTGGCAATGACCTGAGCAGTTGTCTTCCCCAGAAGACTGGTCATGATAGGATCTCTTCCCCTGCTCTTTTGGACCCTTTGGGCTGTGTATATAATAAAGTGGTAATTTGTTGAGAATCTTTGTTGTACCTGAGCCTATGTTCCCAGGATACACTATGCAATAACTCCTTCCACACAGATGAATTCTCATTTTCTCTTGTAGAGTTTCTTTGAATAGAGCACTCTAAAATCAGAACTCATTTGGCACTTTTAATATTTTATATCATTTAACAATTATAATGTTGGTGATTTTGAATCACCAGATAGGTCACAAGCCCAGTGAGATAGATATTATTTGGACATTTCATGGTTACCAGTTATACAGTTTTCCTAAATATTTATTATGATTTTTAGAAATATATCTTCAGACCTAGAAAAACAATGTCACTCAAAGTTAGCTGAAAAGCAGAAGTTTATTAAATGAAGTTGTTTCATAGAGCGGGAAACACTAGTCAGAAGGTACATTTCCCCTTGGCTTCAAGTCTCCATATACTTACCTAGTGGTTATGACACTCTCTGAGCAGGAGGAGGATGTTGTTAGGCCCTCCAAGAAGTTTGCTTTTGTCCTATCAGGGATTTTTTATATACTCCTTGCCTCTTTTTACTCTTTTGAAAACTGTTTGCTTGCCTCTTTCCAAGTGCAAGTAACAGATCACAGGCCTCACAGATTACACACCTGGGAGCAGTTACTGACAGAATGAGTGACTCAAAGGCCATTTTCACTGGAGTTCCAGCCTTCAGTAGGACCAAATTTCAGCCTTGCGTGGGACCATTTCTGAATGAGAACAACTTAACACAGTGCTTTTTCCATATTAGGAGCTGAAATATCTGTAGGTTAGTCAAAAGATAATTTGTGTTCACAGTGACTCCTAGAAGTTCATTTCACAGTGTATTACTACACACTTTCTTATTTACTTGATAGATAATTCTCCCTTGGCAATATTAGGTCTTCTTGGAATATTAAGAAGCAAACTGCAAAATGAGGTCCCTGCTTTCACTGTCCCACTTCTCGGCTGCCAACTTGGATTTAACTTGCTCTGATAAGGTTCTAATTTTTTAGTTCAGATAGGTATAATAAAAATTGTATGTTTATGAGATGGTGAGGGCTTGAGTGTGTTTTGTGGGGGGTGACAAGATAATAAATAACATGAAAGATGCAGAGATATGTAAAAAAGCAAAAAGCTACAGGAATAAAAAGGGGGAGATAAATTTAAGAACCTGTATAGGATAAGGTGTTGTGAACACTTTATTTTGTTTGATTTTGTTTTGTTTGGTTTTTTTGTAGAATTTTTAAAAGGAGTATTTTTTTTCTTGAGCAATTAGGATATATTGCATATTAAGAAAATATAAATTCTTACACTAGACAGTGATGTCCTGGGGAATAGTAATTTTAAACTGCTCCATTCTTCAGGATATGGAAGATCAAGTTCATAGTTAGACTATAGAAAATAATTTTTAAATTAAAAAACTTGAGAACTAATTAGAACTAATTAGCACATTTTTAAATGATATGCTATAGGTTATAAATGGTAACCTCCATTGAGAAAGACTGAATTTTTTTTTTCTTTCATTTAATTTCCACAGCCAAACAATTTCTTTTAATGTCACTTCATCACTTCATAAAATATTAGGTTGTAAGGTACCTGGATTTTTTTTTTTTTTTTTTTTTTTGCTTATCGTGTAATGATGGTCCTAGAGAAAACTTACAAAATAGAGAAATAACACATTGTCTGTGCTGGTGCTACTTGAACACAAATACTGCCTGGATTATATGATATCTAATATTAGTCATTTTAAATGTGTATATATTTTATTTTATTATTATTATTATTATTTTTGCCTTTTCTTTAAATGGATGTATTTGAGTATTCCAGATGGAAATTCATCCTTGTCATGAACCAAAATTTCCCAACTAAATTGTATCAGGAGACATTTAATAGCCATAATATTAGAGTCCTTTCATTTTATTTTTTAATGTACTTTTTATTTTTATTTTTTAAAAGAAACTTAAACTACATAAAAATTACACAAAAAATATAGGGGATTCCCATGTGCCTCTCTCCCTAGCCCTTCCACATTTTCCCACATCAATGACATCCTTCATTAGTGTGGTACATTTGCCACAATTGATGAACACATCTTGGAGCATTGCCACTAAGCGATGATTATAGTTTACATTCTAGTTTACACTCTCTCCTGAACATTTTTGCAAGTTATTACAAGATATACAATGGTCTATATCTGTCATTGCAATGTCATTCAGGATAATTCCAAGTCCCAAAAATGCCCCCAAATTACCCCAATTTTCCCTCCCCTCCTCTCAGAACCTTTAGTAGACACTGTCTCCATATCAGTGATGTATGAGTTTCCATCCCCTGATACAACACACAATGACACGATGAATGCTACAAACTCCCTATGTATATATTTTAAAGTATTGGTTTCAATATTATTTTATTGATTTCTGAGAGTGACGATAATATTTAAATAACAAAAATTCCAGATTATTTCTGTGACTTGTACATACAATTTTATGTTGTATAACTGTTAAAATTGTGGAGAAAATAGATTAGATTTCAAATATATAAATTATTTTTTAAAAGTTTCTTATTTCAAAAATTTTATATATCATATAACAACATATCCATGCCATATGAATGAAGGACTGACATGTTTAACTAATATGAAGTTCTGACCTTTTTTCTCCATTATAGATCATTTCTGCAACAAATATATTCAATTTCTTTAACTATATGTCATTCTATTTTTTTAAATCTCCATATATAAAAGAGAAGAATTATATATGCTCAATTATTTTTTCCATGTTTAAAGATATTTCAACTTTTATAGTTTTCAATACATGGCATCTATTTCTGGATGAGAAACATAAAACTTTGAAACATGCAGTTGATTTTTTAAATAAAACTTCTCATTTGAGTTTATTGTGGATAGACATGCAGTTTTAAGTAATAAAATAGAGAAATCCCTATATTATTTACTCAGTTTATGCCAATGTTAATAGCCTACAAAACAATAATAAAATATCACAAAAAGGCTGTTGATATGGATACAATCAAGATACAAAATATTTCCATCACTGCAAGGGTCCTTTGCGTTGCCCACATTACTCAGTCATTACGTTTTGGCAACCATTAATATGATTTCCATTTGGATCATTTTCTCAGTTTAAGGATATTATTATATGTACAGAATCCTACAGTATGCAACTAAGGATTGAGTTTTTCATTCACTAAATTTCCAAGAGAAACCCCTAGGTTTATGCATGCATCAATAATTTGTTTCTCTTTATTGTTGAATAGTATTCTGCGGTATAGAGATACCACAGTTTAACAATTCACATTTCAAGGAAATATGGGTTAATTCCAGTTTGGGGTTATTATTAATAAAACTGCTATAAATAAACTTTTAGAGTTTTGATGGTACCGTAAGTTTTTATTTCTCTGGGACAAATGCCCAAATATACAATTGCTAAGCTGTATAATAGCTGCATGTTTACATTTTAAAGAAAATGCCAAACATTGGTGTGAATGTAAAATTCGCATCAGAAATGTATGAGTGATCCAGTTTCTTTGCATCCTCTTCAACATTTGTTCCTATCACCATTTTTTAAAAAAAAATTCTGATAGGTATTTAATTATATGTTATTGTGATTTTAATTTTCATTCCCTAATATGCAATGATGCTGATAATATTGCCATGTACTTATTTATTTACTATTTATTTTCTTCAGTGAAAACTCTTCTTCATATATTCTGCCTATTTTTTTTACTTGGATTGTTTGCTGGTGTTATTGTTTTCTGTGGCGTTCTAAAAGTCCATTATATTCTAGATAATGACTGTCAGATATGAATTTGCAATACTTAATCCCAGTCTGTAGGTTGTAGTTTAATTCTCTTAACAGGGTATTCTTCATAGCAAACACTTTTAGTTTTTAGGAAGTCCAATCTATCAGTCTTTTAACTTTATCATTATGATTTTTGTGTCAAGTCTGAGAACTCATTTACTAGCCCCAGACCCAAATGTTTGTTTTGTAATAGTTTTGTACTTTTATACTTTTACATTTTTCAAACAAATTAGTGAACCATTTTGAGTTATTTTTTGTATAAAATGTGATGTTTACCCCAGGGTTCATTTGTTCCCCTATGGGTGAACAACTACTCCAGTACAATTCATTGAAAAGCTGATCTACACTTCCTCAACTGAATTACTTTCAAGCTTTGTCGAAAATCAATTGAGTATATTTGTATAGGACTCTCTCTGGGTTCTTAGTTCTGTTCCATAGGTCTACATGTCTATTCTTTTGCCAATAACACACAGTCTTAATTTTCATAGATTCCTTAGGGTTTTCAATGTAGACAATTAGGTCATCTGCAAATAAGGATATTTTAATTTCTTCCTTTCTCATGAATATGTCTTTATTTCCTTTTATTGCCTTATTGCATGGGCTAGAACTTCCAGTACTATCTTGAATAATCAAGGTGACTGCAGATATGCTTGTTTTTCTCCTGATTGTAGGGATAAAATATTTAGTCTTTGATTATTATGTATAATATTAACTATAGATTTTTGTAGACAGATATTGTCAGGTTGAGGAAATTTGAAATTCTCCTTTATTCATATTTCTTGAGAGATTATATCATGCTTAGGCATTGGATTTTGTCACTTTTTTTCTTCAATGATTGATAGGATCATGAGGTATTTTAGCCCATTAATGTAGAGGATTGCATTGATTGACTTTCATATATTGAGCCAGCCTTTCAACTTGGAATAAACCCTATTTTATAATGGTGTATAGTTCTTTTGCTATTGCTGAATATTAATTGCTAAATATTTTATTTTTGTTGCCAAAATTTTTGTTAAGGGTTTTTGCATTTGCTTTTATGAAGGATATTGGTATGTAGTTTTCTTTTTTCTACTATGTCTGGCTTTGATGTCAGGGTAATATTTACTTCATCAAATGAATTGAGAAGAGTTCTTTTCTTTTACATTTTCTTGGACAGACTGTGTATATGAGTTTTAATATTTCTTTAAAAATTTGGTAGAATTCTCCAGTGAGACTGTCTGGCTATGGAAATTTCTTTATTCATGTTTTTGGATTAAGTGTTCAATTTTCTTAATAGTTATAGAAGCTGTTCAAATTACCTTTCATGTTAGCTAAGTTGTAAGAATGTTTGTTTTTAAAATAAGTGGTTAATTTCTTCCAAGTTGTCAAATTTATGTGCTTAGAGTTGTTTGTAGTATTCCCTTAATGACATTTTCATCTCTGGAGTTATATCTCCTGTTTCATTCCTGATATTGGTAATTTCAGTCTTCTCTCCATTTTTTCTTGTCACTCTTGCTACTCTTGTCACTCTTGTCACTTTTTCCTGACAATCTAGAGGATTGTCAATTTTATTTATCTTTACAAAGGAAGAGGTCTTTGTTTCACAGAATTTAAGATTATATGAATTCTTGGTAATTTGACACATTTACTATTATAAAATGTCTCTCTGTGTCTCTGGTAATTCTGGGTCCTGAAGTCTACTTTACATGATATTACTATAGCCAATTATGTTTTCATTTGATCAATGTTTGCAGAATATATCTTTTCAATTATTTTGCTTTCAAACTGCTTATATATTTTTTTACTATTGTAGTGAGTTCCTTGTACACATAATATAGTTGGGTCATTTATTTTGTATATTTTTTGAGAAGTTGTGTGTTTACAGAACAATCATGCATAAAATTCAAGTTTCCCATATATGAAACTCTTATTTTTTTATTCTTAAAATTTTTTGTTCTTTATTTTTAAAGAAGCTTTAGATTACATAAATGTTACATCAAAAATATAGGGTATTCCCATATACCTTAACGCCTCACCCTCTACAATTTCCTCCATTAACAACATCTTTCATTAGTGTGATACATTTATTACAATTAATGAACACATATTGAAGCATTGCTACTAAGCATGTTCTATAATTTACATTATGGGTTATACTTTGCCCCACACAATTTTATAGGTTTTGACAAAATGACTAGTGACTTGTATCCATCATAGCCATACCATGCAGAACAATTTGAATGTCCCAAAAATGCTCCATGTTACACTTATTCTTCCCTTTCCCTCCCCTGAGACCTTCTTGTGACCACTGTCTTTATATCAATGTTCAAGTTCTTCCATTACTAAAATAAGAATAAGTATATGTCGATCCGTAGTTGCATTCCCCCCTTTATGTTTGTTAATTCCTCAATCTTGAGGATTTTGGAATGGTGATGTTTACTCTGCTTCCAATTGAGTGGGGGCTTAGATCCCATGGGGCAGATGGATGGAACTGTTTTGCTTAAAGTTGTAGATACTCTCTGTTTTTTGGGGGGCAATGGGCATTGTCCATCATCATCCATTTGTTAGTTGTCTTGGGTTAGTCTGATGAACTGAAGAGTAGGTGTTGGCTGCAACTCTGCTGAAAATCACCTAGTCTATGAACAGCCAGAAGATTTTAAGTCTCTTGGACATATATTTAATGGGTATAATGCTAATTATAGGTTCAAATAAAAGTGACAGAATAACCATGTGTATGAAAATTATAAATGAGTCTAACTGTGATATACTGGGGGAATGGTTATCATATATTCAAAGGCAAGGCCCACTGACAGGGTTCTGATTTCCTTGGGTTGTCTGCCTTATCTATAGTGTCTAGATGTCTCAAGATCCCTCAGGAGCCTCCCTGTTTACTGTGCCAGTCAGTGAGATCCTCCTGAGATGTACATAAGCATAACTTCTGAAATGAACTCCTAACTCACTTTGAAATCTCTTAGCCATAAGAATTCACTTGTATTTCATATTTTTACCTTTTGGTCTAGGTCTTTTTCCAAATGCATCTCTAGTTGAGGCTTGATAATAATCCTTCAGTGTTATAAAGACTCATCCCAAGGAATCATGTCCCATGTCAGAGGGGAAGGTAGTGAGGTAGTAAGTTTATATGCTGAGATTGGCTTAGAAAGAGGCCACATTTGAGCAACAAGGAAGCTTTAAGGAGATAACTCTTAAGCAATATATATTACTAAGCTAAGTTTCAATTTCACAAGAGCAAGGTTCATAAGTAAAACCATGAATATCAACTGGCTGGTGTGTTAGTCTGTCCTCTTTCGCTAGGCACTGCCCATGTACTCTAGAGATTCTTGCCACTCTATTAGAGAATGTAGCAGCACTCCCCATGAGAATTCAATATTCTATCAGTTATTGTGTGGGTCTACACCCACCAAAACAACACCCCATAATCACATGAACACCTTCATATTCCATAGAGGCATGTCCCAGGTGTACTCAACCTCCCACCACTGATGCCCCGCACCTGTGATCCTCCCCTGCCCCTGTTAAATACAAAACCATTCCCAAAACAAAGCAAAAAAATAATAATAAAGTAAAATAGACAGATTTTTTCCCTTCTATTTGAGAACCTAGCAGTACTCCCCAGAATAGGAGTTTAATATTTTCTTGTTTATTGTGTGTGTCTCTACCCACTGAGATAATACCTTATGACAATATGAACACATTCATATTCTATCTTTGGTGATGCTTTGATTTGGACATTTTCACAACCTTGGAGCTATAAGTTTTTACACTAATAAATTTCCCATTATAAAAGCCAACCCATTTCTGATACTTTGCATTGGCAACCCTGTGGCGAACTAAGAGCACATTACGTGATTTCAATAATTTATTATTATTATTATTATTATTATTATTTATTGAGACTTATTTTGTAGGATAGACATATGGTCTATCCTGGAGAATGATCACTGTGCACTCATGAAGAATGTACATTCTGTTGTTGTTGGGTGAAATGTTCTATTTGTTTGTTAGGTCTATTTGGTTTAGACTATTGTTCAAGTCTTGCATTTCCTTATTGATCTTCTGACTAAATGACTGAGAGTGGTGTACTGAGGTCTCCTACAATTAATGTACAACCGTCAATTTCTCTTTTCAAATCTGTCAATATTTGCTTCATATAATTTGGGGCTTTGCTACTAGTTGCATACATATTTATAATCATTATATTGTGTTGTTCAATTGTCAACCTAATACATATATTGTGACCAACTTGGTCCCTTGTAGCAGTTTGGCATTGTTTATGAATTCCAAAAATTTATATTGGATTATATTTGTAAACTGGTCTGTTCCTCTGTATTATATTATATTAACTTCAGGGGTTTCAGTTTTACTTGATTAGATTATGATTAGGGCTTTGATTGGACCATGTCAATAGGACATCGAATCCCCACCCCTTTGATGGATGGGGACTCACAGAGAAAATGACATGGCAGAGGGGAGTTTTAGAGTTTTAATGCTGGAGCCCCAGGAATAAAATACACAGGAGAAGAACACAGAGGAATAGAGATGTCTGCATAGACATGGCAGAGGCCCTGGGAAGAGAGAGAGCCTGACAGTCTACAGCTGACCTTGTGGAGAGAGCAGAGCAGCTGATCCTGGAAAGAAATGAAGGAGCTGGGACCATGGAGCCTTAGGAGAAAGAGGAAGGCTGAACACTCACAGAGGCTGGCAGCCATCTTGCCCCAACATGTGGCAAAAGACTTTTTAGTGAGGAAAGTAATTTATGCTTTATGGCCTTGTGACTGTAAGCTTCTACCACAAATAAATAATCTTTATAAAATCCAACAGATTTCTGGCACTTTGCTTCAGCACCCCTTTGGCTGACTAACACATCCCTCATAGCCATTTTTTACTTAAAGTCTATTTTATCTGATATTATGATAGCTACTTCATCTCTTTTTTGGTTACTACTTGCATGGTATATTTTTTCCCAGCTTTTCACTTTCAATCTCCTAATATCAAGGTGAGCCTCTGAAAATAGCATATATTTGGGTCATGCTTTTTTATCCTTCCTGTCAATCTTTGCCTTTTTTCTAGAGAGTTTAATCCTTTTACATTTAAATTCATTACTGATAATGCAGGAGTTTCTTCTGCCATTGTGCTCTTTAACATTTGTTTGTCTCATAACTTTTTGGCCATCAATTATTCCATTAATGCTTAGGTTTATGTTTATTTAATTTTTTGTTTTGTACCATATTGAATGTATTTTCTTTTTCTATATGTGTGTATTTTTCATCTATTTCTTTAGTACATACAATGGAGTCCAAATATAGCATCCTAAATATATAGCAATCATATTTGGTTTGATAGCAACTTAACTTTTTTTTTTTTGTACTTGTTACTACTTATATCTTTGTAGTATCAAAACTGTGCATTTATCATTGCTCTTTATTCATTTTCATTTTAGCCCCTGTGTGAAGGAAGAAGTGAAGTTACATACCAAACAATACACTATGATACTATTGGCATTTAGGATTACCAAAATGGCTCTTTTGCCAGAGGTCTTTATTTCCTTATGCTGCTTTGAACCATTGTCTAGTGTCCTTTTCCTTTAGCATTTTTTGTAGGGCCTGTCTAGTGGTGATGAACTACCTCCACTTTTGGTTATCTGGGAATGTCTTACTCTCACCATCAGTTTTGCAAGAAAGTCTTGCTGGATGTAAAATTCTTGGTTGGCATTTTTTTTTTTTTTTTCAAGAACTGTTAGTATTTCAACCCATTTTCTTCTTCCCTTCATTGTTTCTGGTGAGAAATTGTACATAATATGTACATAATATGTTTCTCTTCTCTTGCAGCTTTAAGAACTCTCTCTTTGTCCTTTGCATTCACTAGTTTGATCAATATATGATGGAGTGTATTTTTCTTCCTGTTTATCCTCTTTGGTGTTTTTGGGGCTTCTTAGAAGTTTATATTCATGTATTTTGCTAAAGTTTTGGAAGTTTTCTGTCATTTCTTTGAATATTACTTCTGCTACTTTCTCTCTTCTCTTTCTGGCCTCCCATAATGCATATATTGGCATGCTTGATGGTGTTTCAGAAGTGTCTGGCAATTTTAATTTCTATATTTCCTTTTTTCTTTCTGCTTCTCAACCTGACTCATTTCGATTGTTTTGTGTTCATGTTCATAGATTCTTTCTTTTGCTAGCTCCTGTCTCATATTGAAACCTACTGAGAATTATTCATTTCAGTTATTGTTGTCTTCAACTCCAGTAGTTCTGTTGTTTCCTTTTTAAAATTTCTATCTCTTAACTAAGATTCTTATATTGCTCATTTATTATTTTCTTGATATGTTTTAGTTCTTTCTCTGTATTACCTTTCATCTCCTTGAGCATTCTTAAGATCATTTTTAAAGCCTTTTTTTGGTATGTCCACATTTTGGTCTTCTTTCTTGGGTGTTTCTATATTTACCCCCTCTCTCTTTGCATAGGCCATCATTTCCTATTTCTTTTTACCTTATACTCTTTGTTGCACACCGTATGTTTTATCATTTTAAAATGTTAATGCTAAGATTTATTCCCTGAGATTTGTTTCTTCATTATGTAACCAGCTGGTGATAAGTAGAATTTTCTTGAGAATGTCTGCCCAAAACAGTGCACTGGGCAGGGTCCTCCTTATCTTTCTGGACGTGTCTTGTCCTGCACTTGTGCGTATTAGTTATTTTGGAGTTTCCCTGTTTACAGAGGTTTGAATGTCCAGTCCACTTCCAAGGAGACCATCTTCTCCCAGGTGTTCAATGCAGGTAAGCCCTTGTCCCATATTATCTGCCTCTATAATTTCTTACACTCTTTTGTTGTCTCAATCAACAAAATTCTGGGACTAGGGGCATGACAGAGACGAGACTCCCAAATCAGTCCTTCCCAGCCAAAACAGGACCAGAGACCCATGAAACGTGTGTAAATGGCTCCAAGAGCCCTTCCTAAACTCCCAAAGTTGAGTTTTCTTAGCTTGCCCAGAAAATGCAGTCCTTCAACTAAAGGTCCCCTGAAGCCATGATGAAATGCAGCATCCCCAGATCTCTACCACCACCTCTTTTGTGGGGGGTGTGTTGAAACAATTATTACTGCTGCCTTTGTTTAGTGCAGGTTGAAACAGTGGCTGTGCTCAGAGCCAGGTCCAAATGACCCAAAGTCACTACTCTACAGCCATGATCAGTGACCAGCCATGTCCAACCCTGGTCTTGTACCTTTTTGTCACTAACAAACTAGCAAAGGGTGAACATCATGGTAGCTTGTGATAGTGGGTGCACAGAGAGAGAGCAATTTACTGGTCTTTGCCTTAACTTACAGTCTTTTTCTCCTGCTCTTTCTTGGATGTAGTACTGTGTTCTACTGGCTTTCAGAGTTTCAAAACAGTTATTCCAGATGGTCCCTGCCTATTTAATAGTTCATCTCATAGAATGACTGAATCCTGGGGTTTCCTACTACACCATCTTCCCACAATCTTCATTTTTTAAATCCTCTCTGCCAATCTCTGTATTTTACTTTAGTTTTACATTTATTTATTTATGTATGTATGTATGTATGTATGTATGTATGTATGTATATATGTATCTATTTATTTATTTTTTTGAGGAGGTACCAGGGATTGAACCCAGGACCTTGTACACGTGAAACAGATGCTCAAACACTAAGCTACATCTGCTCCCAAATGATAGTTGTTTCTTTGTTTGTTTGTTTTAGGAGGTACCAGGAATCAAACCCAGGACCTCATTCATGGGAAGCAAGTGATCACACTCAAGCTATACCTGCTCTCTTCTTTTAAGTTATTTTATTTAGACTACCTACACTTAATATAATTACTGATATATTATGAAAAAATCTGCCATTTTCGGCTTTCTACTTGTTATCTCTGATTTTTTATTCTTCTGTTCCCATTTTTCTACCTTCCTCTATGCTAATTAAACATTTTTTCAGAATTCATTTTGATTTATTTATAGTTTTTGAGTATATTTCTTTGTATATCTTTTTTATTGCTTTCTCTAAATCCTCCATTATATTTACCTAACTTATCTAGTGTACTTGTGTCAACACTTTACCAATTTGAGTAAAGTTTATAAAACTTATTTCCAGTTTATACTATAACTGTCTTAAATATTTACTCTATCCATATTTAGAAACATATATGAAAATATCGTTTCAATCATCAAATATAATTTTAAAAATTCAAAAGAATAAAAATATTGTATTTTCACCCATATTTTTGGCTGCAGTGTTCTTTCTTTCTTGATCATCCATCATTCTTTCTTTTTCCATATCCTTTCATTTTTGTGATCTTCCTTCAGCCATTCTTATAAGATATGTATGCTGGTGACACATCTCTTACCTTTCTTTCATCTGAGAATGTCGTGATTTCCATTTTATTTCTGAAGGATATATTTGCTGAGTATAGGATTCTGCATTGACAATGCTTCCTTTTAGCACTTGAAAAATATAGTGCCACATTCTTTTTGTTACCATAGTTTCTGATAAGAAACTTGTTGTCTTTCAAATTATATTTCCCCTAAAGGCAAGGTATCATTTTATCTCACTTTTTTCAATATTTTTTCATTGCCTTTATTTTCCAGAAGTTGAATTGATGTGCCTTAGTGTGGATTTCTTTGCATTTATCCTGTTTGGAGTTTATACACCTTCCTGAATATGTAGGCTTATATCTCTTGTCATATTTGAGAAGAGTTCACTCACTCTTTCTCTGAGTAATTTTTCAGTCCCACACTATTTCTACTCTTCTTTTGGAGCGTCAATGGCATTAATGCTAGATATTTTGTAATAATCAAAATATCCCTGAGGTTTTGTTCATATATTTTTAATCTCTATACTCTCTAATGTTCATATTGGTTAATATATGTTTTTGTTTTTTCCAGTTTATTGATTCTTTTATCTGTCCCCTCAATCCTGCCACTGAAGCCATCCACTAAGATTTTATTTTGGTTATCATTTTTTTTTCCAGTCTAAAATTTCCTTTGGTTCTTCTTTATACCTTATATTTGCTTGCTGAGATATATATTTTTTTTCATTTGTTTCAAACATCTTCATAATTTCTCATTGTAGCATGTTATCATGGCTTCTTTAGAATAATTCTGTAAGATAATTCTAATATTTCTCTCATGTCAGTGATAGTACCTATTGATCTTTCTGCATACAGTTTGAGGTCTTCCTGGTTTGGTTCTTGGTATGGAAAGTTATTTTATACTGAAACGCAGACAATTGGGACATTAAGTCATGAGTCTCTGGATCTTATCTAAATCTTCTCTTTTGCTAAGTTTCTTTGACATTGATACAGCAGATGAAAGAAGGGGTGCTACCTTGTTATTTATAGGTATATGTAGATGTCCAGGTTCCCCATTTGACCTCTGTTGACACTCAGTGGGATGGCGCTTCTCATTGCTCCTTGACAGGGAGGGAATTCTAGCTCCTCACATGGTCACCACTGACATTGTGGTAGCGATGGCCTAATTACCCTTGTCACTTACTTATCATATGGTGAAGGACCTGACTCTTCATAACAGCTTTTCTGACACCACTTTCTTGGGTGTGCCGGTGTACTTCATTACAGCCTCATGAGGGTATAAACCTAGATTCGCAACTTTGCTAGCATGGGTAGGATGGGGCCAGATTTTTTCCTGTGGTGTTCAGCTGTGGTAGGATGTTTATTGTCTAAGGGATTTTTTGTGTGTATTAGTATGCTGTCCCTTTCCTTTTCCCTTGGCTATAGAGAGAAGGGATTTGGGGAGGATGTTTTTGTGTGTCCATTGTCATTTCCAAGTTTCCAGCATTTTTCATCTCAAATATGGGATATGTAAGACAAAGTGAAAAAAAAGAAAAGCAGGGAACTCACCATTACGGTTGTTCATCAGTTCCTGAGAACCTTGGTTGGCTGCTTTCTTCTGCCCATCTTTTGCATTCTTCATGTATTTGTTTGGTTTGTAATGACCAGCATGGTTAATTGTACTTGTTGGGAGAAATATGGAAAAGTCTGTCTACCCTATATTTCCAGAAATAGAAAGCCCCCATGTAGTGGATTTTATATTTTACATTCAATGGTACTTTCAAGTTATATAACAAATATATATATGTAATTTCTTTGTTTTCTTTGTAATAAGTGGTAATCCATTTTACATCTATTCATATTATGTTTCAAAGTCATGGTGATATATATGCTCAAATTTAATTCAGTTTAACAAGCAAATTCTCATATAATCACAAAAACTAATATTTATTCATAACAAAAGAGCCAGTTGAACAGTGAGGAAAAATTAAAATCAAATTTGAATAAATCAACTACTTGTTTTGTTTGCTATAATTGGCTAAATAAACATTTATACATATATATATATTTAAACATTTATATTTTACCTAGGTTAATTTTATATTAAATTAGCAGGCCATATTGGTGTTCAGAAAAAGGCAGTCTACTAGAAATTACAAGCTATATTTTAATGTTTTCATGTTTTAATTTTAGATAGATTCTCTCTTTTTATAAGAAAATTTTAATATTTAGTGTACTACTTAGAATTGTATACTTAACATATGCAGCTTGTTCACTTGGAAATAATAGACAAGGGCACAACAGATCAAAGTCTATTAAATTTAAACCTGGATATTGGTGTGAATATAAAGATCACTGATCTGTATTTATTTCACCAGATCCAGGAGACAACTTGGGGAAATTTAAAATTTTTTTATGGTCTTATTACTGTGCCTAACTTTTCATAAAATCTAAGTTTCTAAAAGAAAATTTTCTTAAGCTTATTTAGAAAACATCATCCCAGTGGTAAATCTTCAGGAAGACTGAAGAATCGTTCAGAAGCCACACTCTATAATGAAAATGCTGCAAATGAACATGAAGAAAAGATTAGTTTTAAGAAGAGAAATTTTCCCAAGAGCATCAAAATGATTATTAAGTGCAGCTGGACAGATAAACATACAATTGGAGAGTGACATTTTCAGGTATTATGTCTTGGAAACAACGAGGTTGTAAGGTATTAAAGTGTTTGAGCTTTGTCACTTGAAACAGTAGAGCTATAAGTTCCATCGTTTTTAAATCTATTACTTGAAGTTTCAGAGTCTGAAATGATCATCTCCTTTGCATACATAATATTTGCTATCTAGTTTGTGCTTAATGTGTATTCTAGGAAAAATATGAATGAGGATGATATTGCATTCTTTTCCTCATTCCACACATCCCATTATCCATACTCATTTCCATTTCCTCATCATTTCTTACCTAAGTCATTGTTAAATTATGTTTTTACTGTCTTGCTTGCAGTTATAGATACTTTCTGTATAAACCCAATATTCACTGTCATACCTTAGTGAAACACTTTAATGCATCCCCATTACCTTTATAAGATCTTTTAGATTCATTAATTTGTTATTCCAGGACTTCCTTTTGTCAGGAATTATTCTGTACCCTTTCAAATATTTATATTTAAATCTTAATACTCATAACACTTCAAAGAGTTAGATAGTAATATATTCTCCATATTTCCTCAGAGGAAACTGCTGTGAAGTAAACTGAAATAACTTGCTCAAGTTCACAGATAGCATTTAGACGAGCTGGGTTTGAAGAGGAGTCGAATGCCAGAATCTGCATTCTAATCTCTATACTCAAATGTCTCTCTAAATGCAACATTCTTTTCATATATTAAAATTATTTTACTTTTCATTATGGATGCTCAATCTTCTATATACATATATATATATATATTTAAGTAACTTCTGTTTTAAATTTTATTTCAACTTCAAAAAACAAAACAACAGACAAAAGACAGCTCAACAAATCATGGAAACATTACTCCAAAAAATCCTGTCCAGGCACATTTGTCCTAAAAATGAACTCAATTGTTTCTCTAGAGTTCCAAAAAATGAATAAATGAGCACAGATTGGTCAAATGACATGGCCAAGATCTCCTTGTTAATGAAGAGAATGAAAACAAAAAATCCTTGATCATATTCACATCTCATAAAACTAAATCCCATATTATTTTTCTACCTGTAGCATTGATATAACACCTTCTTTGCCTTTGATATAAAATTATTACAATATTACTGTTAACTATAGTCTATAAATTACATTATTTTTATTTTTCCATGTATCACCATATTCTTAAAACTTCGTAATACAGGATCATTCTTGTCTTTGCATTATTAACCACTCTCTTCATCCAACACAGAAATCACTGTTATATTGTCCCTAGATTATTGTCTAGATGTCTTTCAATTAGCATTAACTGCACTGGGCTATCCCTTTCAGCCACAATCACATTTATAAATCATCTATGTTTGTTATACTAATTATAATGTGCTACCATCAACTCTATCCATTCTCACATATTTACAATCAACCTTATTAAACATTCTACATACATTCAGCGCCAGTTCCCTCTGCTCAACTCAGTCTGTCTCCTACTAACCTACACTCTATAAATCAACTCCATAAGTTTACTCATCATATTTAATTCATATTAAGGAGACCAAACAATATTTGTCCTTTTGTGTGTGGCTCACTGCATTCAATATAATATCTTCCAGATTCATCCATGTTGCATAAGCATCCCAAATTCATTTCTTGTTATAGCTGAATAGTATTCCATCATATGTATATACCACATTTTGTTTACCATTCATTGATTGACAAGCACTTAGATTGTTTCCATATTTTAGCAATTGTGAAAAATGATGCTATGAACATCAGTGTGCAAATGTCTGTTCACATCCTTACTTTCAGTTCTTCTGAATATATTCCTAGTAGCAGAATTGCTGGATTATATGGCAGTTTTCTATCTAGCTTCCTGAGGAACCATCAAACTGTCTTCCACAGAAGCTGCAGCATTTTACATTACCTTCAACATTGAAAGAGTTTTCGAATTTCTCCATATCCTCTCCAGCACTTGCAGTTTTCTGTTTTTAAAATAATAGCCATTCTGTAAGACATGAAGTGATATCTCACTGTAGTTTTTATCTACATTTCCCTAGTGATATTGATATTGATGCTAATGATACTGAGCATCTCTTCATGTGCTTTTTGGCCATTTATATTTCCTTTTTGGAAAATTCAAGTGTTTTGCTCACTTTTAAATTGGATTGTTTGTCTTTTTTATCTTGAGTTATATGATCTCTTTGTATAACAAGGAAATCAAAAGCTTATCAGATATGCAGTTTCTGAAAGTATTCTCCCATTGAATAGGTTGCCTTTTCACCTTCATAACAAAGTCATTTGAAGCACAAAAGTGTTTAATTTTGAGGAGGTCCCATTTATCTATATTTTCCTTATGCTTATGCTTTTGGTGTAAGGTTTAAGAAAGCACCACCTACAATAAAATCTTGAAGATGTTTCCTTATATTTTCTATTAGGACTTTTATGATTTTAGCTTTCATATTTAGGTCCTTGATTCATTTTGAATTAATATTTGTATAAAGTGTGAGATAGAGATCCTCTTTCTTTCATTTGTTGAATAGACTGTTCTGATCCATTGGGGTGAGTATGACAGCCTTGTCAAAAATCACATGACCATAGGTGTGAGGGTCTATTCTGAACTCTCAATTTTATTCCATTGGTCAATCTGTCTATCTTTAAGACAGTACTATACTGTTTTTATCACTGTAGCTAAGTAAAATGTTTTAAAGTGATAGTCCTCCAACTTCATTCTTCTTTTTAAAGATAGTTTTGTCTCTTACCCTTCAAGACAAATTTGATAATTGACTTTTTCAATTCTATAAAAAAGACTGTTGAAACTGTTATTGGGGTTGCATTGAATATGTAAATCAATTTAGGTAGAATTGAAAACTTAATCATATTTAGTCTTCCAATCCATGAACACAGAATGTACTGCCGTTAATTTAGGTCTTCTCTGGTTTCTTTGACTAATGTTTTGAAGTTTTCTGAGTACAGATTCTTTATATCCTTGGTTAAGTTTATTATTAAATATTTGATTCTTTTAATTGCTTTTAAAAATGGAATTTTGTTCTGACTTCCTCTTCAGCCTGCTCAAGTAGTTTATAGAAGTGCTATTGATCTTTGTATATTAATCTTGTATTTCACTACTTTGCTGAAGACATTTGTTTTTTCTAGAAACTTTTTTTGTGGATTTTTTGGCATTTCCTAGGTATAAGATCATATCATTAGAGAATAGTGAAAGTTTTACTATTTCCTTTCCTATTCGGGTGCCTTCCCCCCCACCGCCCCCTTTTCTTGCCTAATTGCCCTACCTAGAACTTCTAGCGAGCACAATATTGAATAACAGTGGAGACAGTTGTCATCTATTTCTTGTTCCCAATCTCACTCGGAAAGTTTTCGGTCTTTCACCATTGAGTACAGTGTTTGCTGTGGGTTTTTCATATATTCACTTAATCACATTGAAAAGGTTTCATTCTATTCCTATCTTTCAGAGAGCTTTTTATCAAGAAAGGATGTTGCATTTTGCCAAATGCATTTTCTGCACAATTAAGATGATCATGTGACTTTTCTTCTACAGCTTATTGATGTGGTATACTATACTGACTGATTTTCTAGTGTTGAACCACCCTTGTACAAGTGGTATAAAACTTACTTGATTCTGGTGTATAATTCTTTTAATAACTTTTGTATTTGGTTAGCAAGATTTTTTTTTTTTTTGAGGATTTTTGCATCTATATTCATTTGAGAAATTGGTTTGCAATTCACTTTTTAGTAATATTGTTATTTGGCTTTGGTATTAGGATGAAGTTGCCTACATAGAATTAGTTTGATGGCATTCTCTTGTGTTCAATTTTTTTGGAAGATTTTTATTACGTCTTCTATAAATGATTGGTTAAATTCACCTGTGAAGCCATTTGGTCCTGGGCTTTTCATCTTTGGGAGGTTTGTTTGTGTATGTCTAAGAATTTGTCACTCTCATCAACCATGTCCAATTTGTTGGAAAATAGCTGTTAATAATATCCTATGGTGATCTCTTTTATTTCTGAAGAGTCAGTAGGAATGTCCCCATTTTCAATTCTGATTTTGTGTATTTGCATCTTTACTTTTTTCCTTTGTTAGTATAGCTAAGACTTTATCAATTTTGATCATCTTCTCAAACAACCAACTTTTGGTTTTGTTGATTCTAATTTTTTAAAAAGTTCTTCTCTATTTCATTTTCTTCTCCTCTAGTGTTTGTTATTTCTTTCTTTCTCCTTGCTTTGGGATTAATTTGCTGTTCTTTTTCTAGTTCCTCCAGGTGTGCACTTAGGTCTTTGATTTTAGCACTTTTTTTTTTTCACAAATCAATTTTATTGATACATATTAATAAAGTACAAATCTATCCAAGGTGTACAATCAATGTTATTCGGTGTAATCACCTATTAGTGCATTCATACTTCAGTCATACTTAGAGCACTTTCATTATTCCAATAATAATAATAATCAACAAAGAACAAACAAAACTCATCACTTCTCAATCTCTCTATGCTTCCCTATCATACATAGCTGATATTCTTTTTTCTCCTGTTTTATATTTATATTTTGTAAAACAG
This sequence comes from Tolypeutes matacus, assembly GCA_026826555.1. NCBI lineage: Eukaryota > Metazoa > Chordata > Mammalia > Cingulata > Chlamyphoridae > Tolypeutes > Tolypeutes matacus. The sequence continues at coordinate 751,192 of JAKSZT010054525.1, forward strand.
TCTTATATATGCAATATCACACATATTCATGTTTTACACAAGGTTTTACTATCTTATATAGTCCCATGTTACAATCTTTTAGCTTTCTTTCCAGTATCGTACATGAATTAGACGTTCCCTTTCAACCACTGTCATACCCATATAATAGCTCTGCTAGTCACAAATACCATGATGTGCTTTTAACTTTTCTATTCATTTCTAGATATTTACAAACAAATTTTTACCAATTCTGCACAGGATAACACTCAGCTTTCCATTCTCTTCTCTCCTTCTGTTTTCAGGTGACCTATATTCTAATTATTAACTCCATGATTTTACACAATATATTTAGTTTATAATAGTGCAATCACACATTATTTCTCCTTTTCTGTCTGGCTTGCTTCACTTAGCATAATGTCCTCCAGGATCATGCATGTAGTCACATGCTTCACGACTTCATTGCTTCTTACTACTGCATAATATTCCACTGTGTGTATACACCACAATTTATTTACCCATTCATCAGTTGATGAACACCTGGATTGTTTCCAAATTTTCACAATTGTAAATAATGCTGCTATGAACATCACAGAGCAGATGTCTTTTCATGTCTCTGCTGTCATTTCATCTCGGTATATACCTAGTAATGGTATTGCAATTTTATATTGCAATACCATTTATACTTCCTTAGGAACTGCCAAACATTCCTCCACATTGGTTGTACCATTCTACATTCCCACCAACAGTGAATAAGTATTCCCATCTCTCCACATCCTCTCCAACATTTACAATTTTCAAACTTTTTAATAGCGACCATCTATTAAGTGTGAAACCATATTTCTTCATAGTTTTGATTTTCATTTCCCTAATTGCTAGTGATGTTGAACATTTTTTTCATGTGTTACTTCACCATTTGTATTTCTTTTTTGGACAATTGTCTTTTCCATTCTTTTGCTCATTTTTCAATCTGGCAGTTTGTCTTTTTATTGTTGAGTTGTATGATCCTTTTATATATCATGGACATTAAACCCTTATCAGATATGTGATTTCCAAAGATTTTCTCCCATTGAGTCAGATGTCTTTTCTCCCTTTTGACAAAATCCTTTGAGGTGCCAAATGGTTTAATTTTGAGGAGGTATCAATGATCTATTTTCTGTTTTTTTGCTCATGCTTTGGGTGTAAGGTTTAAGATCGTACTGCTTAGCAACAGGTCTTGAAGAATTTTTCCTTCATCTTCTTCTAGAAGTTTTATGGTTATTGTTATTATATTTAGGCCCTTGATCCATTTTGAGTTAAATTTTGTATAACGTTTGAGATAAGGGTCCTCTTTCTTTCTTTTGGGTATGGATATCCAGTTCTCCCATTACCATTTGTTGAATAGACTGTTCTGGTCCACTGTGAGGACTTGACCAACCTTGTCAGAAATCACTTGACTAGAGATGTGAGGGTTTATTTCTGAGTTTTTGATTTGGTTTCATTGGTCAATGTGTCTGTCTTTATACCAGTACCATGCTGTTTTTACCATTGTAGCAGACTAATATGCTTTAAAGTCTGGAATCGAGAGGCTTTCAAATTCCTTTGTTTGAAGACATTTTTGGCTATTGGGAGCCCCTTAACCTTCCAGGTAAATGTGATAACTGGTTTTTACATTTCTATAAAAAAGCTATTGGGATTTTTATTGGGATTGTGTTGAATCTGTAAATCAGTTTGGGTAGAATTTACATCTTAATGATATTTAGTGCTTCAAGCCATGAACACAGAATGTCCTTCCATTTGTTTAAGTCTTCTTCAGTTTCTTTTAGCAATGTATTGTAATTTTCTGAATACAGGTCCTTTATGTCATTGGTTAAATTTATTCCTAAACATTTGATTGCTTTAGCTGCTATTATAATGGAATTTATTTTTGATTTCCTCCTCAGATTGTACATCAGTAGTGTATAAAAACACTATTGATTTTTGCGTACTGATCTTGTATCCCACCAATTTGCTGAACTCATCTATTCATTCAAGTGGCTTTATTGTGGATTTTTCAGGAGATTCTAGATATAGGATCATATCATCAGAGAAGAGTGAAACTTTTACTTCTTCCTTTCCTATTTGTGGCTTTTTATTTCTTAATACAGCTTAATTGCTCTAGCTCAAACCTCTAGCACAATATTGAATAACAATGGGGACAGTGGGCATACTTGTCTTATTCCTGATCTCAGTGGGAAAGTTTTCAGTCTTTCACCACTGAATACAATGTTATCTGTAGGCTTTTCATTTATGTACTTGACCATACTAAGAAAGCTTCCTTTTATTCTTATCTTTTGGAGTGCTTTTATCAAGAAAGGGTGCTGTATTTTGTCAAATGCCTTTTCTTCATCAATCAAGAGGATCATGTGATTTTCCTTCTTCAATTTATCAATGTGGTTTATTACACTAGTTGATTTGCTTGTGTTGTACCACCTTTGCATACCTGGGATAAAACCTTCTTGATTATGGTGTATAATTCTTTTAATGTGTTTTGGATTCTTTTTGCAAATATTTTGTTCAGGATATTTGCATCTATATACATTAGAGCCATTGGTCTGTAATTTTCTTTTTCCGTAGTATCTTTATCTGGTTTTTGTATTAGGGTGATGTTGGTTTCATAGAATGAACTAGGTATCTGTTTTTCCTGTTCAATTTTTTGGAAGAACTTGAGATTGACTGGTATTAGATCGTCTTTTCATGATTGGTAGAATTCACTTGCGAACCCATCTGGTCCTGGGCTTTTCATCTTTGGGAGGTTTTGAAGACTATTTCACTCTTTTCAGTTGTGATTCAGTTGTTAAGGTCTTTTATTTCTTCTAGTTTCAGTGTAGGTGGTTCGTGTTCTTCTAGGAATATGTCTATCTAGTCTACATTAGCTATGTTTTGTCATACAGTTATTCATAGTATCCTCTTATGATCTTTCTTATTTCTGTGGGGTCAATGGTAATGTACCCCCTCTCATTTCTGATTTTTTTAACTTTCATCTTCTCTCTTTTTTCCTTTGTCAGTTTAACTAAGGGTTTTTCCATTTGTTGATCTTCCCAAAAAACCAACTTTTGGTTTTGCTGAGTCTCTTATTTTTTTTTCTCAATTTCATTTATTTCTGCTGTGATCTTTACTATTTCTTTCCTTCAGTTTGGTTTGAGATTAGTTTGCTGTTTTTATCTAATTCTTCCAGATATGAAGTTAGATCTTCAATTTTAGCTTTATTCTTTCTAAATGTAAGCATTGATGTTTCTAAATTTCTCTCTCAGCACTGCCTTTGCAGTGTCGCATAGTTTTTATTTATTTTATTTTTAAAAATAACTTTATTAACATAGTTCACAATTCATACATTTTACATGTATGATTCAATTTTTTTAGCATGTTTTTGCTTGTTGTCTACTCATTTCTTTTGCTCATTGTCTGCTCATTTTTTCTTTCAGGAAGCACCGGGAATCTGAACCTCCCATGTGGGAGGCTGGCACACAACTGCTTGGGCCTTATCCGCACCCTGTTCATTTGTTTTTATTCATTGTCTGCTTGTTGTCTGCTAATGTGTGCTCCTTTTTTTTTCTTTTAGGAGGCACTGGGAACTGAATCTGGGTCCTCCCATGTAGGAGTTGGTTGCTCAACAACTTGTGCCACATTCCTTCCCATCTCATTGGTTTTGATATATTGTGTTCTCATTTTCATTCATCTCGAGATAGTTACTGAATTCTCTTTCAATTTCTTCTTTGACCCACTGATTATTTAAGGGTATGTTGCTTAATCTCCATATATTTATGACTTTTCCCTTTTTCCATACATTTTTGATTTCCATCTTCATTCTGTTATGATCAGAGAAAGTGTTTTGTATAATGCCAATCTTTTTAAATTTATTGTGACTTGTCTTATGACCCAACATATGGTCTATCTTGAAGATGGATCCATGAGCACTTGAAAAGAATGTATATCCTGTTTGGGGGTGCAATGCTTTATAGATGTCTGTTAGGTATAGTCCATTTATCATATTATTAAAGTTCTCTGCTTCCTTATTTATCCTCTGTCCAGATGTTCTATCCAATAGTGCCAGTGGTGTATTGAAGTCTCCAACTATTATTGTAGAGACATCTATTTCTCCCTTCAGTTTTGCCAGTGTGTGCCTCATGTTTCTTGGGTGCCTAAATATTTACTATAGATATTTCCTCTTCTTGGTGAATTCCACTTTTATTAATATATAATGACCTTATTCATGCTTTATAACAGTTTTGCTTTTGAAATCTATTTTGTGTGATATTAGTATCACTACTCCAGCTCTTTTTTGGTTACAATTTGCATGGAATATCATTTTCCAACTTCTCACTTTTAACCTGGTTGTGCCCTTACATCTGAAGTGGGTCTCATGTAGGCAACATATAGATGGCTCATATTTTTTATCCATTCTATCAGTCTATGTCTTTTGATTGGTGAGTTCAAGCCACTAACATTGAATGCTGTTACTGTAAAGGCATTACTTACTTCATCCATTTTGTCCTTTGGCTCTCTGTTGTCATACAGTTCTATTGACAGTCTTTTTGCCACTTAATTTAACCTTCCTAATAATCTTCCTTTTTTTACTTCTCCAAATCTCTCTCCCTTGTTTTTTTCCTTTCAGGCGTTTTTTCCTTTCCTTTCCTTTTAGTATATCTTTTAATTCTGGTCTTTTGGTAAAATATTCTATCAGTTTTTGTTTGTCTGTGAAGACTTTGAGCTTACCTTCATTTTTGAAGGTTTGCTTTACTGGATATAGAATTCTTGGCTTGCAGTTTTCCTCTTTCAGTACCTTTTATTTCTTCTAGTTTCAGTGTAGGTGATTCGTGTTCTTCTAGGAATTTGTCTGTCTTATCTACATTAGCTATGTTTTTGGCATACAGTTATTTAGTATCCTCTTATGATCTTTCTTATTTCTGTGCGTTCAATGGTAATGTAATTCCTCTCATTTCTGATTTATTTATTTATTTATTTTTTAACAAACATGTTTTTTTTTATTTTTATTTTTATTTATTTTTTTTTCCTTTTTTTTTATTATGGGTAAAAATCAAAATTCTCACAATACATACAAACATTTGCAAAATGATATATAAATATATATGCATATATGTGTATTTGCTTACAAAAATGTTATTTATATATATATATATATACATATATTTTAAGAGGTGCTTAGATTACCTAAAATATTACACGGAACCCACTGGGATTCCCATGTTGCCCACCTCCCACACCTCCCACCACATCCCACACAAACATCTCCCACAGTGTGGCCCACCAACCTCAATGAACTTACACATCCTGGAGCCTTGCCACCAACCATAGACCACAGTTCACACTGTAGACCACACTCTCTCCCACTCAGTTCTGAGTGGTGTGTGCTGATTTAAAATGGCCTACATCCATTGCCACAACAGTACTCAGGACAACCTCCAACTCCCAAAGAAGCCCCTGTATTTCAACTGCTCATCCCCTCCCTACCCAAAAACTGTCAAGTGGGCACTGGCTCCACCTCAT
>JAKSZT010054525.1:757093-957790 GCA_026826555.1 Tolypeutes matacus
AAAAAACATCAGTGGGTCATCCTATTTTGACAGGCACTGTCCCTACACTCAGAGGACTATTGCTGCTCCCTTGGAGATTGTGGCAGAGCTCTCCAGGCTAGGAATTCAGATTCCCTCATTTATTGTGTGATTATCCACCCATCGTGACCATGCCCCATCCCCCGATCCTTTGAATGATTTTGTATAGCTTTCATGTATATTCGGTTGAACCAATCCCCACGAAACCCCCTCCCCAGACACCTTCCCCCCAATAATCCCCCGCAGTACCCATTGTAACCCTTCTGTGATCCAAATCCTTGATGAACATTTAGTCCATAAAATAATCAAATACACTTACTAGGAAAAAGAAACAAGTGTGATAAGCTTACATGCAAGAGACATACATAAGGAAACTCGGGGGAAAAAAAAAAAATCGAACCCGGGTCCCTCCATATGGGACACAGATGCCCAACCATTTGAGCCACATCCATCCCCCACATTTCTGATTTATTTTTACTTTCATCTTCTCTCTTTCTTCTCACCTCAGTGGTTTCTGACGAAATTTCAGCACTTAATCTTATTGAGTTTTCCTTGTATGTGATGCTTTAGTTTTCTCTTGCTGCTTTCATGACCCTCTCTTTAGCTCTGATTTTTGTCATACTGAATAGTAGGTGTCTCAGTGTAGGTCTATTCAGATTTATTGTGTTTGGGGTGCATTGTCCTTCTTGGATATTGATGTTTATATCTTTCATAAGGGTTGGGAAGTTTTCATTCATTATTTCCTCAAATATTCTTTCTGCCCCTTTTCCAGTCTCTTTTCCTTCTGGGACACCGATAATGCATATGCTTGTGCATTTCATATGGTCATTCAATTCCCTGAGACTCTGTTCCATTTTTTCCATTCTCTTCTCTTTTTGTTCTCTTGTCTTTTCCAGTTCAGATGTTCTGTCTTTGAAATCACTAATTTTTTCTTCAAGCAATTCAAATCTGTTCTTATATGCCTCTAAAGTATTTTTAATCTCATCCATCTCACCTTTCATTCCCATAAGTTCTGTTACTTTTCTCTTCAGGCTTTGAAATTGTTCTTTATGCTCAACCAGTGTCTTCTTAATATCCTTTATCACTTCAGTCATGTTTCCTTTAAATTCTTTGAAATGATTTAGAAGATTTTTGTGATTATCATTGACTAATTGTCTTAAATCCTGTATCTCTTCAGGATATTTGGTTTGTTCCTTTGACTGGGTCTTCTCTTCCTGTGTCCTAGTATGGCTTGTAGTTTTTTGCTGATGTCTAGGCATCTGAATTTACTCTGATGGCCTATTTCTTTCTCTTTCTTATTTTTTTTTTCACAGTTCTTTGATATTTGGTTCATCTTATTCTAAGTCTTTAAAATCGCCCAGTTTAAGTTATCAAAATCTGGCCAGGGACTCACTAATGGGGCACAGATTTTCTCCCAGGGTATAGGATACAGACAGAACCAAAAACAGCTTTTGTCTATACATTTTCCAGACTTGCCAGCTGATGGTGCTACTTAGTATACTTTTCCATGGAAATGTTTCAGTCTTGGTTTTCCTTTGTTTTGGTCTGTCCAGAGTCAAGTTTCAAAGCAGGCTTTGCTGCTAAATTCACTGAGAAAAAGCCCTGTGACTCCCCCTCCCTCTTCACTTAAACAGCTGATAGGTAAGAAGATATCTGTTCCCCTCTCAGTCAGCTGCAGTTTGTCAGGGGTTTTATCACAGCTTAATATCTTGGGCTTAGGGGAGGGGAGCCCTTCCCAGCTGCTATAGGAGTTTGATAACTCACTGTTGCTTTGGGTTCTTCATCTCTGTCCCTCACCCTCCTAGGAGTTGTGTAGCACTATCACTTGGACAAAAAGCAGGTCACTCGGACAGCTTTTGGCTCTTTCTCCATTATTTTTGTGAGAAAATTGAACCCTGCCTGCCTAGTCTAATGCCATCTTCCCATAGTCCCCTCAATCTTCAATATTTTAAATTAAAAAATCCCATGAAAAGTTCAAAGTCTTCCATGATTGAAACTACAATTACTCTTTCTTTCCCTGGGAACATTCAACTGTTTATCTGATAGGACATATTGCTTTCTAGCTTCTACTTTAGTGATTTATGTACAAATATTTTATGTATTATAATCTATTTTAAAATTGAGACATTATTTGAGTGCTAATTTTATTAACCCTATCTACTAGCTGTCTCTTTCTTATTGACATTTAAATAAAAAATGTGTTGAAGAATGAAGGCTATGGAGTCGTTAGCCTTATGTTAATTCCCCATCCCTATCTTAAATCTCCCTTCTTTGTCTTTATTGAGTAGTTAATACATAATTGAGAGAAATCTCTTGTTTCTATCATCAAATTCAATTTTACCATTATCTTATAAAATGTTTTATCTATAAAGGAAATTGTGAGTGCGAGTAAAGGTGCAATTAAATTGATGATGGGATTATTAATTGGCAATGCATCTAGGAAACTATTTTAGAAATATCTCTCAGGGTCCCAAATATGTTACAATATATTCTTTATATAAATTTTATTAATACTCTTAATCCAATTGTGGAACACTATCCTAAGTAAATGTGAAATATTGAAGTGTTTTTACAGAAACATATATTTTGGTATTATTTCTAATAGTGGAAACCTGAAAACAAACCTAATATTAAGCAAGAGAGTCATAACTGAGTTATTTCTCGTTATTTGCTAAAATTCTGACATTAAAAATATTGCTTACAAATAATCATTTTTATCATGTAAAATTAGATATACTTTCTAAATAAAGACTGGATAAAATTTATAAGTGCTTAATAAATGTATGTTGAACTGTACAAAAATATGCATTTATTGATATCTATACCCATAAAAATGTTGCTTTCTTTAGGGTTATAGGTCAAGTAAAAGTGTCAAAGATGTTCTTATTGCTATATCCACTGAGTATTATTCAGATCCTACTTTATTTGCTATCTCAGTCATCAAATAATATTCCCCATTTCCTCAATCTTTAGTTATGACTACATTAACTCTTTCCTATATTTAAAAATTCTCCTGGTTACCTGTGTCTGTTCTCATTATTTTTTCTTCTTTTTTACTTAATTATCTTTCTTTGTCAATGATCTAAGTATTGCTATTCCCCTAGGACAATGTTCTCAGACCTTTAAGCATTTTCTTTTCCCTCTGTATATTTGCTTTTCATATGCTCATCCACATGATTACTTTATGTGAGTACTCTCACCCACTTGTTGTTGATGAGAATAATGAACTTTTCCTTCAGCTCCTGACCTAGGATTTAGCTGCCTATTCACTCTTCTGACCAAGTTAGAGTCTGCCTATTCTATGTCCTAAGATTTTCCATGGACACCTAAAATTTAATATATTCCATATGAAAGTCTTCATCTTTCTAAATTTGTGATTCTGTATTTTTACCTACATGATTAATAAATACAAGATGAGAAAGTCTAACACAATTCTTTTTCCTGAACACAGTAGTATTTCAAACTATGCTAGCAATGTCTCTTAAATATTAGAATTTTCCCTCCACTTTATACTTACCATTATTTTGCTTTTATATTTAACATATATCTTTATTATTTTAACCTAGCCATCTACTTATTCTCTAAGTCTCTACTCCATCTGCACCATGATACAATGTTTAAAACAGTACAATGGTTAAAATGCAAATGCAATTGTGTAATTCCCCTCATTAAAATCATTGCTGGTTCTTTAACTTTAATTTTAATGGAGAATTTCCTTTGTTAATGTGAAAAAAAAAATGACTTTTAAAAAATTGTCATGTGACCTACTTCCAGCCTACATCTCCACACTCATCATCTATCTTGTTTGAATGCAAAGTAACCTACAGTTAAGTCTTAATTTTCAAGGTAAACTATCCTCTCTCATATGTCTTCACATGAAATTTCCTCTTTGTGGAAAACTATGCACTTAATCTGTCTACTAAACTGCTATGCTATCTTCAAAACTAAGGCCTATGTAAACTTCATGGAAGTATCTTGCCTTGATTCTCTTCAGGTGGAGTGAATTGCCTTTCCCATATAGATGAATGTCATAGTATTTATCAAAATATATTGTAGGCATTTTCTTAAATTATCTTTTGAACCACATTGTAGTATTGGCAGGAAAGGGAACCACTGATTTTCATTGACATCTTTACCTCCTAATATGAATTGGTCTTACAGAAAGTATTGAATGAATATATTTGCAATGAAATTAATTTAGATATTTCCTAGATATCTGAAATTAATTCAGATATCTCCTAGATATCTGAAATTAGTTCAAATTTCAATTAAGTAATATCTATGAGCTGCCTCAGACTTCTGAAATGTGTTAAAAGTTTCATATGATGACTAATCCCTAATTACCAAAAACATTATTATGAATTTATTATGAATACTAATATTATTCATGAAAATATAGAAAAGGAACATATTCAACACAAAATCAATGTAAAACTCTTAACTGTGAAGACATGTATTATTTTAAGAGACAGAAAAAGAAAGACTCTTAAATGATGAAAACAATTCTTACTATGGCCTAGGTGACAACCAGCGTTACTTCATTACCATTTACATTTGATGTGGAGTATCATGTCTCATAAAACATTTTATTTAAAGTACCCTTTCATATTAGTCAAGCAAACACTGGGCTAGTTGTAATACAAGGACATTTATGGGCTTTAACCACCAGTGAGTTTACTGCATAGATGGCTGATTATATCTACATCAACCAGGGAGATTGCCTTCAGCAATGAGTGAGACTTTATCCAATCAGTTGAATACCTTAAAAGGGGAAATGATTTCATCATTCAGAGAGAATTTCGCAGCTCATCCTTGGACAGCCAACGTCTCCTGGAAACTCATCAAAGACCTTCATTGGATTTTCATTGGAGCCCCTGGTTTGCAGCCTGCCTGTGAAACCTGGACTTGGGCATCCCCACAGTCATGTGATAGAATCTTATAAAATCTCATACTATTTACAGATATCTCCTGTTGATTCTGTTTCCCTAGAGAACCCTGACTAATACATATAGGTTTATATTCTAATAAAATGATCAGCATGGATTTCCAAAATTAGGTGATATTAAAGTATACTTTATAGAAGGTAGGTGTTTTGGCTGCTAGCATAAATACCATGCAATGGATTGGCCAGACTGATAGGAATTTATTGGTTTTGAAGCTAAGAAAAGTCCAAATGAAGGCATCATCGAAGTGATATTTTCTTCCTAAAAACTGGAATTCTAGGCCTGGCTGCTGATTCTCCTTGACCTTGGGCTCCTCTGCAACATGGCAATGCAGAAATTGTACACTACATTATATTTTAAAGCTTGCGTTTTACTTAAAAATATCAATAAACCCAAGGAAATGTAATGATAAAATATAAACACAGTTTTAATTATTCTGGACTTGGAACAAAAATTCTAGACTTAGAACAAAACTGTCCTAGGCTTAGTATTTGGGGAAAATAGTAAAGTGTCAAATAGTGTCATCCTTTGGCTACAGAGAAGCTTAATAGTATTTTTAATTTATAAGGCTGAATTAATCACATAAAAACTATCTGGGCAAAACATGGAAATTCTATAAATTATTCTTATGAATTAAGCTGAAATTTATTTAATTTAAACTGCTCTTAACACTTAGGAGATTGTGTTAAAATATGAATGAGGAAAATATGAGAGCCTTGGGCATTTTGTCCTGTTGCTGCTTCATCTGTGCACACAAATCCAGAAGAAAAGTGACAGAATCTAGTCAAGGCCGAAAGTGTTGGAGCAAGAATGAGAGTACATGATCACTATCCCAAAGAGAGTTAAGTTTCTTTCTCACTGACATTTAGGCAATATGAACTTCAATATACTTTATGGAAAAAAATGACAATTTCTTGATTGATGAAGAGTTGGTGATGTGGAAATAACTGTGGCAAGCTCTGGCCAATAATCCCAATATATTTCTTTCACAGTTAATAAAACTTCAAAACCTGAGATGTCATAGTGAAATAATTGCAGCATAGTTCTTAGATGATGAGAAGAACTTTAGTGAATGTCATTTAATAATTGTTCCTTTTTTTGCCAATTCTTTTAATAATGTTTTAAATTTATGTATGATATATTTTCTATCTAAAATGTGATATTGCTTTATGACTTTATGTTTTTGGTATCAACTGGTTCTTTTCCCCATAGTTAGATTTTAATGATCTATGTTATTTTTCATTTATGATATTTTAGATAAATTAAATCTATTTATAATCTAACGTGTTTCAACGTTTCAAATTCCCCCTTAAACATTTTTTCTTTGTTAGAAAAGTTGTGGGTTTAAAGAACAATCATGAAGAAAGGCATAAAATTCAGGATTCCCATAAACCACCTTATCACCAACATATTGCATTGGCATGGGACATTTGTTACAATTAATTATAGCACATTTTTAAAAATTGTAGTATTAACTAAAGTCCATGGATTAACTTAGGGTTTACTGTTTGTGTAGTTCCCTGGATATTTTAAAACCTTTTTTTTCTGTTCCCATATATACAATCTAACCTTTTACCTTTTAATCACATTCAGATATATATTTTAGTGCATCCTTAAAAGTTTTAAATAATATTCACACACATCAATTCCATGTATTTTGTTTTATCACATTCTTCCTGTATTTTTAAAACAGGGATTATTCAGAAAATAAAAGCAGCTGTAAATGCTAAGGCTCTCTTTTTTTTTTTTTTTCAGTCACTGAATTTAGTATGGTTAAAAGATAATAGTTTATCCCACTGTGGTCAATATCATGATAAAAACTTCTAATTGTTGATAGCAATTTAGGAACATTAACCAATTTACTTTTTCTTTTTAATATTCCAAAAGCTTTTGGCCAAGAAGTTTGGTCTCTTGGAATGCAGAGATTATTTTTGGTTGGTTTGTTTGTTTTCCCCTTAGAAACCATACCATTAATGGTGATCAGTTGCCAAGCTAGATTACAAATCTTATTTACTATAATTTCAGCATCTCTACTGTTAAAGACCCCAGCTAATGACTTCGTTTCTTTGAGAAAATATGTCCAGAGTCTTATCAGAGAAAGGGAAACATTTTTTCCAAACTAAGGAGCATGAATAGAGACTCCTTGAGTTGATTTGATAGGATGAAAGAAGATCAAGAATGACTTCTTCAAGGTAACATTTTTAGGTGAACTGAGATTGGCCTGCAAAGTGTTGAGGGATTCAAGGACAGGCAAAAGGGAGATATCATATGCAACTTATTTTTAAATTACACCTGTGAAAGAAAATAAATCAGAAATTCTTAAAACTTGCTGAGTATAAGCGTCTCCCACTGCTTTCTGACTGTCTGGGCTTCTATTGCTGAGTCCCATCCTTTCCTAGTGCATGGCTCCCTCTCCAAAATACCTATTTTCTATCCATTATTCTATCGTCAAAAATTCTAGAAAACTGCTTCAGGATGGTGTTTTGAGAAGTCTGGTGAAATAAATTCACTAAAATAATGGAAAGATAATAGAATAACCTTGTATTTTATGCATGTTAAGCTACATCTGCATTATGATTTCAAAGTGGGCTTCCTTGTAGAAGGACTTTCTAGATACCACTAATATCATACTATCAATCTGTATACAGCTTAGTTAGGAACAAGGCCCATTCTGATACCAGAGTAATATAGGAATATGTCTTGTAAGATAAACAGTAAGAAAGACTGCAACATTAATTATTATTTTAAAAGGAATTGATAGAACTATATATCTTTTAACACGATAACTTTAGTTACCAAAAAATACATGGTAGTTTGGTTATTTTGAGTCAGAATGTAGCCAACTATAAAATGCATGAAATTAAAATTAAAATTTCTTATGATTATTTTTTAAACAAATGATGAGATTCATAAAAGACAAAAACATATTATCCTTGCGGCATACAATTAAGACTTACAACTCCATCATTTTTTAAAGGTAAAGATTCTTCATCCCAGAACATTCAGTTTTAGTTAAGAAAGTAACATCTATTGCTGTATTTAACAATCATCTTATTTGCAATTATTCAGGAATTAAGCTATTAGTTAAGGAAATACCCATTAACATATTAATTTCACATGTGCACTGTAAAAAGACCTGTGCTATAAAATTTTACCTAAGAAAGTTTCTTGTCTTCTAATACTATTCTTGAAAATAAGAGCTAACATTTATATAACCCTTAATGAGTTTCATACACTATTCTAAGAGATTTAAAATATTAACTTCTATACTCATCCAAGCATCTTGCCTAATATATTCTATTATTAGCCTATTTTACAGGTGAGAAGACTAAGGTACAGAAAGTTTAAGTAACTTGGCCACGGTCACAGAGCTAGTAAGTGGGGGTAAAAGAGATAGTGTGTCTTTACTGATAATGTTCTTCAATTAATAATTAATACAAAAAAAATTTTTTTTTGTGATAGTTATGAGAGAAGTTAAATAAGATGTTGGAGCAAATAAGAGAAATATAGGACTTTGGGGAAAATAACATTGCTAAATATTTTGAACATCATGAGTTGACTGAAGTATGTAGAATGGCTTAAAGCAGGCAACAGTGATAACTTGAAGAAATTCAGATAAAAGTTAATGATAGCATGATCACAATTAGTGGCAGCTGGGTAGGGCAAATTTAGGAAAGATTTAGAAAATATAATTTATAATATAATTTATAACCTCTGCATTCCAATATAATTTACATATGGTTTGCTAGATACAGGTGAGAAGTAAAGAGATGGGCCAGTGAACAAAGACACAGAGGCTTCTGAGCCAGATAATAGAGTTGATTCTGTTGATAATCACTCATTTAGGCAATCTGAGGGGAGAAGCAAGTATATTGAGCTAAATAGCAGGATAAATGAATTCAGATTCAGACATGTTGATTTCAGTGCTGTTGTGGCAGATTTTATATTCCTGAAGTAACAAAAACTGGCTGGACTCCACTATAAGTGTAACAATAAGATGGTGAATTAAATTATAATTTTAACAGTCAAAATAAATAAAATATCAAAGTATTATAAGTATAGGTAAATGTATAAAAGCTCTTATAATTTTGGAAACAAAATCAATATTTATTTTGAACTTTAACGGTAAATCTGCTTATACAATTTTTAAAATGATAAGTGGTATGTGTTAATATTTCATACTTAACTTTTTTAAAAATAAACCTTGCAACCCAAAAAAATATCCTGACAGTGTTCAGAAAAAATGAAAACTTTCAATCAATTTAACTTTACTAAGAAGTCATATTTGTGGAAAATAGTAATACAAAATAAATTAAGGTATTAGAAAATAAATAGAAATCAGAATTAGAAAATGGAAAATAATGAATTTTCTCATAGTCACTTCTAATATATGATTTCTGATCATTTTTCAACACAATACTTTTATAAAAAGATGTTTTATAACTTAATAACCAAAATTTCATTTCTAGATTTTAGCTAAGATGCTTCCTTACCCATGTATTGAATAACTGAACATTAAACAATATAGAACAATAAAATTTTCCTAAGATTAAAAACCAATCATGGGATGGGAAGGAGGTGGAGTATATGTAAATTCTGTTATATTTTTGATGTATCATTCATGTAATCTAAAGCTTCTGTAAAAATTAAATTAAATTTTATAAAAAGCAATCATTCAGTTACAAAGGTAAAAGTTTATTCCTTACTAATATTAAAAAATTATCAATATTAAATGAATACTGGAGAGTAAGTATATTTTTAATATAGTCATAACTATTGTATAGTAAATAAAAATGTCTATAATATATTATTAGTAATATAAAACTATATTAGTTTTACCTCAATTTAAGGTTACAAGCTGTATTAGGTACCTCTAATTTTATTCTAAAATTAATTTTTGCAGATCATTGTGGTATTTGGCTATACCAGCCAATTATGAGGCATGGTACACAAAGACCTAGATAATAGTTGCTCCTCTGAGATTGTTTATATGAGAAAATTCTGCAAAATAAATGTATTCTTAATAGAGGTTCCATGAAAAAGTGGACAATAAAAATAAAATATGGATTCTTTACTATGTATTGTCGATATAAAATAAGAAAGCTGATTAATGTCATTATAAATATGACCTTAATGAAGCTACTATTAAGTAAAAGATCCAATGGTTTGTACCTCATTAGCTTAGCAAAAGAAATTCTAACGTGTGTTCAGGGAAAAGCAATTGGATGCTTTTGAATGATATATTATGTGCTGTTGTAGGTTTAAAATTTTAGTGGTAGAAGGCCAAGAGTGTAATCTGATTTGTGTGTTTGGTCAGACATTCTATTGATCTTCTTCATCATAACATTCCACTTGGCCGATGAAATAGAGAATGAATGTCCAAAATGAAACATTTTATTTTCACTGCAAATAGTCATTAAAGCTAGATGTCAGAATGCTAGCAGTTACTATATCTTAATAGATGTATTGTAAATACCAAAGGGAAAATCCACATTACTACATTCTGCAGTGTTCAAAATAAGCAAAACCTTTGATCGAACAATGTTCACAGCATAATACAAATAGGCATCTCCACTCACATACAGAGTTTATTGCTTTATTAAGGCATAATAATCTTATTTAAAGGTATACTAACATTTTCATTTCAAATCAAAAATCCAGGGAGCAAATCATTATAAAACACATTACAAATTGTGCCTGGACAGCTTAGCTACTATGCACTACACTTTCCTTGCTGTACAATATTCTTGTACCTAATATTGGCTGCACAGTCAGAATTTATACTGTGCAGTTGTCTTTACAACTTTTCTGCATGTCTTATTAATAAGTGTTTTGATCATGATTAAAGAAAAAAGGCAGTGCCCCTAAGATGTGCAATTGTAGCATACGACCTTGTATGGTATCTTAGGTCAGATCTTTCTTGTAGTCCCCTGAATCCAGGGCAGGAAGGGAACAAATTGTAATCATTCTTTTATATGAATAATATATTTTCTTTACCAGAAATATTTTCCAATTTAAATGTACAGGAAAATATGCAAGATATTTTTTAAGAAATCTAACAAAGATTTGAAAGGGATTTTAATTTTGCATTTTAACAAAGTAATGTATTTGGCAAAAATGGAATATACAGCTAGATATAATTTCTTGAATCTACCATGTAGTTCTCCTAAAATTTTACTTTAATAAAAATCTGTAAAGGTATTTTTCCTAATGAGAGTTTCATATTGATATGGTCACAAAGAGCCCAAACAAGATTAACAGCATCTCCGAACTAAATATTTCTCACTTCAAAATTTGGTTTTAAGTATAGGGCAGGATTTGAGAACAGGTTTCTAGGATGATTAATTTGGGCCTGAAGATATATGGAAGTTGTAAGATTCTGAGGGTTCTAAACAATATAAGATTGTTGTGAAAATTATATAAATTAATATTTTAAATCTCTTAGAATAATGCCTTAAGTACAATGAGCACCATACAAATGTTAGCTCTTATTTTCTTTATCGTTTTACATTTAGGAAATCTTCTGAAGTGTGACTTGAATATAGAAAGTACTAGTTAAAAATTATATAAAGAGTCAGTCATTCTTATGAACAAAATGATTTTTGGTTGACTTTTGGCCACTAGCCATATAATTTCCATTTATTGGTCTCCATTCACTCTCTGAATGAAAAAGTTCCAGAATCCTTTTTCCTATTGATGTGATAAACTTCCTCCTATTGAATTAGTCAGGCAATGATATGGAGTCATTTATTTTTCTAGATCTTTTCCTAAGGTAATGAGCCAAGCATGAGTTTCTTCAATAATTATTTTCTGTCTAACTTTTAGACAGAACATTTAATCTTTTATTTTTGTATTTGTTTAATCTATAGTTAAAATTGTATAGCATTTATAGCAAATTCATTGTCCATCATATTAACTTATTTAATATAGTCTATAATATTTATGTAATAATTAAATTTAGCACCAAGAAATCTAATGATACCTCCTGAATTCTTATTTATCAAAATCTGATGTTTGTTCATATATTTATTTTAAAACAAGTCTTTGCATAGTTTTGTTTTTAAAGAAAGGTTTCATAAATAAAGTGTTTTCTCATGACTTTAGGAAAAAAATATTATAATTCCTCAATATATAAAATATGACAAAAATTAATTTTCAAGTCTTAAAATATATTATTCCAAATAAGAGACAAACATTTGTCTATTTCATATCTCCTCGTTATTTTAAAAATGACTTTTTCTTTAAGCAACAATTTGTACATGTGCATTTTACTAGATTAATTTTCAATTAATTGCTATGCCATTTAATATCAGTGATCATGTTCTTTTCATGTCTGGAAAATTGTTTCTAGTTTGTCTTGTAAACCCAATTATTAATGGAAATTATGCTTCTCATGAGTGAAATATATGCTCTTACATCTGTTAATAAAGAATTTCCTGCAGATGATGTTCAAAACATATTTTATAGTTTGTGTTTCTCTTAATAACTTGCATCCTTTAAACTCATCCTGATAAAGATATTTTCATGTAATGTTAAATGATCTTTATTCCAGATCAGGGAATGGCAAATGTTTACTGTAAAGAGTCAGAGAGTGACTATTTTAGTTTTGCAATACATATGGTTTGTATTCAAACTATCAAACTCTGCTAGCTACCAGCATTCTTCAAAAGCAGTCATAGACAATACATAAATAAATAGGTGTGGCTATGGTCTAATAAATCTTTACACAAAATATCAGGTGGCCCCATGGACCACAGTTTGCCAAACTCTGCTTTAGATTATCAATTTGTAAATGGATAAAAACAGTACATATATTTAAGTTATTTCAATAGGTTAGCAAAGTTAATGAACATCACTTTCATTGCTAAAATTTAATATCTACATCAACATATTATTATTCTGATAAAAACAATATGTGGCTGATTTAATATTCATTCATATTAACTTGGAGTAGAAAAAGAGTTTTACTATCATTTTTCTATGCACATTCAAGCACAAAATAAAAAATATTTAGCATAAATTAGGTAAATTTTCACATACATTTATAAGGTTTCCACAATTTATTCCAGGGTAAAAGTGTTAATTCAAATTGAGTATGAAATATCATGGATGTATATTTTAATTCCTAAAAATTATGCAAAGAAGTTTATTTTTTAATGTATTAGATAAGCTGAAATAAAAGTGTAAAGTATACAAATAATCCAAAAGAAATCAAGAAAAAGCGACAGAGTATGAAAAAGGAAATAAGCAGTAGTAAAGGCAGACTAACAAACCTAGAATCTGGAAGATAGGTTACCAGGAGACAGAAAGAGAGCAGAGAGTGGTGAACTGGTGTTCAATCTGGGCAGAACCTATGATAAGGTGGAAGGGGATGGTTTGGAAGTGGATTGGGGTGATGGAGATTCAGGGGTGTGGGTGGGATCGAAGGTACTGGAATGTGAGGGTGAGCAGGTTTAGGGCGGTTTGGATTGGACTATCCATGGAATTGGAGGGAAGATAGAGAAAGGAACAGGTGAACTCAGGGAAGTGTAGGTCTGTGATGGAAAATACAATTGTGGGAATGTTTTTTTGTCGAATATAGCAACATAAGTCACGGGTGCAGAGTGTCGGTGGTGGGGGATGTGTTGGAAAGGGTGCACTTGGGGCATGCTTCTAAGGAATATGAATGTGTTCATCTTGTCATAGGTTTTTGTCTCAGTGGGTGGAGACCCACACAATGAACAACAAAATATTAAACTCCTATCCTGTGGAGTCCTGCTTGGAAAAAAAAAAAAAAAAGCACTTCTAGTACTCTAGAAACTATATCCAACAATTACAATGTGTTAATAAACAAACACACCAATGAAATGGCAGATATTAAGAGAAAAGAATTTTAAAACTTCTATAAAGAAGCATTTTAAATAAAGATTAGTAAATATGTTGGAAGTAATTGAATATAAAAAGATATACTATGACAAGAGTAAGAAGGCTGTGGATGCTATATTCATATCAGAAGAAAGTGGATTTTGAGACAAATATAATTACAAGAGAAAAAGAGAAAACATTACAGATGATGAAAGATGAATTTTCAAAAAAATCAATCAAAAATATATATTTGGAGATAACAGTGTTTCTAAAACATGAAGCAGGTAAGAGAAAGTGAAAACGACCATACCGTGAACAGAATTTGTAATATTGGCACTCTTCTTTCATATATTGATACACCACTAGGAAAAAATTAGTTAAACCATATAATACCTGAAAATACACTCAAGCACCTGGAATTATTTGTGATGTATAGAATGCTGTAACTAACAATTTCAGAAAATGCATTCTTTTCAATTGCACATGTTGCATTCACCAATATACACCATTTCATGAACCTTAATACAAATGCCAATTAATTTAAAATATTGAATATACAGTTATTTTTCTCAGTAAAACACATCTCATTAGTAAGAAATAGTATATATATACAAACCACAAATTCTGAAAAATTAAATAATACATATAAATAATCCATGGATCAAAGAATCCCACAAAAACAAAACACTGGAAAATATTTAGAGCTAGAATGCAAATCGTGTCTAAATATGTGTGATGCAGTTACAAAAGTGTCTGGAAGGAAATTTATATTAGAACAAAATAAAGGTCTGAATCATTACTTAGTGTTTTACCTTTAAAAGCTAAAAAAAAAAAAAAAAGAACAGTAAACATTAAGTAATAATAAACAGAGAAGATATCAATGTAGATACTTTAAAATATTAACCATGACAAAAGTTGTCCATCTGAAAACATCAACCACATTGATAATGGTCTAACTCATCTGTTTAAGAAAACAAAATGAGAAAATACAAATTACCAATATTGAATGAAAGGATCAATGTCATTACAAATAGTTCAGGCATTAAAGTAATAATAAGGAGATATTGAGAATAACTTTATACCAATAAATTTGGAAACATGAAACAGATTCCTTGAAAATTACAACTACCAATATTGACATGAAATTAAACCAAACTTGAATAGCCTTGTATCTAGTAACCAAATTGAGTGTGTTATGGAATATCTGCACACAAAGAAAAGGTCAAGGCCATATGGTTTGACTAGTGAATTAAATAAATTTCAAGGAACAAATAACAATCATCTTATATAACTAAAGTATATACAAATGTCTTGTATGGAATAGTGAAAATTGTATGATGGGGAATGATGATATAATAGTAATTGTATAAGGAAGAGTCAAAACCAATTAGAATTGTGCTGTTAATTTAATGAGAATGAAACTATTGAGTGTTCTGACGAGGTACACAGGAATCTTTAAATGAGGTAATTTAATTACAAAAGTAATTTAAAAATTGAAAATATATCATCATTTACATGTCTATTTCCATCCATCTATGTTAAAATAAGACTGTTTTAATATATTCCCTAAAGTTCCCATCTGGAATTTTGAATAAATAAATTCTATAATTTAGGTATTCCAATCATTTTATATCTTTTCTTTCTTTAACGTTGTGACATTCAATTTTTTTTTTTCCATTGTCAGGCCTATGACATTAGGTCTTGGGCTTGAAGGAGCTATCAACTTAGAGGAGTTTCTTACTATTTTTGAATATCAAGAATATGGTATGTATTTCAAAACTGTATACAATGTTACTACAGAATCTACTTATAGACTAAATTTTCATATAGATATAACACTAGTGGTCTAACAAAATGTCTTAGGTGGTAAGTTTGCTTCAACATGCAGTGAGATCTTTCAGACTTTGTTTTCTTTTATCTCTTTGTTTTATGAGCACTTCCAAATTTGGCTGTCTTATGCCGTCTGGGACAGCAACCAACCTCGGAGTATTTTCTTATAGTCTTTTCTGAATTACTTCTACTTTTATTATGAGGATCGTGAAGTCTTTTCTCTGAACCTTTTCCAGTTGATTAATGTGGTCAGTGTGGTGCCTTTGTGTGAACCATTTTGTTTCCTCTCCCTGGGAATGTATTCACATTTTTTGATACTTTTTTGTTCCCTACTGATTCTCCTGCTAAGAACTTCGCTTTTCCATGCCTTCAGGAATTCTGGATAAGAAACCAAATTTAAAATTAAGAAATAAATAGAGATAGATAAATCCCCATAATTTTTTAATTTCATCTATGGAATGTTGAGAGAAGGATGTCATAAATTTGGTACCATAAGTTGTTATGGTCATAAAGATCATCTCATCCAATACTCATTTTACAGAAGAAGTAACTGAGAAGCAAAGGCCAGGCAATTTGTTTAAAATTATATGAAACAAGAAGAAAATTTTTGTAACAATATCAAAGGAAATAAACCTTAGTTTTCATTGGTACAATTTTCCAAACTTTCAGACTGCAGAAAAAAATTGCTCATCTCAACATGTGTTAAGTTTAATGTTGAATGTTACTGTTCACTCAACAAATGTAAATCAAATGTCTGCTGCATATGTGATAATATACTTCATTATGAGAATATAATGACTAAAAAGACAAGTTCCCAGCATTTAATGAATTACAGTAAAAAGTAGGAGTAATATATGTAAAATATATATTATAGCATAAAGTTGCACATATATTAATTCAGGAATGAGTACACTATTGCTTGAAATTTACTGTAAGTGAATGTCTTAGTTGATAAAGTTAATAATAAAACATTACAGTGGTACCTCAGTACTCGCTGTTAATTGGTTCTGGGACGTGCAACCAGTACCAAAAACAACGAGTACCAAACAAATTTTTCCCAAAAGGACTAATGTAAATAAATTTAATGCATTCCCAAACTAAAGACAATGCACATTTTTAAGGCAATATGTTACACAATAGATTTGCATATCATTACTTTACATGAGAAATAAATCTAAAAATTAATACTTAGATTAAATAAAATAAATCTTCATTTTACCTGTACTGAGAAAAGTCCATGGCCTAATGGGATGGTGAGAGGAGAGTGGTGAGGAGGAGAGATTTCATGGAGTGTTGCTTGGAAGGAAAGTCCCCTTCCAACAGAACATTGGGCACTTACACTTCAGGTGTTCTTTCACTTTTCTGTCTTTCTCAACTTTCACCACAGACTATGACACACTCTTTGCCAACCTTCACTAAAAACTTATCCAGTGAAGATTGCTGTCTTCTTTTCAGAATTCCTCAAAAGTTTTAAATTGTTTGGTCCTTCAATAAATTCACATTTCTGCTTGTCAGAGTTTTGTCCAGATGGTACTTCTCCACAAAATTCTGAACTTCTGCCCATTTTGCACACATTTCTTTTGTCAAGGAACTGGAGACATATTTCCTTATCTCCTCCTCACCTGAAGAAATTTCTCCAACTACCTCTTGTTGCTGCTTCTTCTGTAGTTCCTGCAGCTTTTCAGTGCTGATCTCTCCATAATGTTCCTCCACTAACTCCTCAACATCAGCAGCATCAATCTCCAGACCCATGTATTGGCCCAAAGATACAATATCCTGCACAACTGTACCCTCTGTATCTGAAGGCTTGGGGTCAGCCTCAAACCCTTAGTTTCTCTGAGTCACAGCTTCTGGCCAGAAATTCTGCCTGATAATGCCTTGATGTAGGTTCAACTCAGCATTTTTTCCCAAAAAACTCCATTTTCATCATAGTTAAAAACTTGGTGGGGAATAAAACCCTCAGCATCTATATAGTCTTGAAATTCACTGACAAATTCATCTGCAGCCTTTCTATCAGCACTCACTGCCTCGCCATGCCTCATGACAGTATGGATGCCAGTCCTCTTTTCAAAATTATCAAACCAGCCATGGCTGGCCTTATAAACTTTAACACTCTCATCACTTGGTTCAGATTTGTTTATCAAAAAATCGGCATGCAACACTTTCTCTTTATTACATATCATGTCTTCCAATACACTGTCGACGGCTAACTTCTTCTCCTTTACCCAAATAAATAACCACTTTCCAGCTTCCCTGAGTGTTTGGGAATGCTGCTTTGTTACTGCTTTAATTCCTTTCACAACATGAGCCTTTTTTTAATCACTTCTTATTCTTAATGATGGTGGAGACCATTGTTCTAGGCATACCATATTCCCTAGCAAGATCAGTAATGCAAATGCCACTCTCATATTTACCTATTATTCCTTTTTATTGTTCAATGGTGATGTGAAGTAATTTTCTTTTCTGTTCAGTGTTATCACTGCTCATTTTCTTAGGACCCATGATGAGAAAAAAATGCAAAATTACACAAAATAACCACAGAATCTAAGATAAGACCATAATAGGATGTGCACAGAGCAAGAGCTACCGAGTGACTAATGCATTACTCATTGCTTCAGCAGGAAAGGATAGCAAGTCATGAGGCAACTGACACCAACATGTTCTAGCTTGGGTGTCAAGTACCAAACAAACTACGAGTACCAGGACAAAATTTTCATGTCAAAATACATCAAGTACCAAATTCAAAGAGTTTCAAAGCAGTTGAGTACCAAAGTATGACTGTATTTTAATTACTATCAAGTTTTACAGGATTTCATTTTTGCAGATATTAAATCTTCCTGGAGAATATAGAAGTGAAATCCTTAAGTACTTTAATGAATTTAGAACTTTGATACTAATTTTATAAAACATTCAGCTCATAGTTAAAAATATTGCAATTTTTTCCAAATGTGTAGCATTGCCGCTTTGTTTCCGGGCCTGAGGGTGATCAGCCCTGCTGCAGCCCGGGGAGCGACACGAGCTAGTTGTGGGCCGTCCGGCGTGCACTCCGGAACGGTGGGGGGGTGAAGAAGTTGTCAGGAGAGCGCAGGCCCGGCTCCCTGGTCTTCACGGAGGTTAAGGAGAAGTTGTCACAGGGTCGCCGTTTGGTGCCCTGTGGTCTCCCTGACAGTACTAAATGAAGAGACACCACTCACTTGCTTGCTGGAAGGTAAGACCTTTATTCAGGGATAACTGCGCAGTTATATAGGCAGGGGTGGCGGGGGTGAGCGTGTTGTTTTCTGATAGGGCGAAGCTGTTGCTGGGCGTGGAGGGAAGATTTGGGAGGGAGGGGGGAGGCTAGAGGAGAAGGCCAACGTGTCCAAATAAGGTTATGGCTGTGAGGGAATGCTGTGATAGGCTGAGAGAAATGGGGAAGTTGGGTCCGGGAAGAAGGTGGGGCGTAGTGCCCCGCAAACGCCTGAGGCAAGGTTTGGCTTGGGTAAACATTACCTCATAGCATGTAGAAATCTTTGGTTTGTCAGATTAAAGAAATAACTAAAAATAATTTTTAATTTCTATACAATATGCATTTTACACATTGATCATGCAAAATGTTTGAAAATTTGTGAAAACTATTCATTTTTTAAATAATTTAATCACTTTCCTTATGTCTTTTGAAATAATAGTTCTCTTAATGACTGCTCACTTAGCCAGCATCTAGATTAGCTGATCCTCTTCTTTTCCTCTGAAAACATACTGACTAATGTATTAGGAAGCTGATTTCTTATATGTACTTCGGTTCTTACAAGTTATAAAACATTTTGATTACAAACATGTTTATGCCATGTATACTTGTAATTTTTTTACAAATGTTAAAAAATTAATTAAAAATAATTTAAAAAATTAAAAAAATAGTAAATATTATTACAAAGAAATAAAATGTGAGACTCAAAGGAAGTAGCTAACAAAGCTGTGCATGTGAATACATTATCATGAAATATTAGGGAAAATCATAAGTAAATCTAGAAGGATTTTCCATTCATATTCCTTTATAATTTCTT
Organism: Tolypeutes matacus; assembly: GCA_026826555.1. NCBI lineage: Eukaryota > Metazoa > Chordata > Mammalia > Cingulata > Chlamyphoridae > Tolypeutes > Tolypeutes matacus. The sequence continues at coordinate 776,769 of JAKSZT010054525.1, forward strand.
TGAAACTTCTTTTCCACTTCAAATATACCCACACTAGAAAATGTGGATGATATTTTAAGATGTGATGTATGAAAGCTAAGCAATGTAGAAATTGTCTCAAAGAAATGGCCTTTTTAAATATCTATATGTATATATAAATATATACATGCATCTATATCTATGCTTAAAAGTGTATGTACATACATATTTATATATGTATATGTATGTTTATAAACACACATATACAAATGTACACATGTATGCAAAGTGAAGTAAAAAATTTTGAAATGTGTTCATACTATGATTTTTGTTTAATGGCATTTGTCCCACATACATAATGTGTACTAAATTTACCTGCAGCCCATGGCTATACTCTGTTCATTTATATTTGTCAAAGATCATTTGCTTATTTAGTAATAACCACAAAAAATGTGTTGCTAATGTTAAAAGTATAAAACTTTGCTGGTCCTTTTTTCTATACATGCAAAGTTTAAATAATTTTGAAATTGATTATCACACTTCTTCCAATAATTACAATTTTAAAAAACTTTTGTAGAAACTAAGGCATAGTATTAAGAATGCTGAATTAAGTATTAAGAATGCTGATGTTCTCTACTTTTTTCAGGATGTTTAACTTCTTTGACATCAATTGATTACATTGTGGAAGTGCAGGCAATTTGCACATTAATCCTTGCTAGTGCCAAATATAGTAAAAATAAAATATCCTCAAAAACACAAACAAACAAAAACAGGAAGAGCTTCAGAAACAATTCCTTTAATTTACTTTCTTTTTTGCAGTGATAAAAATATCCTCTATTTTGGTGACAACACTTTGAAAGGGTATATGTCTGGTATGTTCATACTAATTTTTCATTTTTTATGATATAGCTTTATTTACTTTCATTTCAAAAGAAAAAGAAAAATGTGACAAAAATAAAAGACTCATGGTCCCTGAATAGATTAACTCAGAAAAATATCAAAGATTAATGATGATTGATGAGTGTGAGGGCAGAACAATGTTCAGGTATATTATCCTATATTTCAATGCTAAATTAAAGAGATAAGGTAAATCATGATTTTAGAAGTCTAATTACAAAAAAAAAAAAGAAGTCTAATTACCGTACATTCAAAGAAAAGCATTAATAACTGCAGCTTGGAAATAAAGGTGAAAATACTCCTATATTAAAGATTCTAAACTCTCCCAAATAGTAAGCTAGCCTTATCAGCAATGCCTACTACAAGCCAGTCCTGGATTTTGAAAAGACAAAGGCATAAATGTCAAGGACTCTTAATGAGCTCCCAGTTAATAAGGAAGGGGGCTAATTGTGGTAGTTCTTTCCGTAATTAGAAGGGAGCGGCATCTAAGTTGAGTTATAAATGATAAATCAGAAATACCCATGGAGTTTTGGGGAGGGGTGGTAGAGTAAAACAATGACACCAGCAAAGAAGTGTTTTCATTCAGATATAATTTCATAATTTCATGATATAATTCTCAGAATCTAAAGAAAGAATGTACAATAGAGGAAATATAGTATGATTGATGAGGAAGTGTTAATTTTCTAAATCATAATATTGGCTGGGTTAGTGTCATGATGATAGTAAGTAGTAGTACCTCTCAATTTTCCATTCCCCCAAACGGGCTGGGTAACAGCACCAGACCCTTCTAATCCTTACTAAGGAGTTTGGATTTTGTATTGAATGCAGGCAGAATCCATTAAAAAATTACAAGCAGAGAAATGGCCATGCTTAGAATCAGTTTTTTTTTTTTAATCACTGTAAAGACTGGATGGGAAGGGAGTAATATTCAAACCAGAAAAAAAAAAGTTAGGGACTGACAATATAAAAAGCCATGAATCATAGTAGTATAGATTAAGACAGTCAAATGGGAGTTGAGAAAAGTGGAAGGTCAAGACTTGTTGATGAATTGGATGTGGTGACAAAGGAGAGGAAGGAAGAGAAATCATTTTGGAACAAACAAAAAGTTGACTTTCTAACCTGAATTTGAAACAACTATAATATCCTTTTCTCATCTTGTTTTTATGTATTTACGTGTGAATATAATCATTTTTATATTCATTCATTAAAATAATTTTAAGTAATTTAAATATTATAGAAAATATAAGAGAAACCTTTGGACATAAGGCCAAATAGCCCATTCAAAAAGATTTCTAAAATAACTTTTCCAAAATTCCTCATTTATTGCTTAATTGCTGTCATATTTCTTTTCCCAAAAGACTAGACAACCTAATTTTCTTTGCTAAATAGTTTCTAGCCATCTTTCAAATCCACTGTATCTTCTTCTCCCCCTGTCCTGACCCCTGGGAGTTGCCTAGTACATCCTTCATTAACAGACTCTCTTGAATATATTGATATAGGGTTTGCTTAGAAAAGATCCTTTCACATATACATATTTTCTAAGAGTAATTTTACACAGATTAGTGAGAAAGAGATAAGCAACCCCTGACAAGTTGAAACTGGCCTGGTTATATTGTTAGGCTTTGAGGTTTTCATGCTGAACATAAACAATTTCACGAAATATCAACAACAGGTCAAGCCACTGTGTAATCAAATTGGATTAGGACATTAACAATACCACTCCATACTCATGCCTGGACACAGATAAAACATGAATATTTTCAAAATCACAAAATGACCAAACATTACCCAGGTTTCCCTAATGTCCATGACTGATGCCTCTTTATAGATTGCAGCTTTAGCCTGATTCTATTCTTTCCTCCTTCCAAATAACAAGAAGATACCCATTTATGTAACACAGAACATGAGTCCAAAGCCTGTTATAAGTTCTTCCTAACATCCTCTTACTGAGACTTCATACGGTCCCTCTTTTTGTGCATCCTCCCTCATTGCAACCACTCGTATGTTCCTAATGCCTAATGCTCTTTGGCCGGAGGGAATTTACTTTAGTCTATTATTGTAGCAATGAAAATTGTTATTAATTCTTGGATTTATAAGTTTAGGTTAAATACATGAATTAATATTTTATTTAAACTTTTCCAGAATAAAAGTAAAAGGGAAAATTTATATGATATGCTGTATTAGTCAGAGTTCTTTAGGGAACAGAATCAACAGGAGATATCTGTCAATAATATGAGATTTTGTAAGAGTATCTCACATGACCATGGGGATGCACAAGTCCAGCTTCTGCAGGCAGCTGCCAACCAGGGACTCCGATGAAAGTCCAATGAACGTCTTTCATGAGTTTCTGGGAGAAGTTTGCTGTCCAAAGATGAGCTGGGAAATTCTCTCTGAATGCTGAAATTACTTCCTCTTTAAGGCATTCAACTGATTGGATAAAACATCACTCATTGCTCATGGCAACCTCCCTGGTTTATCATAGATGTAATCAGCCATCTATGCAGTAAACTCACTGATGGCTAAAGCTCATAAATGTCCTTGTATTACAATTAGCCCAGTGCTTGCTTGACCAAACAACTGGGCGCAATTACTTGGCAGAGTTGACACGTTAGCCTAACCATCACACTTTCAGAAATTTTAACTATATATATATATATGTTATTGGTCTCTTTCTCTTTCTCTATTGCTCTTAGAAGAACACATCTTCAAAATGATCTCATTTCAAAAATGGTAGCTATGTATTAAAAGGCATTATGAATTTTATGTGAATCATCATTAATTCTATAGCACTCAAATTATATGTACTTTCTAATTATCTTAATCATTAGTCTCTTTGAAGAATGACTTCTAAAAGAATAAGTTGTTCTTTCAACATATTTGTTTATATATATTATGAGTCCTGGTACAGTTCCATGGTACTGATAAAAACCATACAGTTCCTTTGTGTGTTAGAATCAATCGTTCATTTTTTGCTCTCAATAGTAAGGAAATATATTTTTTTATCAAGTTGTTATTGAGATTAGATACCTGCTGTGAACTATAAAAATTAAAAGTTTTAATACTTAATAGATACAAATGTAATTTTACCCATTGATAGTACCTATATTTTGTGAAGGCTATCATAATAATGTCTGAAATACAATGATAGAATAATTTGTGCAATTTTAATTAATTCTAAATTTATGGATGTGTCTGTTAAGATTCCTTTAGGCTGAACAAAACTGGAAAAAAAAAGTTTTGACATTTACTTTGTTGTATTACAGTGGTTAATGATTCATGGCTTTGTATACATTTTATGTACCAAAATATATGGTTATTGAGTCTTATAAAACAAAACTTTCATAATATACCACAAGTTTATATAGAAATACATCTTAAAACTGTGGAGATATCAAATAAAAGATTGATATGAACAATAAACCAAGGATAATTTCTTTTTTTTTTTTTTAAGATTTTATTTATTTATTCATTTATCCCCCCCTTGCTGCTTGTGCTCGCTGGGTCAGCTAACCACGCCGTGCGGGCGGGCTTGCCTTCACCATGAGGCCCCGGGAACCAAACCCGGGGCCTCCCATATGGTAAATGGGAGCCCTACTGATTGAGCCACAGCCGCTTCCCAAGGATAATTTCTTAGATTACTATTTAAAGTACTCATCTATTCATCTGGTGATTATTTTAATATTTTTTAAATATTTGAATTGGCTATATTTTTAATTTACCAGATGCATTTATTAGACATGATAGGCAAGATTATTTGTAATATTTCTTACATAAAATGCTGTATATTCCATAGCCACTACATGAATCTACTAGCTAATATATATGAGTTTGCAAAATTATACATAAGAACTTTGGTATGCTGTATATCTGTACCTCAAAGTACATAAGTGAAATTGTGTGGTATCCCTCAGCTTTTCCCATAGAATTTGACAAAGCCTAAGAAAAGGAAGGGATATATGACCCATTTCAAGATGAACTCTGAGTTAATTACATTAAAGTAGTGCTATGTGTTTCCTGTGAAAAGGATGGGATAGTAGTATCTATTACCATAAAATAATTGTTGGTTATTCTGGTGGTATGATTATGTGTGTTAGTATGTAGGTATTTAAAATTATTGCAGTATTTCAAGAAGTAATACCTGTTTATATGCAAAATAATAAAAGATTACACTGTTAAGATAATACTTGGTTTATTGAATGAATGAGAAGGAAAGTCTGTTTTCATGAAGAACTGTTACAGCAATAAAATCCAAAGGCTTGTTTTCTTAAAGATTATATATGCGTAAAATAAACCGTTAGAGTGGGGGGGGGGAGTCTTAATACATCGAATCTTTAAATGCATTGTTCTTTCTTAGGACATTAACTAACCAACAGAATTAAGGTTTGTTTTGTTCTGCCTCCAATTGCTTCTTTCTTCCTCTCTACCTTCATTCCTCCTTCTTCTTTCCATCATTCTCCTCTCTCTTTTTTTGTCAGCTTCCACCCGTCCTCATCTTTATTTTTCATTGTTTATTCATTTCCATTGAAAGAGAGATACAGAAAACTTAACTTTAAAAAGAGGGTCCAGTGTTTAAAGGGAGAATTTTTTCTCTCCATTACGCCTGTGCACATGTGGGTGGAGAGTCTTGCACTTACTCAATATTATTTTACTTTTAAATTCAGAAAATGGAAGTATTAAAATAATATAGAATTTTATCAGAAGTTTTCTGGGAAAAGCAGTATAAAATATATCACTGAGGTAACTTTTGTTCTCTAAAGACTTAAAAACAACCAACAAAACCATTTTATTTGAATAGGGACAAGAGAAAGAATCATCTTAAAACCACCTAATTCTTTTAGGGTCAAAAGAGTCTTAGGGGAAGTGGCTGTGGCTCAATCAGTAGGGCTCCCGTTTACCATATGGGAGGCCCCGGGTTCGGTTCCCGGGGCCTCCTGGTGAAGGCAAGCCCGCCCGCACGGCGTGGTTAGCTGACCCAGCTAGCACAAGCAGCAAGGGGGGGGGGGGATAAATGAATAAATAAATAAAATCTTTAAAAAAAAAAAAAGTCTTAGTTACAATTTACTTGGCATTTATTTGTCACCTAAAGTAATATGTATCCCAATAATTTAATCTCAATTTTTTAGAATTCAAGAAAAAGGAATACAACACTGTCTTTTTTTGTTAACTCACTTACAGTTCTTAAGACTCCAGAAACACAGTTTACACCAAGAATCAAGTTAAATATTTTGGCATTAAATAAAATAATTATTACAAAAAGATAATATATAGATTACTGAGATTTCAATTACACGTCTCTCTTCACTTCCAAAATAATTCATCTCCTCCAAATCTGATATTATGTCCGGTGGAAACAGTTTTAAGAGAACCGCATGGCATATGGAAAGGGTGACATCTGGAAAGCTTAGGGCACTTCTTTGATTCTCCCCAATTGGTACAGCAGTGATTCATCGACCCAGAGAGTGTCAACATTCACCCAGAACTTCCACCTCACTTCCATTCCTGCAGGACATGATTGATTTTGGTCACTGCTCCCGATCCAGCTTTCAATTCCAGGTCATTAGCTTTTAGTCTTGAGGAAATAAATTCTTTTTCCTTACTAAAAGTCCAATTCTCATTTGCCCAGAATTGTTGATTCCATTTTTGTGTGTCCTGTCTTAACTCTCTCAACTTTTGTTCCAATGGTGATTCATTTTTGGGAATGTAAAATTGAACAGGTTGAAGATTTGAATGTTTACTGGGGTCCAATCCAATCATGGCAAGACTTCTTTGACGGGCAGAATCTTGAGACCTGGCTAAGTGCTGCATGCCTGGGTTAGTCACTACACTCTGGGGCCAGTTGGTGGTCAGGGCCCGCGAAAGCCTGGCACAGAAAAGGAAGAAAAACATTACTTAGGGGCTGCAAGGCTGACATAGCTCAGCAAGCGCTTTTAAAAACTATCATATTATACAGAGCCTAATGAAATATTCAAGCACTTTGGTTTCATAGGTATAAAACACTTTATGAGCAAGACATTTTATTTTATCTTAAATGCATATGAACTAAAGAATGAAAACAATTCTTTAGATGCTCAAGTGACTTGGTATTCAGAGTTATTAGTTGAGAAATAGCTTCTGACTGCTGTGATGCACAAAATTGGTAGCACAGAATACACATAACAAAAGTTCCAATTTTGCCAGCTCTTACTCTAGCAGTATCTACTCTGTTATTGCTGATGTTGGTAAGTCTAATCCAGATACTAGCACAAACTGTGTTTCAAATACAAAGCAATGGAAGTTTCATAACTCATTACATTGAATGAGAAGTGTGCACACATGTAACAAAGAGAGGAATTTTAGCTAATAAATCTCTAAGGCTTTTACTTTTTTATCACTTTACTTAGGCATTGTTTTACATTTCAGCATCTTAAGTAGTTTATAGACAGTTGAAGATCCAAAATAAAAAAATCTGCAAAAGTTGCTTTTTTTCCAAAATGCACATACATACACATGAAATGTAAAGTGAGAAGGGTCACGAAGTTCATTAAAATATTTATTTTTAAAAAGTTACTCTTTTTCCTGTTGGTATCAATGCTATGAAAATAACTTGCTAAAAATGCTTGAACTTCCAATATTCAATATATGTGTATGTTTTGTGATAATTTCAAAATTAAGATCGTTTTGGTTTATGTGAGTGTGTATTTGTATGTGTTAGGATTTATATGCATAAAAAAGTATCAGAAACAGCAGAAACTTATTTACAAGGAATTAAAAAATGAGTTAAAAATTGTGAAGACTGAATATCATATAATTTTTTTATTCCCACAATGAGGTTCTTTCTATATACACCTAAAAATGTGGCTCTTACTGTGAGATACATGCATAATCATCAGGAGTAGCTGAATCTCCTGAAGTTATGTAGAGAGTTTGGTTTGTTTTCATGCATTTTTATTGTTTCATGGATGAGAGAAAGAACTGATATTCTCATAAGGTACCACAGTTTGATGCCTTGCCAGGCCATGCCAGACATCTTTTCTGATTTGATGAGGGTTTTTACAGATTTCATATATCACACTGACATGTTTAACATCTGGCCCTACCTATATTCTTAAGGAAAAGTTAAGTTCCCCCAAGAATATTTTCACTAATTCATCTAGGATTTTCCATAGATTGTCTGATTTTATTTTTTTGAGAAAGCAAATTGCTCATATTTGCATGATTTCTACAATAATATATAAAAACAAGCAGTAACAAATCATTCTAAGTGCTTAATATAGCATTATTTGAACACTGATAATGGCACCTCCTGTAATTTGACTATTGCAGTCTCTTCTTTGAATAAAAAACAAATCTCTTCATTAGTAAATAATACATTTCCCTTTTTTGGTGGAAAATAAAATTAAAGTTGTCACTTGTAATAAATATACTAAGGTGATCATCATATTTTATTACATAGTCAAAAATATTGCCATAAACTATTTAAAATATGTCCCAACTATAGGGCAAGAAGAACAATATTAAATATTATTAATATTTTCCCCAAACCCTCAAGAACAGAAAGTATAGATGATAAAGGATATTAATAATTTGATATTATAAACTGAGCTTCACAGTTTTTTTTATGAAAAATGTTCGATGTTACAAAACCTTGAAAATACATCTTCCAAAGATATAGGACATGAGGAATGCTTAATATGAAAAATGTGTAATATATTATAATAAAAAGACCAAGAAATACAAGTCATTTAAAAGTGATCTGTATCGTTCAGTTTTGACTTTCTCAGTTGGTCTATGACATAGTATTTACAGAGGACACCTACAAACAATTCAAGAATAAAAACTCAATTAGAATCTCCTAGAAGAGGAGTGAGATACTTTGCAACTCATTGCATTTGTGATCATGTGAGAGCAGAAGGCATAAAATGTATAAAGTTGAGAGTTGTGGGAGGATGGCAGGGTAGGAAGCTCCAGGAATCTTTCTTTCCACAAGAATAACTATTAAACAGGCAGCAACTATCTGAATCAACTATTTTGAAACTACACAGTCTAATAGAACACTGTGCAGCACCCAGGGAACAGCAAGAGGAAGGGGCTGGCAAACTGTGGTAAATACAGGTGAATTACACTCTCCAGGCAATGGATACAATCTCCCACCCACCAACTTTGCAACAGGCAGCAGTGAGGTACACAACCCAGGCCCTGGTACAGTTTGCTGGTGACAGAGTTGTATACACAAATGTACTTGCCCAAGTTCTGGGGTGTGCAGTCCAATTGCTGATTATTGCTTTTGGTTAGCTAGTTCAGATTGCTGGGGACCTGGCTCTGAGGATGGCCATTATTCTAATCTGCTTGGGCAGAAGCAGCAAAGGAAACTTAAAGGCAGTATCCTTCCTCAAAACTACAGAAAACAAAGGGTTGCATTTCCTAAGCAAGTAGTGAATCAAGAAAATGCGATTTCAAAGAGCCATAGGAGAAGCTCCTGGCATCCTTCCTGGCCCTTTCCTCATCCCCTCTCCAAGGCAGTGTAGAGCCAGTGGATGCTCACTTTGTGGGCACCTTGTTTTGGCTGGGAAATATTGACCTCATAAACTCCTCTCTGGCTTGCCCTTCTCCCAAAATTTGCTCTCCAGGCAAAAGCAATTTGAGACAGTGAAAACAGTGAAAGAAACAATTGAGTCAGGCAACCTGGGGCAAAGGCTTACCTGCTTTAAGTCCTGTGGTGGAACAACTGGGAGAGGGAAAAGGTCTGTTTCCTGGGGAATAGAGGGGACATTTAAATTCCTATAAAAAGGGACCCAGGATAAGACACAGGCAGAGAAAAGACAGGGAAGCCAGTGCACTTTGCATTTGCCTGAGGTTAACCTTCCTGTTAGGGGAAGGATGAACTCTGCAGGAGAACATAAGTCAATGTAAAGCCAATGTTTTAGTTTGTTAAAGGCTGTTATGGGGAATATATCAGAAACGGATTGGCTTTTATAATGGGAATTTGTTAGGTTAAAATCGACAGTTGTGAGGCTGTGAAAATGTCCAAATCAAGGCATCATCAAAGATGCTGATCACCAAAGGTCAGCTGTTGGCATCCTGGACTGCTTCCACGTGGCAAGACACAATGGTGTCTCACAGTCTGGGTCTCCACCTGCTACTCCAGTCTTATTTTCTTTTGAACTCAGCTGTGAGCAATTAGGAATTTGACTTATCTCTCCCCTCTCCTCTAGCCCTTGTCTGTTTCAGCCTCTCAGGGACCTCTTTCTCTGCTTCTAAGTTTGCTGATTCCAGCCTCTGGCCTCTGCTACCTCTTTCTTTGCCTCTCGTGGTTTCTCTGCCTTTGCTACTTTTATTCTGTGTGCCTCTGCTTTCAGTTCTCCATTAATAAAGGACTCCAGCAAGAGGACCAAGACCCACTATGGGTCATTCCTCACTGAAGTAATCCAATCAAAGCCCCCCCCCAAATGGATCTAATACAATCAAAGGGTCCCACACTCACAGGAATGGCTGTAGAAGGTATATTCAAATAAAAAAAGAAAACTTCCTCAAGACATGCATATGTACATCCAAGAGGCCCATTGAACACTAGCCGTTGATCACCAAGGATAAACTTGAAGAGAAATATGCCTAGACACATGGCCTTCAAACTGTCAATTCAAAAGATATTTCTGAAAGCTTCAAGAGAAAGCAATATGTCATGTGCAATGGAGTCCCGATAAATTAAGAGCAGAGTTCTCATCAGAAACCATGAAGGCAAGGAAGCAGTGGGTTGAGATACTTAAGTGCTGAGAGAAAACAATTGCCAATCAAGAATCTTATATCTACTGAGATTTTTTTCCAAAACTGAAGAGATTAATGTATTTCTGTAATAATAAATGCTGAGGGAATTCATTAACACTAGATCTTCCCTACTAGTTCATGCTAAAGGAAGCTCTTCAGACTGAAAAGAAAGAACACTAAACTTTGCCTCTGGTAATGATAATAAAATGGGTAATTATGAGACAAGTACTATAATGTTTTTGGCATATAACTCCACTTATTGCTGCTTTCAGGTGCTAAAATACAAATGCATAGAAAGTAATGATAAATTTATGATTCAGTCATAGAATGTAAAAGATACAATTTTCTGCAAGTATAAAAAATGTGAGGGGTACAGAGGATTTAGGGTTAGTGTGTGTATGTTATTGAAATTATGTTTTTATCAAGTCAAGTATAACTATATATATATATATGTGTATGTGTGTGTGTATTATGTTAAAATTTAAACCCATGATAAACACAAGGAAAATATATGAAAACTACACCCAGAAAGTAATGTGAAGGGGCTCAATATGGTACAATAGAATTTAAAAAATATATATGAAAGTAGGTATTAACAGAAGAAATGAAGGTAAAAAAAGCTATAAAATGTACAAAGATTAAATACCAAATGGCAGAAGAAACTTCTCCATTATCAGTAGATACCTTAAATGTAAATGGACTTCAATACATCACTTTCAATATTGCATAGAACCTCTAGACAAAAGATCAATAAGAAATTAAAAGACTTGAATGATACTTTAAACCAACAAGATTTAACAGAAATATATAGAACTCTTTAACCAACAGCAGCAAATTATACATTCTTCTATAGTACACATGTATCATGCTTCAGTATATACCACAAGTTAGGGCATAAAACACGTCTCAATATATTAAAAAAATATTCTCCAACCATGATGAAATAAAACTAGAAATCAATAACTGTGGGAGAAATGTAAAATCCACAATGTGGGGAAATGAAACAATATATCCTTAAGCAACCAGTCATTCAAGTAAGAAATCAAAAGGAAAATCAGGAAATATCTCAAGGAAAAAGAAAATGCAAATATAACATAATAAAACTTATGGGATGCACCAAAGACAGTGCTGGGAAGGAAATTTATTACACTAAATGCTTACATTGCAAAAGAAGAAAGATTTCAAATCAGAGACATAACCTTAAAACTGGAAAACCACACAAAAAAGAGGAAAATAAACCTAAAATGAGCATAAAGAAGGAATAAACAAAGATGAGAGCAGAGATAAATGATATAAGCAAAAAAAGAAAATAGAATCAACAAAACCAAAAGTTGGTTCTTTGAAAAGATCAATAATATTGACAAAACTTTAGCTAGACTGACAAACAAAAATAGAGAGGACACAAATAATTGAAATAAAAAATGAAAATGGGACATTACTATCATCTCTGCAGAAATAAAAAATCTAAATAGAGTATATAAACAACTGTGTGCCAAAAAAAATAGATAACCTAGGTGAAATGGACAAATTCTTAAAAATACACAAACTACCTATATTTACTCAAGAAGAAATAAAAGATCTTAACAATTCAACTACTAGTAAAGAGTTGAATACATTAATCATAAACCTCTCAACAAAGAAAAGCCCAGGACCAGATGACCTCACAGGGGAATACTAACAAATTCTCCAAGAAGAATTAACATCAATCTTGCTCAAAGTGTTACAAAAAATTTAAGTGGAACGGACACTCCCTAATTCATTTCATGAGGCTAAACTCACTTTCAAACCAAAACCAGAAGAAAATGAAATGAGAAAAGAAAATTGCAGACCGATTTCTCTTATAAATATAGATACAAGAATTATTTAAAAAATATGAGAAAACAGAATGGAAAAGCACATTAAAATAATCTATATCATTGCTAACTGGGATTTGTCCCAGGCATACAACGGAAGTTTAACATAAGAAAATCAATTAACATAATACCCTACATTAATATAATAAAGGAAAACAAACAAAAAACATGTCGTAATCCAACTGACCAGAAAAGGTATTTTACAAAATTCAGCACCATTTCTTGATTTAATAAAAACCTTATAAAACTAGGAATAGAAAGAAACTTCCCCAAAATGATAAAAGGCATATCTGAAAGACCCATAGCTAACATCATACTCAATGGTAAAATACTGAAAACTTTAACTCTAACATCAGGAACAAGACAAGGAACCTACTGTCATCACTGTTACTCAACACTGTATTTGAAGATAATGAAATAAAAGGCATCCATATTGGAGAGGAAGAATTAAAACTTTTCCATTTGCAGATGACATAATCCTATATATAGAAAATCCTGAAAAATCCACAAAAACACTATTAGAGCTAATAAATGAATTGAGTAAATTGGGGGGTATGAGGTCAACACTCAGAAAGAAAATAGTATTTCTGTACGCTCATAATTAGCAATCAGAGGAAGAAATCAAGATAAATATACCATGTCCAATAGCAAATAAAGAATCAAATATCTAGGAAAAATCTAACCAAGGATGTAAAGGACTTGTACACAAAAAACTACAAAACATTGCTAGAAGTAATTTTAAAAAAGACATATGAATGGATTGGAAGACTAAATATTATTAAGATGCCAATTCTTCCTAAAGTGATTTACAGATTCTACACCATCCCAGTGAAAATTTCAGCAGCCTTCTTTGAAAAATGGAAAAGTCAATCATCAAATTTATATGAAAAGGTAAAGGGCCCTGAATATCCAAAGCCATCTTGATAAAAAACAAAGTTAGAGAACATACATTTCCTGATCTTAAAACTTATTACAAAGCCACAATAATACAAAGTGCATAGTACTGGGAAGTGGATGTGGCTCAAACAGTTGGGTGCCTGCCTACCACATGGGAGGTCCCTGGTTTGGTTCCCAGTGCCTCCTAAAAAGAAGCCGAGCAGACACAGACAGCACACAACGAACAGACACAGAGAGTGCAATACAATAAGGGAGTGGGGGGGGGGCGAGAAATAAATAAAAATAAATAAATGTTAAAAAAAAAGTGCATAGTACTGTCACAATGATGGACACATAGACCAATAGAATTGAATGGAGAATTTCAGAAATCAGTCGTCACATTTATGGCCAAATAATATTTGACAAAGGTGTCAATCCATTCAATTGGGAAAGTATAATCTCTTCAACATATTGTGCTTGGAAAACTGGGTAACCTTATAAGAAATTAAAAAAAAAAAAAAAAAAAAAAAGAACGAGGACCCTTACCTCACCATATATACAGAAACTAACTCAAAAAAGACTAAAAATATAAATATTAAAAACAGGACTATAAAATTCCTAGGCGAAAACACAGGGAAGCTTTTCAGGACCTTGTGTTAGGAAATGTTTTTTTTTTTTTTTATGTTACACTGAAAGAATGAGCAACAAAAATATACATAGATATATGGAACTTTAAAAACTTCTGTGCATCAAAGTACTTCATTATAAAAGTTAAAATATAACATTCAGGTTGGGAGAAAACATTTGGAAACTGTGCATATGATAAGGGTTTAATAGCCAGAGTACATAAAGAAATCCTACAACTCACCAAAAAAAGGCAACAACACAATTAAAAAATGAGTAAAAGATTTGAATAGAAGTTTCTCCAAAGAAGATATATACATCACCAAAAAATATATGTAAAGACCATCAACACCCTTAGTCAATATGGAAATGCAAAGGAAATACCATTTCACAGCCACTAAAATGGCTTCTACTACAAATGGAAAATTTCAAGTGTTGGGGAGGATGTGTAGAAATAGGAATATTGATTCCTTGTTGTTAGGAATGTAAAATGGTTGTTAGGAATGTAAAAATGGTGTAGCTGCTGTGAAAGACAAAGTTCCTTAAAAAGGCTGTTCCTTAAAAAGTTAAATGTAGAATTGCTATATGGCTCAGCAATCCCACTTCTAGATATATACCCAAAAGAACTGAAAGCAGAGACTTGAACAGATACTTGCTTACTGATATTAGTGGCATTATTCACAATTGCTAAAAGGTGGAAGAAACGCAAGTGACACAACCAACAAATGGATAAACAGTATGTGGTATAGAGGTAATGGAATATAATGGAGCCATAAAAAGGAATGAAGTTCTAATGCATGCAACAACATGGATAAGTTTGAAGACATCATGTTGATTGAACTAAGACAGACACAAAATACTGTATGATAGCCCTGATAGGAAATAATTAAAATAAACATATTCATAGACTAAGAAAGTAGAATATAGGTTACGAGAGGCTGTGGTGCAGTTGTGGTAGTTTGAAACTTTTGTGGACCCTAGGTGATTACGTTCTTAAATTGGTCCTTCCCCATGGGTGTGAACCTTTAATTAGATTAGATTCAGTTAAGGGCCATTTTATTTGATTACTCCAGTAAAGCATAGCCCAGAGTGGGCCTTATTCTTCTTATTGGAATCGCCAGAGCCACAGAAACAGAGAAAAACTCTTGGAAACTGAGAACAGCAGCTCTGGAAGCCAGAAGCTGAAATCAACAAGACACAGAAGCTTAGAGAAAGCCCAGGGGGGAGGAGAAAGATGAGTTGATGCCACCATGTGCCTGATCACCGACAGCTGCAACTCGGTGGAGAAAGCATCTCCTGATGATGCCTTGATTTGGACACTTTCACAGCCTCAGAACCCTAAGCTTATACATTAATAAATCTCCTTTGTAAAAGCCAACCCACTTCTGGTGTAGTGCCTTGGCAGCCTTTAGCAAAATAAAGCAGGAGTCAATGGTTAAATTGGGATAATGAGAAAATTTTGCTAATGGATGGTGATGAGAGTAGTGCAACATTGTGAAAACTATTAGCAGGACTGGAATATATATATGAATATATATATATATATTTATATTTATGTGTGTGTTATATATAGGTTACTGGAAGAAATTTTTTTAAAAATCCATAGGACTATACAATATATAGAGGGAACCCTAAAATTAACCATGGACTATAGATAATAGTACAATTATAATATTTTTCTTTTATTAATTACAACCATACCACACTAATGCAAGATAGTAATAATAGGGTGGTGTGACAGTTTGAAGTACTTTTATGAATCCCCCCAAAAAAGATTATATTTTTGAACTGATCCATTCCTGTGGGTGTGAGACCCTTTTGACTGAACAACGTCAGTGAGGTGAGACTCACTTTGAGACATGGCCTTCTTGCCATGGATCTTATATAAATAGAGAAACATATAGAGAGAGACAGGTAAAAGGAGCTCTGCCTGTTTTGATCCTGCCATGTGAGAGAGGACTCAAAGTTCACTAGTAGACAAAGCTTAAGCATGAATCCCCAGGAGCAGCTTAAGGCTGTAGAGACAAACCCCATGCCCAGTTGCCTACTGCTGAGCTCCAGGAGATGGTAGATTCCAGAGGGGAAGGCAGGAACCTAGGCAGAGATTGTCAGCCATCTTTCTTCGCCATGTGGCAGGACCCCAGGATCACCAGTAGCTGATTTTGGCGAGAAAGTATCTCTGCTGATGCCTTGATTTGGACATTTCATGGCCTTGGAATTATAAGCTTTTACACTAAATAGAAATCTCCATTATAAAAGCCAACCAATTTCTGGTACCTTGCATTAGCAACCCAGTGGCAAACTCAGACAGGTGGTATATGGGAACTTTGTATTTTATGCGTGATATTTCTGTAACCCTACAACTTCTTTGATAAAAGTGTTTTAAGAATCTTTAGCAACAGCAATTAATAGAAGGGTAGAGATAGTTATTGGACAATTTTGAAACACAAGGTAGAGAATTTTTCTTCTTCCTCAATCTCTTACTGCAGCAGTTGTGATTTGATGCTTGGTTTATGTTTGTTTTGTTTTTCTATTTCCTTTTAGATTTTTCCTGATTTCTTCACAGAGGAATTATAAACTCAAGAGATATCTTTTCCTCTTGCTCCTCTCTCTTCTGAGGCCTCTAACTCAGTCATTCTCATAAAATCAGCAAGACTGTAAGTGACTAACATCACTTTTTTAAAAAAAATCAGGATAATACACACTGTGAAGAGAACTAGAAAGTTTAAAAAAAATCAAACAAACAAGAAGCAAGTAGCATCCTTGCTCTCAGAGATCTTTCTGAGACTCATTCTAAAACTCAGAATAACTGTTGCTTTAGTCTCTCTCTCTCCATCTCTAAGAAGTGATAAGTAGAGAAATGTTCTTACATGCCAAGTTGCTAGAGATTTGGTAGAATGTTGTAGCACAGTGTTTCCTCCACCGTATCTGCTAATGCCACATGAAGATTGACATTCCCGACCCTAGGCAATGACTCCAAAAACGTCTCTTCAGTATTTAGAATTATTGTCTACTACCTTTCCTCACTAACCTTTGTTAACACCAAGGCAATAATGGGATCATGTATGGTTCATTTTTAGTTTTCTGATTATACAGATCTCTGGCATCCACTTGGATACTCACAAACTACCACCATTAACTCATTCACCAAAGAAGTTTAAATTTAAAATTTATAAATCAAAAATTCTTACCCCTACCAGAATGGATTAGGGGAGCAATGACCAAGAAAGAGTGGAACTCTTCTATTCTAGGGAGGCTATATGAAAAGCTGAGGACTAATATTTGTGTTTTATATATATACATATATATACACATATATATGCATGTACATACATATATATCCTATTTTATGCATTTTTTGTTTTGTGAATGCTTTCTGTCCCACGGTAAATCTGATAGCTTTTAATAGCAGAGTTCAATTATTCCTGTTATCCTCTGAGCAACGAAGCCCTAAAGAAAGTAATTTTATTTTAATCTGAATATCTAGTGCTGTTTAAAACAGCTACGGACTTTGATAGTTTTTATTATAAGGAACTCTGGATTCTGACCCGATTCTGTCACTAGGTTGTTATTAGTTTCATATGTTTGCTGTATATTTGAAACTTTCTATATTTTGAGTTATTCTCAAAGTTTTCCTTGGTCCCTTGAACATATTTGTTATATTATAAATTCAAATTATTGTCATCTAAACTAGAATGTTCACTAGGTTCCTCTTTAACTGAGCTTAGGGAAGCATAAAACAATGATGACGCTGATCACTTCAGTTGATGTTTATTTCCTTTGAAATTTAATGAATAGATGAATGACATATGAAAGGAGAAGATACATAATACGTAGGTTTTATGAAATAGAAAAATACAACAGAAATTTCTACATCAATTTTGTTCTAATTCTGACTTTGGCAGGAGCTGCTTCTCTACCTGTCTATAGATGGTTGTATAAGTGACAAGTGCCTGGGCAGTATAAACCTTTATTATGAGCAATCACATGTCCAATTAGTTTGCATGACTGCTTTTAAAATTCAAACTACTTTTCATAACTTAAAAAAAAGAAAAGAGTAGCAAGTCACATAGCTGACAAATCTAAGCCTGTCTAAGGAGTAAGGTAAATTTTTCAGGTTGTGAAAACTATAAATACTTTCTTCAGGACCAAAAGACTATGATGAACTCATTTAGAATTTAGGAAAGCAGAGAGTGAACTACTGAAACATCATAAAAGGAGAAATCTTCAACCTTTTGTTTGTTCTCTGTTCTAATTTATAACGTTGTATTCCACTGATGAGCTGTTTGTAAAAATTATACAGATGTGGTCAAATTAATTTCACATTCAATTTAGTAATTTACTTTGTGGTTGTTATTATATTATCTCATACATTTAGGCATATTTCTTGGTAAAGTGGTGAATAAAAGGCATTTTTCTCATACTCTCTGATATTATCCTTTAGTTTGTACTTGAAGTCACTTTTACCAAAGAAGCTAGTACAGATAATAAAATAACAATATACTAACTTATACTGAATAGCCCAATCCAAGTCATCATCACCTAGAATTAAGAATTTGAAAGGATCATGAAATGCACCTGTTTTACATTGAATTTGATGGAATGGAGGATAGATGAACTACATTTACTTACCCTATTTCATGTGGCTTTGCACAATATTAAATCTAATATCACTAATACCACATTTTAGAAGACAGCCTCTGTGGATTAATCTTGTTTAATGGCTGTAACACCTGAAGGTTCAAAGATACTAAAAAAAATCATCTCTCTGACATCTGTAAAGGTGAATTGCATGTACTATCAAATGTACTTGCTGAAGATAATGACAGGGACTGCTTGCTGTTTTCTAGTCCTGAGACATCTACATATGTCTTTGTGGAGTTGTTCATGCAGCGTTTTATCAAAAGTTTCAATGTTTTTATTTTTCCCCATTGTGCAGCAGAGAACAGGATAACTAACCATTTTCCCTGAGCTTCTTAAATTCACTTGCTTGGATACCATGTTAAAGTTTTCTGCTGTTTTGTTTTGCAGAAGACTCAATCATTCTAAGATGGACTTTTTTTCATCACATTTTGGGCAGACAGGAAAGTGGAAAAAGACGTTCTAGGTAATTACCAAATTACAGATGTTTCTTGCCAATTGCCTTGTGTCTCTTGCTCTGGATCATTTCTGTACCCAACAATACAATATATCAAGGTTCTTAAGAGAGCTTTGTGACTTTTTTTTTTTTTTTTTTTTCTCCCTGGCCACATCAAAATATTCCTCTGTAAAGACAAATAAATAGGGGTGAAATACATTTATTTTCTGATACAACTATATTCACCATGGGCATGCAAAACTTCCCACCCATGGATTTTTATAGGATAAATGCCAACTTCTCCTTCTATGCAGTTCTTTCCCTTCTATTCCACAGTTATTGATCTGAAGAGTGCTTCCTAATAAGTCTACATGCTAAAATTATACATTTTACTCTTAAAACGTTTTTTCTGACTATTCCAAGACTGGTCATGGAAATTGTGAAGGAATTCTTTAATCCCTCCCTCAGAGGCAGAGGAATAAGAAATGGAGCCTATGGCAATACAGTGTACTGGTATCCTTTATCCCTTCCCTGCTGCTGGCCTGAGAATTTTACTAAAACTTGGTCTTTTCTCTCTCCTCCTCTTTCCCTAAATATCAGCTCAGTCCCCCTCCCCACCTAGTGCCCCACCTTTCAGTCCTTTCATACACCCAAGGATGGAAGACTATGCCTCCACCACCTTCCCTTTCCATCCCCAGAGCCCAATCTGCCCTTCCCTTAGGACCTCTG
Organism: Tolypeutes matacus; assembly: GCA_026826555.1. Classification (NCBI taxonomy): domain Eukaryota; kingdom Metazoa; phylum Chordata; class Mammalia; order Cingulata; family Chlamyphoridae; genus Tolypeutes; species Tolypeutes matacus. The sequence goes on from JAKSZT010054525.1 coordinate 796,524, forward strand.
AGATAAACTACCTCCAAAAACTGGCTATGGTGATATTAGTTTGAGTTGACCGTACAGACTTTTCTGTTTCAATTGCTTAGTCTTTAGCTGCAACACCAAAAGAATGCATTTGTTTATTTATTTATTTAATCCATTTATTTATTATTTTTAAAGAAGCTTTACTTTACATACATGTTACATCGAAAATATAGGGGATTCCCATATACCTCACCCCATACTCTTCCCACAATTTTCCCCATTAACAGCATTTTTCATTAGTATGGTACATTTGTTAGAATTGATGAACACATATTGAAGTATTGCTACTAACCATGGTCTATAGTTTACATTATGGTTAACACTTTGTACCACACTATTTTATAGGTTTTGACAAAATTTATAAGGGCTTGTATCTGTCATTGCAAGATCATGCAGAAAAATTCTAATGTCCCTAAAATGCCTCATGCTACACCTATTCTTCCCTCTCCCTCCCTACAGATCCTCTGGTGACCATTGCCTTTATATCAGCGTTAATAGTTCTTTCCATCACTAGAATAATAAGCCTACTTTAGTCCATAGTTGCACTCACCCCTTTTGTTTGTTCATTCCTCAATCTAGAGGATTTGTGGATGGTGATGCCCACTCTGCTTCTGATTGAGAGGGGACTTAAATCCCATGGGGCACATGAGTGGGACTGTCTTGCTTGCAATTGTAGATACTCTCATTTTTGGGATAGGCATTGTCCATCATCAACCTTTTGTTAGTTGTCTTGGGTGAGTCTGATGAATTGGAGGGTAGGTGTTGGCTGCAACTCTGCAGAAATTCAGGGCTCAACCGGCATATGAACAGCTGGAAGATTTAAGTCTGTGTGACACATATTTAATGGATATAGTGCTAATTATAGGTTCAAATAAACAGGGCATAAGAACCATGTTTGGGAAAATTATAAATCTATCCAACTCTGATACACTGGGGGGATAAGTGGTCATATATTTCAAGGTAAGGCCCACTGACAAGTTGCCAAATTCCTGGGGTTGTCTGCCCTGCCTATAGGGTCCCGATGTCTCTAGAGCCCTCAGGAATGCCCCCTGCTTGAGGTACTGTTTACTGCGGCAGTCAGTGAGATCCTCCTAAGCTGTGGATAAGTGTAACCTCTGACTCACTCTGAAATCTCTTAGGCATAAAAACTCATTTGTATTTAATATTCCCCCTTTTTGGCCAAGGTCTTTTTCCTAATGCATCACTGGTTGGCCCTTGGGAATAATCCCTCAGGGTCCGGGAATCTTGTCTGTGGGATTCATGTCCCACCCTGGGGAAAGATAATAAGTTTATATGCTGAGTTTGGCTTAGAGATAGGCCATATTAGAGCAACAAGGAGGATCTCAGGAGATAACTCCAAAAGAATGCATTGCTGATGGTGAGGATCATAGAGCCAGACTGGTGGTAAGGAGAAGATATCATTGGGTGGAGGTGTCCTGAATTTTATCCTGTGGTTTGTCACCACCTCCTCCTTGACTCTACCTAATAGAAGTGAGTACCCTAACATCCAAACCTTCCAACATCTAAGGCAGCCACAACTTACCCTGAGCAACTTAACCCTACTCTCTCTTCCCTACTGATGGCCTTCCTATGCCCGCTTTTCATTGGGATAAAGCCATGATGATGAACATTCAGTTTTTTCACAGTTGAAATGAACACGGTCCTGTCAACATCACTCTTAGCATAATTTTGTTCTTCTAAAACCACACAAGTCTATCACAAAAATTAAATGAGATTTTTCAATTCAAAGGAAAACAAAAAGCACTTTGAAGTCAATGCCTTGTATATTGGTAAATTCAGCAAATAATATTTTATGGGAAAAGAGAGAAAACTACACTACTTAAAATATTTAAAAATAAGCAAAATGTCTGGATTATAGTATTTTAGACTAAGAAAAATAAAATGAGCTTAGAATTCCTCAATGTTTATTCTTGCTAGGTAAAACAGTATTGATTACAGTAAAACTACTTTCAGTGGATTATTAGACTGTACACCGAAAACTATTTTTTTTTCTTTAGAGTATGGATAAATTTTTTAATATTTCTCTGGTATTTTGCCATAGGCTTTCTTCTGCAAGAAAACTGAACAGAAATTTCCAAAAGAGGTTTCTAGTGAGATGGAAAAATAGAAGCGACACTGAATAAAGCTAATGCAAACAAAACTTTGATTCTCTATTTAAAGCTTCGTGGAATCTAACCTTTTAAACTTGCATTTCGTGAGCACACAAATGACCTTTAAAACCAAACGGTAAAATCTGTTGTTAGATACATTGTAGTTTTACTGGTAGTGGGTGTCAGATTTTTTTTCCTAGACACATATCCTTAGAAATGCTTCCGTGTTCCAATAAATGGTGACTGTTAAGTAGCTTAAAAAAGGAAAGAAACCTGATCAGAAAGAAATTCCATGTCTGTGTACATCTTAATGTTAGCAGAAAATCAAAGCAATTTATCCTTGTTTCATTAAAAAATGTGTCTCCTAAAATATTCAAAAGCAATGGTTAAATACATCCCATTTAGGCTGTCAGCATACAAATTAAAGGGGCAGAATCCAAATTCAGAAACTATATGTGTCCTTTCAAACACGGGCTTTGGACAATTTAATTAGCCTTAAGTCTTCCTTTTGTAATCTAGAAAATCAGGCCGAGACTATTACCTTCCTCATAGGGTGCTGTTGAGCCTTTAATAGACATTGTTTATAAACCAATTATTTAATGTCTGGTTTATGTTCATAACAATATATTTGAGAAATTATTATGGATATTATTCAGGAAAATTTTTGTACACATTGATTTTGAAATTCAATATTTCATGATTTCTGATATTTCTTTGTAACTGTTGACTTATTTTTATCTTTACATATTTTCCTCTTTAATTACATTGTGAACATTGTGCTTTTGAAGAGGTAGACTAACACAATGCACATAGTACATACCCAGATAACTTTTATAGTACTGAATATCATTGCCATCAAACAATTTAGTTAATTGTTATAAACAACATGGGTTTCCTGTTCTCTTATTAATAGATGTGTCTGTTATTTTTTCTGTTACATGCTTATTCATAAAAAGGAGTTGACTCCTGATCGCTCCCTTTCATTACTTGGGGTAGACAACTACTCAGAACCTTTTATTTCTCCTGCCATTTCCCAGTTTCCAAAATTTCATTTTGTCCTAAAAGAAGCATGTTTCCTATTTTTTTCTCCTTTGAAACATCCTGGGATGGTTGTGCCATTGTGACTCTTTGCTTTGGGCTTAAAGTCAGTGTCCTTCTCCAACAGAAATATAAAATCGATTTTGGAAGACAAATTATATAATGTGTTTTCACTACATTATATAATTTCATTATTATAATACTACTCTCTTAAATGGGTCTGTTATTTTGGAATTTCAGTTTTATGATATGTAAGCATTATTATCTCTCCATAGCTTAATGGAGAGATCCACAGTCCTAACCAATTTATATGGGATTATCAAATTTTATCTATTTAGATTATATGTTATGTCTTATGACTATTTATAAGATATGGTAATAGAAATACATGTGTATGTATATATTTTATTTTTTATTTTATTTATTTATTTATTTTTGTATGTATATAAATAGTATGTGTGTGTGTATTTGGAAACATACCACAATAACATGCCGCTTTGTTTCCGGGCCTGAGGGTGATCAGCCCTGCTGCAGCCCGGGGAGCGACACGAGCTAGTTGTGGGCCGTCCGGTGTGCACTCCGGAACGGCGGGGGGGTGAAGAAGTTGTCAGGAGAGCGCAGGCTCGGCTCCCTGGTCTTCACGGGGGTTAAGGAGAAGTTGTCACAGGGTCGCCGTTTGGTGCCCTGTGGTCTCCCTGACAGTACTAAATGAAGAGACACCACTCACTTGCTTGCTGGAAGGTAAGACCTTTATTCAGGGAGAGCTGCGCAGTTTTATAGGCAATGTTGGGGGCGGGGTGAGCGTGTTGTCTTCTGATAGGGCGAAGCTGTTGCTGGGCGTGGGGGGAAGATTTGGGAGGGAGGGGGGAGGCTAGAGGAGAAGGCCAACATGTCCAAATAAGGTTATGGCTGTGAGGGAGTGCTGTGATAGGCTGCGGTGAATAGGGAAGTTGGGTTCGGGGAAGAGAGAGGTTGGCTACGGGAAGCGAGTGGGGCGTAGCGCCCCACAGACACCTGTGGCAAGGTTTGACTTGGGTAAGCATTACCTCAATAACACTTTGAATGAATGTTCTTGAAAGGTCCAGATTGAGTTTAAAGAATCAAATACATGTACTATATCCTGAAAATTCATGGATTGGATACCAAAGACTATATAGAGATTGATAGAAGTAAATTTTCTGAAAATAGCTATATTTTATCAGTGAATGCTGCTCATTGTATGTATCTCAATTGAAGGACAATAAGTAGTATAATTGATCTCTACTTTTTCTGTCACCAAGGAATTTGCAAAGCAGTGGAAGCAGTTAAAGCATGTAAGGTAGAAGAAGCGTTAAGTATGGTTAAGATGGGGAGATTCTTCCGATGTTTCTGTTCAAGAATGACAAGAGAAGAAATTGAATCTTGTGAATTGAAGGAAGGCAGGTTCCAGAAACTGTAAATCAAAAGGATAAAAATTAACAGGCAAAACCCAAGGATTCAGAGAGGAAAGTTTAGAAATCAAAAGAGGCATTGAATGGAGGAATAAACACAGCTGTTACAAATACTTTTGAAACTGCAAATTCTATCACTGAATATTTCTGTGATTATCACTTGTGGTGTGAAGTTCTGAATATGAAGACACTAACTGTGGTTGAAAAGAAACATAAGCGTGCTAGTGTGTTCTCCTTCTAGATAAAGGAAAGTTAGAGATACTCTTGGTAGCTCACGAATACCAGAGTGACAAAAGATCAAGGCTCAGAAATTGACAGGGAGCCACAGCACATTAAGCTGATTTTCTCATGGGCATATCCATGACAAGAAGCTTCTAAAGTAAAGAGTTAGGATAAGAACTGAATTATGTACTTGAAGTTTAGTAAGAAGGAGCACAGAAATTTTCCAATAGAGATATGGTGTTTCCCACATACAAATCTACTGAAAAGGCAGATAGTTTAAGGATATTTCATCACCAAAGCAGTTTGTTTCTTCAGGAGTTATTTGAACTGCAGAAGATGTATAACCCAAATGTTCATTACAGAGTTTGAACACTAAAGAAAAGAGAAAGAGTAAAATTGTGTCAAGGTTACAAGACAACACAGAGTTTAATTATAAAGTACATTTAATATTATATGGGACCAAACTTGGAAAAATTGTTAACAAGTACAGAATATGAATTGTTATACTGCTTTAAAGCAAAGGTCATTATAATTGCTTTAAAGCATTCTAAAATATCTGTTCATTCTGAAATGTTTCCATTTTAAAATTATATATTTTAAAGAATTGAAATTCCCCTAACTTCAGATTGAATAAGTATAAAAACAATTATCCACAGTCCCAAAATATGGATTAATAGAGTGGCAGCATCTTAAAAGTTGGAGTAGGTAGTAAGATTTATGAGTCCAATATCATCCAGGTACTCTTCATTGATATTCAATACTGGATAGTTAATTTTATAAATTAATCAAATAAAAGGGTTTCAAAGTCTAGTTTCCTGATTGCCAGTACCACCATCACCTGAAAACTTGCTAGAAATTCAAATTATGGGGCCTCAAGCCAGACATAGTGAATCAGAAACTGGGGTGGGGTCCAGCAAGCTGTGCTTTATTAATTCCTCTACATAATTCTTATGCATCCTAACCTTTGGAAATCGCTAATCTACTGCTATTATACTTAAATTAGGGTTGTCATTATACTCAAGCTTTTAAGTTACCTTAAATTCAAATTTAAATTAGTGTCTTGTATTTTATTTGGTGACTGACTTGAATGGAAGAGGTTAAAGATGGATTGGTTAATGTAATCTTCCCATTTTATTTAAAGAGACACTGTTTTAAAGGGTTCCAGAGATGGTTAATTTTAACGATTACTCTATATGCCAAAATTACCTGAATTCTAACTTCCCTGTGACATATCGCAAACTCAATGAGGGGTTTTATATCTGCATCTTATAAATGGAAAATAATGGAATGGGAAAATTGTAACTTTGCCTTGAAATACTGTAGCTAGAAATTTGCTCTAAGGAAAATAAATGTAGAAATACCTAATAAAGTACAATACGTTTGAGAAAACTTCTGGAGACTCTGTATTACCCCACATTCGTGAACTTCTAAACTGTGCAATAGCTACTGAAAAAACATACTCCAGGTGTAAATGGAGTCTGATTATATTGTGTGTATGGAATTGTGAATCAACTAGCAAGGATTAATTTTCAAACTAGAAGTTTTCATTAGTGGTGAAGTAAAGTTACTACCTGCATATATCTAAAAGGAGTTATTTGAAAAATGGAACATGAACATCTTTAATTCTTATACCCTCAGAAGACTTTTCTATAGCTGACCATTGTGAATTGCATTCTTATCATTCTTATTTCCTTTTTTCATTACAGTGAGTTTCAGGGACTTAAGTTATATGGAATTTAGTAATGAAACTTTTTCTCTCCCCAGTTTCACCCCCAACACCATTAGTTAAAATTAAATGAAACACAGAAAATAAAAATAATTAGAAAAGGCCTACAGAAAATCAGAATCTTCCTCTGTGAGTCTCTTGGCAGCACTAAGTGACATAGAGGAGAAATTTATGCTACCTTTCTAATAGCAAAGCAATCTATTTTATTTGCTGTATTCAAGCTCTAACATCTGGTTGGTTGCATTTCAGCTAAATTTCATGTTGTTAATAGTCTGTTCAAAACAGTCACTTCAAAGATTTCTTTCTGCAGCCGTGTTTGATATTGGTATTTGTTCTGAGTCCTTTGTGGGGTGCATTAATTGGATCATTTTACACTAATCGAAACTGCTTGCCAAACTGTTACTTTGGCTATTTGGAATGGAATTTCTATTTTTGTCTTGCATGCAGGCTCAGTCTGGATCAGGGTAGATACAAGAAAACTGATAGATATGCATTTTCCCCTTACCACCCCTCAACATTTTAACTTCATGGTTAATTATGCACAACACACATGCCTTTATAGATAACGGGAAATTTTAGTTATAAAACTTATTTTTTTATTTTTATACCTTTCAAGTTCTGCTGGCTAGAAAACGATTTCTACTTGGGTTACTATATATTTCTTTACTTTTAATTTTTATTGGTTACATAAACCTAACAGGAAAAACGAAATTTTTAAAAAATAAAAAACATTGTTAATTAAAAATAAACTAAACTTATGAGACACTCATTACTATCAAAGATTGAATTCGAACAGTTATCTTCCTAGGGAAATCTTAACCTGAAATTTAGATTAGTAAAAAGCATTTTATTTAAGCTACAAAATGATTCTGAGTTAAATTCACCATTCATGACTCATGTCAAATGATTCATGGACAATCAATAAAGAATAAGCATGCAAGAACAGACTATTAAATATCACAAAGCTTGAAATCTTAAAAATTTTTTGGAGGCAACTTTTAGGTGAATACATTGTGAAATTTGAGAGTCATGGATATTAGATTTGAAAGGAAAATTTTCATATTAGAATATTTTTAATGATACTCTTTAAATCACATTCCTTCTTACTCATCAGTGGTATTATATTATTTTTACTTGACAAGCCAGGATATCTTTGACAAAACTAATAGGTGGAACAATTTGTCTCCAGTTGTTTTACGTGCTTCTTCATTTAGATTTTCTGTCAATCGTTAGGTTGAATATCCCTTTTTCCTTTTGCATATCACTGGTGTTTTTGTACTTCTATCTGGTTAATTTTTCTCTTTGTAGAATGCTTACAAATACACAGGTAGTCGCCCTATCAGTTTCATTGGTATGATTGAGTCAGTTGTGTTCTCTCTGAAAATTCAGAAATTATGTATATCCACCTATACCATTGAAATCATAGTTTAATCCAGAAATTGGAATATTATGGTTATATACTCTCCTCAATTCTCTTGCTTTAAATTAAAAAAAATATATATATAGGATGAATTTTGCATTTCAAATTTAATTATTTTCTTTCTTTATGAAGATGAGTCATGTCTCCATCAATCATTGCAGGAATAGAGGAAAGAATCAGTTTAACTATAAATCAGAAAATTTAAGTCTCTTTCTCTTTTTCTTTATAACACCATTTCCTAAGAGTAATCAATAGAACAGTAGCCCTGTGGTCATATACATTATGGAAACACTGCAGGTGCTTTCCTTCTCTTCCATGTCCACTGTTGGCATTTTAATGGCTCTAATAAAAATTCAAAAAGAAAAAAAACAAAAAAAGTAATAGTGATTAGCGCGTATTTGAATTCACTTAATTAATTACGACCTCTCCCTTCCATTTTTTGAAGGAAGACCTATTAACATTACCTAGAACCCATTTGAGCATGTTGTTCTAAATGCTATCAGAGTGGTGGTCTAGAAAGAACACAGTCCTCTGCTTTTGGCTTTTGATGTTCCATAAGTCTTTAAACTACTTAAACATTATTGAGGTTAGATGTTGTATTTTATCCTTCTTAGTATCCTCCACAAAACCAAAGTATATTTACATACGCTGTAGATGCTTAATTAAAAATATATGAATGAGTGCTGAAGGATGTGTTCATGGTCTTTGGGAAAACCACATCCCTATCAGGAAACATATTTTAACACTTAATATATCACTTTGATAAGGATGAAAGCACTTTTCCTAAAACCTTTAGTTTTGAAAATGAAACAAAATATAAAACAGAACACACATGCAAAAGAACAGCATTTGTTTTGCAAAAAAAATTGATACATTTTTCTACTAGAAGATAAGATGGAAATACCCAATTCCCAGAAAAGCATGATGTATTAGTCAGCCAAAGGGGAGCTGATGCAAAATACCAGAAATCTGGTGGCTTTTATAAAGGGTCTTTATTTGGGGTAGAAGCTTACAGTTACCAGGCCATAAAGCATAAATAACATCCCTCACTAAAGTCTGTTGCCATGTGTTGGAGCAAGATGGCTGCCAACATTCAGCCTTCCTCTTCCTTTTAAGGCTCCGTGGTCCCAGCTTCTTCCAATACCAGCTGTAGGCTGGGATAAGCCTCATCTCTCTCCTGTGGCTCGTTCCTCTCCAGGCTCAGCTGCTCTCTTCTCTCCATAGGTCACCTGTAGACTGTGAGGCTCTCTCTCTCTTCCCGGGACCTCTGCAGTGTCTATGACCCACCTCTCTTCCTCTGTGTTCTTCTCCTGTGTGTTTACTTCCTGGGGTTCCAGCATACAAAAAAAAAAAAAAAAAAACTTTACTCTCTGCTCTGTCATTTTCTCTATGAGTCCCCACCCACCAAGGATGCAGGGACTCAATGTCCTACTGACATGGTCCAATTAAAGCCTTAATCACAATTTAATCAAATAAAAGTGAACCCCCTTAATCCAATATAATCTAATATTCCCAGAGGAACAAACCAGTTTACAAACAAAAACCAATACCTATTTTTGGAATTCATAAACAATATCAAACTGCTACACATAAGTTTCTTGAAAATACTCCACTCAGAAATCTAGAGAATTGGCATGAGAAACTCTGAACTCAAAGTCCAACTCTACTACTTCATAGTTATGTGTTAATTGGATAGCTACATTACATCTAAATTTCAACATAAAATTGGGATGCAAATAGAAACATCATTGTAATTTGGATTTTATATGATATCATTCGTGTAAAATCTTGTCACAGTATCTGGAACATGGTTAGCCACATTAGTTATCGTTATGAAAATCTATCTTGGCAACTTGTCAACAATATAAAAATGTTGTGTTCAGAATAGAGCAAAGGTATCCAAGACTTGTTTGGCAGGAAAGCAGAGAAATTGGAAGAGATGGATGTTTCTTTCAAATACTTGAAAAATTTTCTCTACATTTGCTATATGCTATTAAATGCTTAGATTAGTGGTATGAAAGATGGCAGTTTGATAATGAAATGATTAAAAATAATTAATCCTACAATTAAAAATAATACTATAAGGCAGGGGTAATAGATAAACAGTTTCATTTCTTCAGATCTAAGGCAACCTAAAACTAGGATGGTTTCTGAGGCATGTATTAAAATGAGGAAGTTATCAAGGTAAGTTTGTTTGGTTTTCTCCCTCTACCTAAGCAATATCGAGGTCAGTTAAGGCTAAAGATGTTTGTAATTCATGGACTCCAAACAGAAATAAGCAGAAATTTTGTAATTACATAATTAAACTGTTGTATATGCTTAAAGAGAAGAGGCCTGAGACACATCACTCTGAACTGTCTTTTGTCATAGAAATTTGTTGCAAAATGGAATGAAAAAATATATAAAATGCACCCACAGAGAGTAATATTTTGATAAGGAATACAATTATTAAAAAGCACACATAAACAACATCAGAATGAGAAAGAAAATAAATTTTAAGTATCGAAACTATACAAAATGCAGAAGCATTTCATGCTCCTTGGATCAGTGGTCATATAACCAAAGGAAATCCAAATCACTGATGGATAACTGAGGTATGTGACAGAGAAAGAAATAAATATAAAATAATCATGAACCACTAGAGATACATGGATGTTTCAATGCTTCAAAATAAAGACACTAGACCTTCTTGAGATGAAACACTAAACAACGTGGTAGAATCCAAATTCTGGTAGATAAAGAATCATGGAACTGACTTTCAGAGGCAAAAAGAATATTATTTATAGTCACTATCCTCCAGCATAGAACAGGTATGACAGTCTCAAAATATATAAGGAATGAGAGAGGTGATCGGGCTGCACTTAAACTTTATTTAACGCATTATGTTAGTTTCTTGGCAGGACACTTTTAAGAAGATGGTAGCAAATTCAAACACATTCACCCAAGAACAAGGATGGAGATGGAACTCAAAATCGGGACTTATTAGTAATAGACTGAAGATAAGATTTGAAGAAAAAAGTCATTAAAGCAATATTCAAATATTGAGGGATGTTAACCAAAATTGTTACTACACTTGTTTTCCTTTTTACCAAGAATAAGAAATGTAAACAATAAATGAATAAGAAAACAAATTTCTTCTTATTGAAAATACACCTCTAGTACATTGGGCAAATGTGGAATGTGCTACCTTGAGAGGTATTCATGTGCAAGGTAGAAAGCCACACTGCAGTTAAATAGAGAAAAATGAAGATTGGTAAAAGAAGATAACCTATATTTTCCCATTCTGACTCCAGATAATATGATTCTGTGCTAACCTGATAAAGTATAGCTTAGATTCTACAGAGATTCAGCTCAGCATCTTAATCCAGAGATTCAAATCCCAAGGAAAGATGACTTAAAATGGCTTCACCATAAACAATGATCTATGTCAAAGAATATAAACAATGAATTTATAAAATTTCTAAGAAGGAAAAAATTGTCATACTGAATCAAATTTTTTACAAGTTTGGAGGAATATATACTGAGTGAAACATTTACTTGATTACATGAATGTTATTAAATCAGCAGATATGGACAGTTATTAAAATTATACTTCAATATATCCAATATAGACACTGCAGTTCCACATGGCCTTTTTATTTATTCTAAAGAATTGATCTCTGAGGGCTTTGCCATCTCTAATATTTTATGATTCTGGGAGCTGTTGCTGTTTTATGGTATAACAATTTAAAATAGAGTTAAGAAAAACCTTTTTCTCAATCATAGTTTATTGAAGACTTACTTGTTCACTACTTTTTACTGCTGACCCAACAAAACAACCAATTGAACATTTTGACTCTTCACATTTCAAGCAAATATTTGACATCATATTGGTAAAGTTTTAATCCCTTTGAATTAGTTTTCTTATCTCTAAGATTGCTGTTACCTATATGCCTTTGGAAGGGTTCTAAGTAATAACAAAAAAATCTTTTAGAGAACTCTTTTGGAACAAGGAAGCATATAAAAGATACCATTAGTGACTTTTTTTTATTAATCCTCATACTTCTGTAAGGAGTATATCCTTGATATGCAGGTAAAAGAGGATTATATAGCCAAGCCGTGAGTGAGTGTTTCAATATAGTTTATGGAACTATAGCAAGTTTTTTTTTCTGATTAGGTTTAAAATTTGCTGAAAGTTGCTCTTGTTAAAAATAATCTCAGAAAAAGATTTAAGAATTCTTTTCAGGACTTCTGTAAACCCAGGAAACTGAACCACGGTGAATCACTGGCCATTTAGGAAACTGGTCTCAAACATTAACTGTATTATAATTGGGAAAATGTACAAGTAATTTTAACTTTTGAATGATTATTTTTATGTTTATGTATACATAATGAATCATTAGCTAAAATACTTTAGGGGTTCATGTGGCCTATTCAGTAGAATTTTAATATAATTTTGCTGTTAGATATTTGCAAATGTCTAGTGAAGAAAATTTTCCATTTATGTATTTATCTTTTTCTATATTTATTTAGCATCAACAATGTGGAAAGCATTTCTAGGATTTTGAGGCAAGCATAAAATATGGTATTTACCTCAGAGTGCTTAAAATTTTGGGGAGATAAATTTGAACCATGAAATATTTAAAACCAAGGAACTGATTATGTTCACTGTGCCTGACTTCTATGTATTTACATGTTCAGGTTAAAAGTGATGTTTAAAGCAGAACTTTGATTTCTAAAATGTCCGTTTTCTTTGATAAGCAGTCTTACTTAATATAGAAATTATGATGGAATAATATATTTAGAAAACAATACATTAGAAATTATCCCATGGTTTTATTTGACAAAGTGAAGAATACTATGAGGAATTTCATCTATTTTTTTAAAGTATTATTTATTTTATATTTTTTATTAGAAGAATTGTAGAAAATCATGTAGAAAATACAGTCCCCTTATAACAACTTGATACAAATATACAGACCTATAAACCCACACTCAATTTTCTCTGTTATTACCATTTTGTATTAGTATGAGAGCTTGGTAACAATTGATGAAATGTTATTATTAATTGTATCATTAATTATAATCCACAGTTTATATTAGGTTCATTTTGTGTTGTTCAGTTCTAAGGTGTTATTTTTTTATCCTGATAACATATATACAACCTTAAGTTTTCCATTTTAACCACTTTACTATAAAATATACAATACAATGGTGTTAATTATGTTCAAAATGTTGTGCTATCATCACCTCCATCCATTACCAAAACTTTTCTATCACCCTAAACAGTAGCTCGTATCAATTAAGCATTAACTTCACATTCGTTACCCACATGTGTGTCCCTTGGTAAACTATATTCTAGTTTCTGTCTCTATGAATTTTCATATTGTAATTATTTCATGTAAGTGAGATCATACTATATATGTCCTTTTGTGTCTGGTATATTTCCCTCAACATTACACGTTCAAGCTTCAACCATGTTGTCACATGTATGAGAACTTCATTCTTTTCATGGCTGAATAACATTCCACTGATGTGATAAACACTTTGTTTATCCATTCATCAATTGATGGTCAGTGGTTGTTTCCATCTTTTGGCAATTGAGAATAAGACCCTTACAAACATCAGTGTACACATATCTGTCCAAGCACCTTTTTAAAATCCTTTAGATTATAAACTAGATGCTGGAATGCTGGGTCATATGATAATTCTGTACTTAACTTGCTGAGGTAACTTCAAAATGTTTTCCACAGTAGCTGCACCATTTGACATTCTCGCCAAAAATGTACGAGTGTCCCTATTTCTCCACATCCTCTCCAGCATTTGTTATTTTCCCTTTTTTAATAGTAGCCATTCTAGTTGATAGAAAATGGTATCTCATTTGCTTTTGATTTGAATTTTCTTAATAGACAATGATAATTGAGTATTTTTTTTCATATGATCTTTGGCCATTTGTATATCTTCATTAGAGAAATATCTAAGTCTTTTACCCATTTTTCAGATGAATTCTTTGTCTTTTTGTTGTTGAGTTGTGGTAATTCCATACATATTTTGGGTATTATACCCATGTCAGATATAGGCTTTCCAAATATATTTTCCCATTCTGTAGGCTGTCTTTTTATCTTTCTTGATAAAGTCCTTTGATGCAGAGAAGTTTTAATTTTGATGAAGTCTCATTTATTTATTTATTTTTTCTTTTGCTCATGCTTTTGGTAAAGGTTAAGAAACTGTTGCATAAAACAAGGTACTAAAGATGTTTCTCTATGTTTTCTTCTAGGAGTTTTATTGTTTTGGTTCTTATATTTAGGTCTTTGATCCATTTTGAGTAAATTTGTATATTTGGTAAGGTAGGGATCCACATACATGTTCCTTATTTAATTTAAGTTTTCTTTAATTTCAGCAGTGTTCTATACTTTTCTGCATACAAGTCCTTTACATCATTGTCCTTTACATTAAATACATTCCTAGTCATTTGATTGATTTATTTTCTCTTGTAAATGTTTTTCCTTGATTTCTCTATCAGATTGTTCATTACTATTGAATATAAAAACCATTTATTTTGGCTTGTTGATATTATAGTCCACCATTTTGCTGAAACTATTTATTAGCTGTCATAGATTTGTTGTTTATTTTCACGGTTTTCTATATATAGAATCATGTTATCTGCAAATAGGGAAGTTTTACTTCTCGCTCTCCAATTTGGATGCCTTATTTCTCTGTTTTGCCTAATTGCTCTGGCCAGAACTTCCAATAAAATGTTGAATAACAGTGGTGACAGGGGGCATCCATTTCTTGTTCCTTATCTTAGGGGGAAAGCTTTTAGTCTTTCACCATTGTGTATAATGTTAGCTGATATTTTTTCATATATGCTCTTTATCATATATGGACTCTTCTTAGTCTTCTGTTTTCATCAAGAAGAACTGTTAGATTTTTAAAAATGCCTTTTCTGCATCAATTGAGATGATGAGGTGTTATTTTCCTTTATTCTATGAATGCGGTGTATTATGATTGATTTTCTTATGTTAAACCATCCTTGCATACCTAGGATAAATCCCAGTTGATCATGGTGTATAATTTTTTAATTGCTTTTGGATTTGGATTGTTTGTATTTTGTTGAAGATTTTGGCATCCACAGTCATGAAGGATATTGTTCTGTAATTTTCTTTTATTGGGATATCTTTATGTGGTTTTAGTTTAGTGTGATGCTGGTGTCATAGAATTAGTCAAGGAGTATTCCCACATCTTCAATTTTTTGGATGAGTTTTATCCTGATTAAATTTCACCATTGAGTCCATCTGTCATGGGCATTCATTTTGGGAGATGTGGCAGTTTGAGATTAATTCTGAACCCCAAAATGAGAAAGATTACGTTTGTAAAGTAATATATTCCTCGGTATGATACCATTTGTTTACATTAAGTTCAGCTCAGGTGTCTTTGATTAGATTACCTGTTAAGATTAGAGCTTTTTTTATTTTACTCTGTCAGTGGGTATGACTCAGGTTGTGTCTCTGTCCCCTTGCTGGGTCTGATATACAATCACACTTACTGAGGCAGACACACAGGAAGAGAGCTGTCAGTTTTGATCCTGCCATGTGACAGAAAGAAAGCTCAAACAGCTGAAGCCCCAGAGTAAGGACACATTTTACCTGATAGCTTACAGCTGGAATTCAGAAGAAAGCAGAAAAACTGAGACTGACAAAGGAGGCCCAGAAAGAAACAAGCCTTATGCCAGGAGAGAGAGGACCTTACTTAAGCAAGAAGCATCAAGAAGGACCCTTAAGAGGTGAAGGAAGCCCAGAGGAGGAGGCAGAGACCAGCCAGAGATCAGTGACCATCTCGCTTCAACACGTGGTAACTGATTTTGGTGAGAAAGCAAACTTGAGTTGGATTTTTTACAGCTTTGCACTTGTAAGCTTTTACCCCAAATAAATACTCCTTATAAAGCCAACAGTTTCTGGTACTTTATATCAGCAGCCCTTTGGCAGTTTAAAACAGGAGATTTTTGAGTACTGATTCAAATTCTTATTTATTATTGATCTCTTGAGATATTCTATCTCTTTTTGATTCAATACAGGTAGTTTGTGTGCTTCTGTGAGTTTGTCCACTTTGTATAGGTTATCTAATTTGTTGGTGTACAATTGTTCATAGCCTCTTATAATTTCTTTTCCTGTGAGATCAATAAAAATGTCCCCGTTTCATTTCTGATTTTAATTATTTGTGTACTCTCTCTTTTTTCTTTGTCAGTCTAGCAAAATGTTCATTAAGTTTATTTAGCTTTTTAAAGAACCAACTTTTGGCTTTGTTATCTCCATTACAATTTATTCTCTATTTAACATTACTGATTAGAAATTTGTAATTTATTCCTTCCTTAAGAATGCTTTTGAGTTTAGTTTGCTCTTCTTTTTCCAGTTCCTCCAGGTGTGAGGTTAGGCCTCTGATTTTGAGTCTTTCTCCTTTTTTTAAAATCTAAGCATACGACTATAATTTTCCTCTCAGCTTTGCCTTTTCTGCATCCCATAAACTTTGGTATGTTGCATTTTTGCTTTCATTCATTTCAAGATATGTCATGATTTTCCTAATGTTTTCTTTTAACTCATTTGTTGTTTATAAGTGTGTTTCCTAATTTTCACATATTTGTAATTTTTTCAGTTCTCCCTGTTACTATTTTCCAGCTTTAAGCCATTGTGTCCATTGTATTCCAATAAGATACATTAGATGTTTAGCAATTTAAAGTTTATTTAGAGTTGTTTTGTGATCTAACATCTGATCTCTCCTGTATCCTGGAGAATGACCCATATGTATTAGAAAAGAATATGTATTCTGTGGTGTTGGGTGAAGTGCTCTATATATTTCTTTTAGACCAAGTTATTTTATTGTTTCCTCAAATCTATATATTCTTATTGATCTTCTCTTAAATATTCTAAACATTATTGAATTTTGTAACGTCTCCTAATATTAATGTAGAATTTTTCCCTTTAAATTTGTAAATATTTGTTTCATATATTTTGGGGCTTAGTGGTTAGATGCATATATATTTACAACTGTTATATCTTATCATTGAATTGACTCCTATATCAGTATATAGTGAATTTCTTTATTCTCCGAACAGATTTTATTTTATTTTATTTTTTAATTTAGGCCAGGAAAAGGAATTTATTTGGGAAATGGAGGAAAGAACAGAGCTTGATGAGAAATGGGAGAGAAAGACAGAAATGCACACCAGGATTTGGTACGTGCCCCTCTAGGCAGAGAGAGCCCAGATTTTACTTTAAGTCTATTTTATCTGCTATTAGTATAGCTGCCCCAGCTCTGTTTTGGGTACTATTTGTATGACATATATTTCTCCATCTGCTGGGGATTTCATGCACAAGCCTATTCTCTATCTCCCAGGCATTGCCATCCTTCCCTCTCTTTTCTATTGTGTACAGATATCCTGATATGTTTCCATTCTGCATCTTGAGAGAGATGTTAGGTTTAAAGGATCAGCCTGACTGTACCTTGAACCCAAAATTGGGAACAAACAGCCCCAGATGTTTAACAGAGTAGAATCTGCACAAAGATTTCTTGATTTATATTTCTGGTCAATGGCAGGGCCAAATTCCCGTGGGATATTAAAACCTAATTCTAGGGCAGCACATACTTGTTACTCCTCTCCAAAATGAAGTGGGGCATGTGGAGCTGTCATCCACTGTTGCTCATCTGAGCAGGTGGCCTCGCCAGAAAACTGACCATGATGGGATCTCTTCCCCTGACTTAAAACTTTTCATATTGCTAACTTTTGCTATCAGAATTCTTTGTAATTCTCTTTTTACTAGTTATAAGAGAGATCACACCCTATATATTCTACCATCACCCCAGGATCTATATTTAGAAAATGAAACTTTTTGCTTCAATATATGCAACATATCACCGCCAGACTAATTGTCTCAATTATGACATCTCCAAAATATGCACAGGTGCAATATTGTCTTTGGAGGGTATTTTAGATTCCTAGGCTGCTCAAAGCAATACCATGAAATGTGTTGGCTTTAAAAAATGGGAAATCATTAGCTTACAGTTTGAGCTATGCGAATGTCCAAATCAAGGCATAGTCAAGGCAATGCTTTCTTCTGGAAGAATAGCTGTCAGTGATCCTTGGCTCCTCTGCCACATGTCAAGGCATATGACAGTATCTGCTGATCTCCCTTCTCTTCCAGGTTTGTTTCTTTCAGTTTCTTGCTTTCTCTCTTTGTTTGAATTTAATTGTGTTATACAAGACTCCAGTAATAGGATTAAGATCCATTTAGATTGAGGTGGGCCACACCTTACCTGAAGCAGCCTCATTACTAGGTCCTACTTACAATAGGTCCATACCCATAGGAATGGATTAAATTTAAGAACATGTCTTTCTGGGGTACAGACAGTTTTAAACCACCACAGAGGGGTATACTTTTCTTGGTCAATCTTCCAAATGCCCTGAAATTTCCAGGCTTGTAATATAATCCTGTTTTCGACAATATGTAGTTGTTTGGGAGAACGAGGACAAGGTTTTTTTTTTGTTTTGTTTTTTTTTTTTTTTTTTTTTTTGAGTACCTGCAGTTTCAAAGTACTATCCTAATTTTTTTTCAATTGTTAAAGTAATTTAATATCCTCAATGCTATGTGAAGTAAGTATAAGAATCATGTTTTAAGTGTTGTAAAATGATTGAGACTTATGTTACTAATCAGTCATTTTCAATAATAACATGGTTTTCTTCCTATTTTCACACCTTTTCTTGTAGGTAGCATGCTTTATAATTCCCTCTAAAAAGTCAAATTGTGTCCAAACTTCAAATTTCAGCTTATATCTCATGTATGCCATAAGATTTTAATAATTGTTCTAAAAAAGTAGTGAACTTATTATCTGAAATTCAATTGCCTTTAGAATCAAAATTTTATAAAATATAATTAAGGTAAAGATAAGGAAATTGTCTATTTTGTCAATTATTGACTCCATTAAAATTAATACATACATGGTAAGAGGAGGATGGGTAATATAAATATATTGATGAAACAGTGAAATACTAATTATATGTTTTTATATCATTCCAGAGTTATTATGGATGTTAATAATCTTTGCAAAACATGTACTATATTTTTAATATCATGTTCCTAAATATTAAAAATAAACATAATTTTGGAAGCAATCCAAATGTTGACAGAATGGGATATAAACGGCACATGATATATATGGAATGTCAGCCTTTGCTCCACTTGAAATGGACCTTTGATTGAGCCTTGAATCTCAGCAGAATTGCACACTCCAGTTCATTGGACCCAACCAGGACAAATAACAAGGAGATGATGATGGATAACGCTCATCCCAAGGAATAGAGAGTGTCTGTAACCTCAAGCAAGACAGTTTCATCCATCTGCCCCATGGGATCTAAGCTCCCTCTCAAATAGTAGTAGAGTGGGCATCACCATCCCAACATCCTCAAGATTGGGGAATGAACAATGAACTAAAGTAGACTAATTACTATTTTACTATAGACTAATTATTATTCTAGCAATGGAAGAACTGAATAATTGATACAATAGCAGTGACCACCAAAGGTTCTGGGGGGAGGGAAAGGAAAGAATAGGTGTAACATGGGGACATTTTCAGGACATGACATTGCATGACATTGCAATGATGTATACAGGCCATTATACATTTGTCAAAACCTATAAAATTGTGTGGGACAGGGTGTAAACTATAATGTAAACTATATTCCATGGTTAGAAGCAATGCTTCAATAAGTGCTCATCAATTGTAACAAATGTATCACACTAATGAAAGATGCTGTTAATGTGGGGGAGGGGCAGGGTGTATTGGAATCCCCTATATTATTGATTTAATGTTTATATAATCTAAACCTTCTTTAAAAAAAAAAAGAAGAAGAAGAAAATGGACCTTTGGCAAATTTGGAAAAATACAGGCAAATTATTTTTTATTTTGTTTTTGTTTCTGTTTTTCTCTTTCTGATTCTGTTTTTGATTTTGGTTTTTAATTTTTCTGAAAATGGACTTTGCCTTCAAGCTCATAACTTGGAGGAAAGGACACTTAGGCAGGACAGATACCATCCCTTTGGCTATTTTGGAATAAACTTTCCCATCAGTTTCTTGGTGAGAATTGGAATTTTATATCAGAATCTCTTAATTACTGAATTTGTATAAAATGATTGTGTGTTTCTGAAACATATATGCTCAGGTTAATGTACAGATAAAAGTAAAGTTTAGGCATTCCCTATAAAATCCTCTTGAAAGTTCAAAAGAACTTGGGTAAGGAGTCCTAGTAAGTTATCATTTTAAATGGATAAGTGAGCAGGCTGAACCTTCCTAAATAATACATTTTCAAAAAATTATCATATAATTCCCCTGCCAGAAATTCATATAAATAAGGTTTATTTTTGTTTAGCTGAACTAACATTAAAGTTATCTCAAAGTTTGCTTATAGTTTTATTTTTACACTCAATTCAGAAGTTTCTTCTGAAGAATATTCTAAGAATCAAGATGTTATCAAAGTCAGATTTTGTTGAGTCAGTAGTGCAAAATGGTGAAAACCATGTTTTCTCAATTGAAGTAGATCAGGTTTAAGGTCTGATTTCATAATATATCAACAATATAACCATGGATAAGTTATTTAACCTTTCTTAATATCAACTTCTGCACAATTCTTTTTTTTTTAAATTTTTTAAAGATACTTAGATTACATAAATGTTACACAAAAATTATAGGGATTCCCATATGCCCAACCACCCACACCTCCCACAATATCCCACATAAACATTCTTCATTAGTGTAGCACATCACCTGCAATAGATAAACACACCTTGGGGCTTTGCCACTAAGCATGGACCATAGTTAACATTGCAGACCACACTCTCTCCCACACATTTCTGCATGTTATATGATGATATAATATGGCCTATATTTGTCATTGCAATGTCACTCAGGGTAATTCCCAAGTCCCGAAAAAGCCCCTGTATTACAACTGCTTTTTCCTCTCCCTGCCTCCAAAGTGTCCAGTGGCCACTGGCTCCACATTAATGTTGTAATTTCTTCCATTGCTTGAATCACAATATGTTTATAACAGAATACCAGTAAGTCCACTCTAGTCCATAGCTCTTCCCCCAATCCTGAAGAATCTGGGATGGTGATGTCCACTCCACCTCCAAGTGAGAAGGGGCTTATATCTGATGGATAAGATGGATGGGATTATCTTGCCTGCAGCTGCAGACTCTCTCCATTCCCTGGGATGGCTGTTGTCCATCTTCATCTCCCCACCAGGTGTCTTGGGTGAGTCCATTGAGCTGTAGAGTAGGAGTTGCAGCTCCACCAAGATTCTGAGCCCAGCTGGCACATGGACAGCCCACAGACTCCAGTCTCTGGAAGTACACTTACAAACTCCCTCACCACATATAGGTTTGAATAGATGGGACAGATGAACCATGTGCAAGGAAGACACATTTGAGTCTAACTCTGTCACTCTCAGGAGCAAGGATTCAAAAATAGGGCCCACTGATAAGGAACCAAACTCTGGGGCTATCTGCCCTGATATAGGACCTGGGTGTCTCCAGAGCCCTCAGGAACCCCTCTATTTGGGGTGATATCCACATTGGATGCCTATGAGGTCCTACTGAGATGTGCATAAGCGTTACCTCTGGGATGACCTCCCAACTCACTTGGAAGTCTCTTAGTCATATGAACTCATTTGTCTTTACCTTTCCCCCCTATTACTTGAGGTCTTTTTCCAGTCGTATTGCCCATTGGCACTTGGTAGTGATCCCTCATTGCCAGGGAGGCTCATCCCCAGGAGTCATGTTCCACGCTGGGAGGAAGGTAATGCATTCATATGCTTAGACAGAGGCCACATTTGAGCAACAAGGAGGCTTTTAGAAAGCAACCCTTAGGCACCCCATAACAATAGGCCAAGTTTCAATTTCAAAAACAAAGACTCATAAGGCTAGTCATCAATAACAAGAGCCCATCAGGCACAATTCTTAAAAATTGATTTTTGTTTAAAAGGAAAGCTGAAAAATAGAACCTAAAAGTCTGCTGGGGAGATTCAGATGCAATTAATTGAAAGCAGTGACTAGAACCTTATTAGTGTTCATTGATATTGATGGTGTATATTATTTTTTATAACACCTCATGGAAGAAAATATTCAACATAAGGAAATTTGAGACCATTACATCATTTTGAATTCTACCCAAATTGTTGCTGTTCTTTTGGAATATTACGTTACCTTTGATACAAGAATCAAAATACTTCTCTATCATTTTCATATCAATTTGCAAATTATTATAAGCACTGCTATTAACATATAAAATACATTTTTTTAAAGCTTAGAATGTTAAAAGTATGTTTATTCTATTTTTAAATTTCCAACTAGTTCTTCAGAAAAACACATTGAATGACAAACAAAAAAGGGGGAAAAGAAAATCCTACTTTCAGAAAGCGGTTTAACAAAAATATTTTAGGGATATATAATTTTATAAAGTAATGTTCAGCTTTTTCAAAGATGTGTAAACATGAAAAAGTCTGTGCAAAATATTCAATTTTGTGAGATTTAATATTCTCAAAATTTAAAAATACACAGATGGCCAAAGTACACATGATCTTTGGGAAGTCTTTCTCCCTAATGCCTCTGGGTGTGCTGTGCTTTGTTTGCAAAATGGTGTCAAGTCTGTTAGAACAGCTTGGCCAGTTTTGACAGAATTCCTTCCTAAATTAAAGAAAGCCAGCTAAAGCTAGTAGTTCAATGTGGGAAACTTCTTTTCTATCCAGAGCTTCCAATGAACAAAAGTTATTTCTCACTACATAATTTACACTTTCTTTTCTATGTAAAATGTAATTATTTTGAATTTTTCATTTAAAACCAGAGCCATGTGTTGTATTTTACTTTTTAAAAATTTCATGATATAATATAAACAAAGTGACTAAATTTAGCATTTCATCTGGCATAGAATTGACATCAAAGAAAAGTGGATTTGAATTCTGTTTCTGCCAGTTTATACTTGCATGCCTGTATGTCTTTTGAAAATGGTATTCAAACTCGCAATATAAGATTTTGTTAGTATTGCACAACTGCAAAATAGTTACCAGAGTGCTCAGCATATGGTAAGTGCTCAATAAATTGAGCCTAGTTTTTCAGAAGTTACTGTTGTTACTGTCTATTATCATTATGGTGAGGCTGACATCTTGAGAGAGAATCATTTTTACCATATTTGATTCCAAGAGAACTGAATGACCACTTGGGATTTATACTGACAAAAGTTAGAGTTAAATTAAACTGATATTTAATTACTATATACTATATACACACCCACAGTGTTAGGCACTGTATACATATACTTCATAAACCTGGTCACCTTTTTAAAGATTACTCACAATCTATAAAAAGGCAAATATTAAGTATCTTATTCAATTATATATATTCGTAGAAAGTATTCCACCCAACATTTAAATCTAGGCCTGTCTATATCTAAAGCCTTTGCTTGTTATCTTATATAAGGCTGTCTCTGACAGCTTAATTTTTTTAGATTCAGATATATGAGATTTCTATATTTTGGGAATTTTTACTCTCTTTAAGATCACATTAAATTTTATATGATTAACTTATAACAAAAAGTATTTTACTGAAAATAAGTCAGTGATTGAAATATTTTTTTCCTAGATTCAATTTTTACGTGGGAAATTAATGCATTGGTACCTTGTCTAGTGAAGAATGATTTTAATATATAACACTATCTGATGCCTTAAACTTAAAACTGTGGTTTCATGAAAAGTGGCCATCTGAATAATTCTAAGAACATATAATATACTAAATATATAACTGACAATACTGATTTCAAGTTCTGTTTGTGGAATATATGGATTTCCAAATCTGAAAATTAATAAGAAATTTGATGTTTATGTATAATTACATAACAGTATTATAAAACAGGTCACTTTACTTTCCTATTTTATGTCCCTTAATGAGAATTAACAATATGAAAGATGCTCTCATAAATTCCATACAATTCTAGGCCTTTATCTTACTAATAACTGTTCCATAGTTTGATCAGATGAGATAAAAATCAACATGAATAAATTTTGGAATCATTGGTAGTGAAGAACTACATGTCAAGCAAAGAAATACATTATCCCAGAATCAAAGTATAAAATGAAGACTTTTAGAATATCTATTCATATTTTACCATTTTATTATATATATTTTTTTTGTTCTCATTTAACTAACAATATTTTTTTTTCTTTTTTTTTTTATTATGGGTAAAAATCAAAATTCTCACAATACATACAAACATTTGCAAAATGATATATAAATATATGTGCATATATGTGTATTTGCTTACAAAAATGTTATTTATATATATATATATACATATATTTTAAGAGGTGCTTAGATTACCTAAAATATTACATGGAACCCACTGGGATCCCCATGTTGCCCACCTCCCACTTTAAGCATGTTTTCATTTTTAGTTTCTTTGTCAATTGTAAAGTGTGGAGGAGAGGGGACAACATTAGGGTTTCCCATTACTCTCATGATTTATTCTACACTTTAATCATTTTTCTTTAAATGATTCTTGCATTCCACACCATGTATTTAGAAATGGGGATACACTTTGCAGGGACTTTTGCAATGTTAGAAGTCAACATGTAATAGTGAAAGCATATTTTGTTTTTGATGAACTTGGTACTCATAGTGTCTCAAAGCAGACATGTGCTATGAGGTATTACTGACCAAATTTGTGTCTCATTTGTAATAAGTGAAAGAGAAAACTCAAACACATTAAATTGCTCCAATGTTTTATAATAGTGAAATATTCATTTTTGGGTTTTCAAAATCCATGGCCCTCTCCTGATAGGATGATATCTTAGGAGGTAGGACCAGAGTGCACATAGTAAATAAGAAGTGATTATTTCACTCCACAGAGTCTCCAGGCTGAGATGCATGGTCTTAGACATGGTTAGAGGAATATAATCAGTGTGGCCTTATCAGAATTGGAGCAGCCAAAAAGGGGCAGTTGTATCTCCCTTCAAGAAGAAACTTGCTATTCACCTGCAAGGGGTGAAGTCACCTCACAGATTCCTGCTCTCAGGACTTTCAAGATCTACCACAGATTTGAGCTGAGGCTGCACAGTTCCATGAATTTCCCAGCCAATGATTGAACATTGACCAATTATGCACAATCCAAAACTGCTATAGGAAAATCTTTGTTCAAGAGCTTCCCAATAATAGGTCAGTTCAGAATTTGTCAGATGTGCTTCTTGGTCTGAGGCTTTTTTGCTCTATTCTGCCTCCTCTCCTCTTTGCTTTCATAAGTGTCAGATCAGCATTGTGAACCAAAGTCTTTTCTTGTCCAATCCTGATTTCTCCCCTTTTGTCTATCATAGTCATTACTATTCAATAAACTTTTCCCATTCCTTCCTCAGAATCAGTATATTTTTCTCGAGAACCAAATGGACTCTGATCTTATACTAATATGAAGAAAAGAATTCTTGAAATAGCACACTATTGTTTAAATCAAATTAGATTCCAAAAGACTGTGGGTTGTTCTTCTTTTAGAAGTTGTTTAAAATCCATAATTAAGAGCCCAACCTGGGATCAAATCTGCCACTTTCTATTTGACATTAGGGAAGTTATTGAACCTTTTTTTCAAAGTCTTTGATTCTTGTCTTGTAAAATGAGAATACCAATCTCTATTTCATTGATTTGTTCTGATGATATAATAAAGTAAATATTTAACCTGCTTTGAACCACACTGTAAATGCTCATAAATTATAGCCACCATCATTTTAGTTATACTTTTTGTTGTTGGTTATTATTCGGCTCCATTATTCAGGCCAGGATTATATTTCATATTAGGTTGCTAATATACAATGAAACACAATAAATAGCTTTTCTTGTTGTCATATCATATAATTAAAATCCATATTAATATGTCAATTTTCAAGGCACTCTACAGTATAAACTTTATTTTTTAAACATAGAGACTACACTGCCATGCTGCCCTGCCATTTCCTTCAATGCAAAGGACCACCTTTGGAACTTTTATATAAATGTTATATTAAAGTTTATAGCTAAAAGGACCTACATATCCTGAACCTTAGCTCCTTTCCTAAACTCTAATGATCCTATGTTGTCACCTAAATCACTATATTCCAGCCACAATGGCCTACTTGATCATTTTAACTTATCTGTTCACAATTTTAAGCCTTTGTACTTCTTCTCAGACCTGCAATGCATTCCACCCAGATAACTTCATGGCTCACTCCTTCACTTCATTCAAGCCTGTGCTCAAATGTCACATTTCTAGGTTAGTTTTACCTGGCAACCTAATTAAATGGTCTCTTCTTCATTCTCTGTCTCCTAACCCAGTTTTATTTTTTTGCTGTTAACTCTAACATCAATTGATATGATACATATTTGTTGTTTTTTATGTTGTTTGTTTATTATTCATCTCACTAAAAAAAAGTGAATACCTGAGAGCATGAGCTCTGTTTTTTTTTTTCACTATTCTATCCTGGTACTTAGCACAAAAGTACATTGAACAATCTTTGTTGAATAATAAATAACAAGCTACAGGAAATATAACATGGAGTTTAAAACATGTCTAAATAGCAAATAAATTATTTTGAATATTAAAAATTCCCTGAATAGATATAAGAATGTAATAAAAAATAAAAATAGTTATTTCACTTATACATCTGAAGGATACCTTAATTTTCACCATCATAGTCCTCTAAGGATTTCCTTATGATAGAAATCTATGGTTTGAAGAATATTAAAAGGTGTGTGTTTTAGTTTACTAGGCTGCTCAAAGCAGATACCATAAAATGGGTTGGCTTTAAACAATGCAAATTTATTAGCTTACAGTCTGAGGCTGTGCAAATTAAGTAACCATCAGGACAGTTATTTATTCCCGAAGACCAGATGCAGGCAATCCTTGACTCCTCTGCCACATAGCACTCTGTGTGTGTGTGTGTGTGCTCATTCCATTTATAAAGGACTCCAGTGAAAGGATTAAGACCCATCCTGAATGAAGTGCATCACACTTTAACCCTCATCATAAGGTTTATAGTGGTCTTACATACACAGGAATGCACAACATTTAAGGATATTTAAACATGTAAGGATACATACAACTTCAAACCTCTTTTTGTACCCCCAAAACACATGTTCTTTCCATATGCAAATGCATTCATCCCATCACAATATCCTGAAAAGCTAACATCATTTTAGTAACAATATTAAGTACAAAGTCTCCTGAAAATCCTTTATAGGCATCCTCTGTCTTGGGGCATAATTCCCCTCTGGCTGTAGACCTGTAAAACCTTGAGAACAAGTTATCTGCTTCCAATGTACAATGGAGGGACAGTCAAAGGATTCACATTCCCATTCCCACAGGGAGAAAACAGGTTCACTGGTCCCAAACAATTCTGAAACCTTGCATGATGTACTCCTTTATATTTTGAGGTCTGAGAGTCATCTGTGGAATGATATTTTGTCTTCTGGGCCTGATGGACCAGCAGTCATACCCTTTCAAAGTGCTTGCACAACAATCATGCTCTCCCCAAACACTGAGGTGAAGGCTCCCACCTTAAGAAAACTAGTGTGGTGGTCAGACCCTCTGTAATCTCTGGGGCACAGGCTCAACCACCTCAGAACAGTGGGGTGGTGAACAGACTCTCCACAATCCCTGTAGAATATGCTCCATCTTCTTTGAAGACTGGGGTGGCAGTGTTCTTCCTGAACAATGGGGCAGAAAGCCCACCATTTGCAAGTACTGGGGCAGACTTACCCTTCCACACACATGGGTAGGATTGATGTCTTAGTCCAAGAAAATGTCTTCGGTCCAGACCTCAGCTTCCATGATTCTGCCTTTGAAATGATTTTTCTTTCAATATGTCCATTTTCTGTTCCTTTTAGTCCAGACTGGCAGTGGTTACATTCCTACAGAGCTCACAAAAATGCTTGTCAGTTTGCATGTAGTACACAGGGGTCCAAACCATCATACAAAAGAACTTTCCACAAATCATTTCTGGATAACTGCAATCTAATCCTGAGTTGAATGGAAAATGACTGACTGGATCAGTGTTCAGTTAAACCCACACATGGAGCACTATTTTCTGGGGACTTTCTTTCCAGAAGCATGGAATTTTCCACATCATCAGTTTCTGGTTTCTTTATGTGCAGGAGTTCAGTTCTAAGTTTACCCTTTTCATTGCATATTTTGTTATAAACTACAAGGAGAAACCAGACTGCACTTTGCAAATTTTGTTTAGAAATCTCCCTGATAAATATACAAACTCATCATTCTCAAATTCTGCCTTTCATCCAGCATCAGAACTCAATGTCACCAAGTTCTCTGCTACTTTAAAGCAAGGATTGCCTTTCTTTCAGTTTTTAATGACACATTCATCCTTTTCATCTGAGGCTTCATCAGAAGTATCTTTAGCATCTATAGTTCTACCAACAGTCTCTTCAAAGCAATCTAGGCCTTTTCTATCAAGCACCTCACAATTTTTCCAGCCTTTACCCAATTTCAAAACTGTTTCCACATTTTTGGTGTTTGCAATCGCAGCACCCCACTCTCTTGATACTAAAATCTGTTTTCTAGGTTGGTCACAGCAGATACCATAAATAGGTTGGCTTTAAACAATGGGGATTTATTAGTTAGAGTTTGAGGCCAGGAGAATGTCAAAACTGAGCTATCATCAAGGCAATGTTTTCATTCTGAAGACCAACTGCCAGCAATCCTTTGCTCCTCTGCCACATGGCAAGGTGCATGGCAGCACCTGCTGGTCTCTCCCTACTCTTCTGGGTTCCAATAATTTGAGTTGATTACTCCCACGCCTTTCTCTCTTTATCTCTGTACTCATTTTGTTTATAAAAGACTCCAGTAAGAAGATTAAGACCCATCCTGAATGAAGTAGGTCACACCTTAACCAAAGTAGCCTTATCAAAAGTTTTACAATATTTTTACATATGCAGAAATGGATTTAATTAAAAAAACATGTGTTCTGGAGTTTCAAACTGTATGTCTTGTCACACAAGGTGTGTGCTGCATTTCTGAAGGGCTTGGCAGGCTTAGGTGAGATTCAAACAGGAGATGGCACTTGATTAACCAATTATATATCTAATGACTAAGTCAATGAATACCATTTCTGCCTATTATGCTTTAAAGATTGTTCCTATATCCCTCCTCTCTTCACCATCTCTGTGTTTAAAAGTATATTTTAGTTTATTGACTCTCAACAGATTGCTGCAATTTACTTTCATATTTTCTCCCAATTTAGCCTCATAATCCTCAATTATATCTGCTGTTCTACTGCCAGAATAATCTTTCTCATATTCAAAACCTATCTTGTCACTTCAAGTTTCAATATTCTTAAAAACCTCATCACTGATTTCTTAATATCTGGTTAATTATGAAACTGCTCACAGGATGTGCAAGTCCAACAATGAATGAGTAATTTTATCTTCTCCCTCTCTCCTCTTGGCTCTTTAAATTCAAGCAACATTCAATCACTTGCTACTTCCTAAATGCTGCCATGATTTTTGTGCCTTATGTTTGCCTACTAAATAATGATTGTTCAGAATAAGTTTGCAGTCCTGGAAGGAGAAGAAGGCAAACTGGGCTGATAATAGAGATGTCATTTTTACATTTGGGGGTGCTTAGGTAAAGTTAGGGTTATATGATGACCAAGGGAGAGGAGAGATGATGGATAAGGAGAAGATGGATATGTTGTTATATGGGAAAAACAGTTCCAGAAATCACTATCAGGTTTAAGATGTTAAGCCTTATCAGAATTAATGGAAGCACTAGAAACCCTACTATGCAGTTATTGATTCAACAAATATTTATTGAACCAAGTGGATTATACCAGAGAACAAAAAAGGCAAAATTAGGTTTATTCTTTTAGATATTAGGATATCTAAGTGGGAGGAGACAGAAAATAAACAAAACAAATAATAATAAAAATTTAGATTATTAGTGGCTAAGTGCTGTGAAGAGAGAAGGAGAGAGAAAGAAGAGCAGAGTGCATATTGTTGGGAATGATGGATTGGGATGGAACTGTGATTCCTTTGCACCACTGTCCCCGTCATGGTCCTTCCATTTATCCCTCTAACAGTTCTCTTTGTCAAAAGCTTTACCTAGCCAAGCAGGACCTTTCTAATATCTACTTAGAAAAATATAACCATTAAAGGAGAAGTTCAGGTAGAGGGCAAGAAGACTATGCTTTTTCTGCCTCAGCTCTCTTGACTTGAACTTGAAAAGTTAACATAGTAGGATTGTTGTATCCTCTTTGGACCAAGCAGGGCGCAGTTAGAAAAAGCAGAGGTAAGACCTGGAGTTTGATATAACATATCATTATACTGCCCACTTATAATTCACTTTGTAGGCTTAACTGTCTCCCTCTAGAAAAGCCCTGACTCAATTCAACTAACATCAAGTCACATTCACTCATTATATCAAAGCAAATCTAGAAGTGTGAATCAAGATTCCTGCCATGCAGAACCAGTGTCATACCCAGGGCATTAGTCAAATCAAGGGGCATGTTTTCCATTGAGGGAAGAGAACAAGGAAGAGAAATAAGGGGGAAATGTGGTGTGACAAGAGGAATCAAATTGAAGATGGCATTGAAATTTATGGAACTATGATAGCAAAATTCACATCTTTCCCAGTTTTTTTTCTCTATAGTTGACCCTGATTATACTACCTCTTATGACATTTTTCAATGTAGGATGGGAGAGTTGATTTTTCAAACAGAGTTTTTGGTTAATTTATGTGGAGGCCTGAAAAATGATTTTGTATTCTTCTATAAATGATATGTTGATTTGAAGACACTTTTATCCCCCAGTGGTTTCACAAATGATTTTGTTCAAATATCTTATACAAGTCTTGTAGATAAAGTGAAGGAATATGTAACTGTCTTTGTCAGAAAGAAAAAAATATATATTCCAATTTTTTTTCTTTTTAATGAAACTGAAAAGAGATTAAACTGAATCAGAAGATGATGTATGTGAGTCAAATGATCATAGTAAGAAAGGAAATAGGTAAAAGAAAGTATGATCCAGCAGGCCTTTTAATCAGATAATCAGGCAAAAATAAGCTTTTCTAAATGTTGTCTGAATATTTTTCTAACTAAGATTGTGATACTGCTGAAGTTCTTGTGAAACTTTTCTAAGTAATGAAGCTCTGGCAGAAACAGTTGGACATTTTTGTTTTGTTTTGTTTTTTGTTTTTAAAATCCTACATGTGGGAGTCATCCTAAATGACTCATTCTCTGTCATAGAGAAAAAGGGACATGTAAGGACTAATGTAGTAATGAATGGTGCAAAAACAATGCTACTGTGCACCTGAGGGCGGTTATTAATTTGTTTCAGTTGGATGCATATGCCAGAAAGCTCTATTTATGCAGGCCATTCAAGGAGAGAAAGGTTCAGCCTAAGGGAATATAACAGTGAAACATTTCTTAAATAAGATTGGTTCTTATGCACAACACAATGTTACTTTCACAGATTGATATTCAGGGGAAAAAAAGAGAGAAATCATAAAGAATTCCTTTAAGCTTTTCTCAAAATATTTTAAATTAAGGAAGAGCAATGAGAAGAAGTTTCCATCTTCTCTCCTTATTTCTCCTCATTCTTACAGTTGTTAGCTCTTAGAAATAAGCATTATTAATACATAAGGTAGCATGCTTATACTTACATGCCACAATTTCTTACATGCCTTTGAACTTTTAAATACTGAAAAATTAAAATGGGCATTGGCATTTTTTGACATTTAAATTTCTAGTTAAATCACATGGTATTATCGGTTTTGAATTGTCTAGGAAAGAACCACATCTGATTAAGAAATTATTCTATCCTTGATATGCTACATTTTACTTTAATTTGAATACAGTAAAACTTATCTCCTTTGGCATAAAGGATTTGCATGTGAAGTTATATAGTTAATATAGCATGCTGAAAAACTACTGCACCTTTACAGCAATTGAAAAATGAATCACACCTAAATCTGCTTCAAAATCATGCCAAATTTACAACCTATCCTGCTGTTTTGGCCTTTGGTTTTGTTTTGTTTTTAAGTATTCACTGTAGATTTTATGTGAAATTCTCAGAAAATTTCATTGTCTTATATATTAGGATGTTTGTTATTTTATTTTATTTTTTAATTTCCATGTCAGTTAACTCTGGGTAGTGTGCCATCAAGGGCACTCCCCTTTTCTCTAATTGTGAGATAATGATGGTGTTTCCAGTAAAAACGGAAAATTGCATAACATTTTCAAAATATCCTTCAGAGGAATGTGTGTTTCATAATGCATTGTTAATTATTAAACATTATTAATTATTTTATATCAGTCATAAAAATAGTTATATTAAAATCTGTAATATTAAAAAATTTTTTTTAATGTATTGACAACTGACCTTGGTAAGTGTTCTACAGCATAGCATAAATTACAGATCAAGTATACATATATCAGAGGGAAAACAAAAAACAAAACAAAAAATACTCTAACTACATCAGCAAGGAAGAACAATGCTCAACAGTTGTTCTAGGAAAAGAAAATGTGATTTTAAAGAATCAAACCTATTCAATTTACACTACAAAAACACCAAGGATCATTTAAAATCAACTGAAATCAAAATACCTTCAGTCCAAGTCTAATAAAATGTGAGATAATTAATTTTTAAAAATTGTAATGATTTGTAATCATGGATAAATTCATTAGAATACTTTTGAGAATTTTCCTTTAATTTTTATGTAGATAAAAATACCTAAGCCAGCTTCTCCTTGAGCAGAAGTTTGTAAATTCCAGCTATTGCAGCAGTGTCAATTTCTTTTCAATAAAATAAAATTTGTTCTTATGAGTCAAAACATAAATAATGTTTAAATTTTACATAAAGTGCTGGGGGCATAATGTAACTAACTAAAATTCAACAGTGTTTTTTTCTGGTACAGATGGTTTGCTTTGAGATGAGCAGGAATGGTCTCTAAAATTAGTCCAAATGAGAGAATTTGTCTTCTACTAGAGCTACCTGAGATGTGAGCAAGAAAAACATTTCACTGGAATTTGATTTGAAAATACAAACTTCTTTTTTTTTTTTTTTAAGATTTTATTTATTTATTCATTTATTCCCCCCTGCTGCCTGCGCTCGCTGGGCCAGCCAACCACCAGGAGGCCCCGGGAAACGAACTGGGGGCCTCCCATATGGCAAACGGGAGCCCCACTGACCGAGCCACAGCTGCTTCCCACAAACTTCTTTTAAAACTGATAATTAGTCAGGACAACATGGGAATCCCAGTGGGTTCCGTGTAATATTTTGGGTAATCTAAGCACCTCTTAAAATATATTTATATATATGTATAAATAACATTATTGTAAGCAAATACACATATATGCATATATATTTATATATCATTTTGCAAATGTTTGTATGTATTGTGAGAATTTTGATTTTTACCCATAATAAAATAAATAAATAAATAAATAAATAATAAATAAACTGATAATTAATGGAAAGTTAACTAAAATACTAATTTTAAAGACTTGAGAAATTCAACAAAGACAGAATGATATGAGAAAATTAGGAAATATAATTTCAGAGAAAGAGAAAATGGGGGAAACAATGTGAAAAATATGCACATAACAAAGAGCAAGAATAACCTTGGAAGTGTTAAGTTAGCAAAAAAGAATGCAAAGTCTTGAAGAAAAGAAATAAATATTATGCCCTCTAAAATTTGCATATATTTTACAATCACCCTAATAATAATTTCCTCAAGTTTAAGTGCTTCTTTCTGGGCCAATTTTACTGGTAAATTCTCCGTGGCAATTTTTTTAAGGCATTCCCATGGAAAAATAAGGCTCTTGAAAACAGTAAATTTCTACTGGTAACTACATCTTGCCTGGAGTCAGGGAAGGAGAGTGTTGGGGAGTTTAGAGGGGCTGCACAAAAGCCCAGCAGAGACAAGGAAGAGAGAATTTTCTGTAATCTCCATGGCTTGCTACTCCATTTGAGAGTTAAAACGAAAGGAACAGAAGATTCTATAATTGGATACAATGAGGAGACATTTTGAAGGATTTATACTACCTGAATCTCTGTTGCTATTATTTTACTCAATATTAAGAGGTTCGTTCAAGTTAGGAGCTGTGTAGGAAAGGTGTTGAAAAGTTGATCATAGGAAGACAAAGAGGGAAATCAGCATGACTGAAATTGCAGCTGTGGTTGATCACACTACTGCTGTGGATGTCATGGGGACTATGTATACTATGTTACAGGTAATGGAATTTGGATATACAGTATTTGAAGATCAAATTTTTTTTTAAAAAAAAGAGTTTCATTCCCAAGTTGTATGTTTAAATGACTCTACTGTCAAGGCAAGACAGAATAACCAATTCAAAAAGTCACACCTGTATTTGCCTTTTTTTCCCCAACAAAGTTCTGCAAAATACTCTGTGAAATGCTCCAGCACATTGAATCAGTAGGGAATTAAGAAAATTTTGAATGTACAGAAAATACCATGGATTGAAATGTTTTTGCACAAATGTGAAAAATGCAAATATTACAAAGCCAAAATAATGCTATGGTTTCTCTCCGCATGTGAGATGGCAAGTTTCTAAAGAAATTCTAACGGGTCAAGTCAAGGTGAGACAGAAGTGAATGGGGCTCTCTTTTTTATTTAATTTTAATGTACTCTTTATTTATCTCTCTTTGTCTTTTTCTCTTTGTCTGTTTTTGGTCCTTATAGGAGGTACTCTTGATCAAGCAATGGATTTTTAACTTTAGTATTTTCACAGAAGTGTGAAGTACTTTTCTTTGTTCCCCTGATCTCTGGATGCTCACCTTGTGTTAAGAACTTGCCCTATTTACTTGGAATCAATAACGCAATCCTTGAATTGTGAGCACTAGAATATTACTTTTGTGCACTAATTAATTGAATATGATAATGAGGGAATGGCTACAAAGTCAAAGAAGGAGAAAATGTGAAATAGGCATTTCATTTTCCAGTGCAAAAAACATTAGAAGTTGTTTTTCCCTGTCTCTAAAACACTGTTTTTTTTAAAAAAGGCTTGTATTTTACAGATGTTGATATTACATTAAACCAAAGAGATAAAGTTAAAATATATAGCTATTTTGTATTAATTCTTCATCCAATTACTCTTAAAAATGCTTTTAATTCTACCTTATATTTTCATATGCTTCTTGCATATGAAAGCATTCTTTCATGTGTTTTCATATTTGCTTCTTGAACATATGCTACTGTATATTTAATATCCAAATATTTATATCACAAACTACACTAGAGTTTCTTGATCACCTCCACTATGATTTAAAACCAAAATTAAACTTGTAAGTTTTGTATCATTAACAATGAACTGTAATAATTGTACAATGATTGTACAACTCTCAAAGTAAGAAAATTGTTTATAACTAATTGGCAATCACAAATGAAACTTTTTTTTTTAATGAAACTGGTAATGTCTGCTTAATCAAAAAGGTCACAGTCACTCTAATTAGCCCCACAAAAAGAAAACCAGTGACTAACTAAAAATAAATAAATATAAAAAATTAAATATTTTTACCTTGATGCTTAATAAATTACCTAATCTTTTCAGTCATTTTTCATGTAAAATTGATGCAGGTCCATATAATTCATGAAATATAGAAGAAAATATTAACTATTAGTGTTGGCTGCACAAAAGTTGACTTAGAAAGAAAGGAAGGCTGGAGTTTAATGGAGTTGGATTTTATTATGATTGTTGCCTCTAAAAAAATTGCTATTATTTTTAAAGATGTGGTCTTGGAAGGTAAGGGGTAACTACCATGCTTTTCCTCAAAAGGTCATTTTGGCTTATGTCAGAACGATAATGTTAGATTAGTTAGATAACTCTGTTTTATTGTTTTACAATTGTTTGAAATTTCTATGTCAATTTGTAGGGATTTATGTATTTTTAGTATTCTCTAAGGCTATATTCTTTTACATAGGTACCTGCTCTAAACACATATAAGAGGAAAACATTTTCTTTTCTAAACACATATAAGAGGGAACTTTGTCTTAAACTATTTTCTTGATAATGCCTGAGTTGGTCAAAATGAAAATATAGTGGTGGAATCTGGAACTATTCCTGTAGAGGTATGATAGTATATCATTTGATGTTCTTACCAGAAATATCTGTTATATAATGATAAATATATATATGTATGTGTATACATATATAATATCACACAGTTTCATTCTCTTCTTCCCTAAATACAGCTAGTTTATAAAATAATCATTTGTATAATATAAATCCCTTTAAGTATCTTGATTGATATGACTCACTTTCTCCATTTCCTCATTTATTTTCTCCCAACCATTGGCTACTTCAGCTTACGTTCTCATTTTAGATTCATCTGTGACTATTTCCAGTCTACATTCTCATGGTTGCTCTTTCACATGGGGCAGTCACTGGAAAACTTTTCTGTTTTGATAATGAAAATATAAAATGATCCAAAATAATACTTCCTTCTAATTCAAACATGGTTACTTCTATTAAGATAAAAGAGTCCAAGAAGGTTTTTTTAAATCTATTTTCCTCTCAATCAAATATATATACCCTAACTTTTGAAAAAGGGTTCCTATCTCATTAATATTTCAGTTATTTCAAGATTTTAAAATGTCAGGCAATCTTAGCCTAAAGCAGTGACTTAGGACTTACCCATCTAAAGCAATGATTCATAAAATACAATGTACAGCTGAATCATCTGGGGGTGACTGTTAAGCATCATATTCTTCGACCCATCCCCACATTCATTAAATCATAATTTCGGGGGGAAATTTTTTTATGCAGATAAACATGGATCATGCTTTCACAAAGACTTAGCTAGCTGAATGAACCTAGCTAGCTTCTTCAAAACCGCAGATGAAATTCCTTCTGTGTTCTTTGAAATTCATCTTAAAATTCACATAGTACAACAAAATTAGCCAGTTTTCTTTTGTATAAAAAGGGAACTAACATTTGTCACAAAGTTACAAATAGGACTCAAATGCAGAACTGTCTGGGTCCTATATCTGCATACTTTCTGCAACAATATGGACATCATTTCCAGTTTAAAAGTCTCTTCAGGAACATCTGAATCATTTTCGTATCTTTTGTTGCATAAATCACATAGGAGAATAAAGAGAAAATCTGGAGTTAGATTTTGACTATATTTATGTTCTTGCTCTCACACCAACATTAGTGATTAGTTTATCATGTTTAAAATATTGCTTACCTTCTTATATCCAAAAACATTTTCTAACTGACACTTACACTTGGATTTTCTTTATATTTTCTTTTCCTGGTTTCTTTAATGTTTTATTTTTAAAACCTTTTTTGTGCTTTATTCTTACATGAATTTTGCCATGACTTTGATATCAAATGTGATCTCTTGTCTCTATGACACTCTACTTCAAAAATGTGTAGACACAAATAAATATTGGTAAACAAACATCATGATGGACTTTTTTTTTTTTTTTGAAATAATTCCAAGTTTACAGAAGAGTTGCACAAATAATATTAAAAATTCCCATATACCCTTTACCTGAAGTTCACAAATGGTAATATTTTATTGCCAATACTTGTTTTATCATTCTTTCTCTCACACCTTCCATATATGCTCTGTAATCAGTAATTTGCAAACACGGTAACATAACTTCACCACTAAATACTTCATTGTATATTTTCTAAACTTCATGCCTTCATTCCTGAATTTCCTTTTGCTTTGTAGAGGTATCTCTTACTTGGTGAAAGGATGTTCATCTCAATTCCTAATGGTCACTTTTAGCTTTAAAGAAAGTGTTCTTCTCTATAACATTAATACTTAATGAACAGCTTGGAAGGATATAAAATCCTTCATTCACACTTACATTTCTTGAATTATTTGAAAAAGTTACATTTTTCATTGATTTACATGTTAATTTTGAGAACTCTGATACCAGTTGAATTTGTTTTTCCTTAAAAGATACTATGTTTTTTGCCTGTGAGCATTAACTTTGAACAAAAAAAAAAAAAAAAGAAAGAAAAAAAGGAAAGAAAGAAATTACTAGAATATGTCTTGTATCGATCACACTGCATCAATATCAGGCACCATTGGTTGTCCTCAAAATGAATATTTCATTTTCTTTTATTTACAGAAAGTTTTTTTAAGTTACATCTAAAAATTTAGTTCTGTTTAATGTTTTGTCTATCGTTTCCAGAAACTCCAATTTTACTCATTTTGTTTCCTCTTTGCCAGTCTGCTCTTTCAACACTTATTTTCTAACAAGTTTTGAATCTTATTTACTCATTTTCCTTGCCATCAATGTTTTTCTGCTTCTCCTTAATGATCCTTATTAATGTGTGTTGCACATTAATGGCATTAATGGCATTAAAGGCTGTCTATTAACCCCTGGACACTAGTTTAGTTTAGTGCTAATTTCTGAAATAATATAGCAATATTCTTCCATTTCTTTCCTAATTTCAATCAAATCTCTTTTCATTTCATATTTTTGTCCTTTTCTGCTGAAATTTTCTACAACATAATGTTTTTTAAGCCCAAATGTGTGAATGAGTATATGTTTTATTTCTAAATACTGTAATAGAGTTTTTCTGCTACATTGTTTTTTAGAGGAAAGAAATTTCATCAGCTAATGTGTTTTGATTCTTTATTTTTTTTTTTGAGGTAGAATTGTATAGACTTATTCACTTGCATGTCTGCATGCATGTGCATTTGTGTGTGTGATAGTAGCTTTGGAGCAGCTTACTACATTCATGTAAAATTATAACTGATATCTAATATATGTCACAACCCTTGTGTAACTATTTTTGTTTTTTAAAAGATTTGTAAGTATGACACAAAAAGGTAAAAAAGGACTATTAACTTTTTTCTAATATACCTTTGTTTTATTTAGATGGCTCTGGTTAATGCTTGATGCTTTTTAGGTGGAGCAATATTTATAAAAGCAAAAGTTAATCTATCAAGTGGTTTAGATTTTTAAAATATGCCATTTGAGTGAAGAATTCTTGATTGAAATGTAATGGTTGCTTAATAGTTTCATTCCAAATATATATATATATTTTAAATCAGACAATAAGTAAAAGGTAAAGAGAATGAATGAATACATTCAGACGACAGAGGATAGAATCGTGACGTGAATCTAGGCATTGCTATCTGAAGTGAAGGATGTGAGGGTGGATAATACTTGACAGTCAACATCTTTTACAGATACATGTAAGTGGGATTTATTTGGGGATTTTAGACCAGATGTTCCTTTTTCTGATGATACCCATTGAATGAGCCTCTGCAAACACAATAGGAGATCTGTCTAGTCAACCTACAGAATTTTATAGACTATTAAATTGTTCTTTTAAGCTACCAGATTTGGGGGTGGTCTCCTATCAGCAATATTTTACTCATACACAAAATCTTCTGAGATATCCACAGGAAAAGTGAAGCATTAAGCACTCAAATAACAGTACTCCCAATGTTCTTTAACAGGATACATGCATTCACAAGTTAGATGGATTAAATTTCCTTTTACTGAATATAGTGAGGAGCTGTACAAAATGACAGTTTCCCACTAAACTGAGAGGGATATGTCAGACCAAAGAACGACTCAGATGAGTCCAGCATAGTGAGTAAGAGAGCATTTTTCATGGGGCCTTTGTGGGATCCTTGTCCTCAGCAGTGGGAGGAGAGATGACAGTTCCAAGCTCAATCGTACATACCTACTGAGAAGTTGGTGGGTCTTTTTATCACGGTTGCCATGTGCAAGTGAGGCACAAGTATAACTCTAAAAAGAATGCCACACTTTGCTCAAGATTAAAGGTACATACATTAAAAATGTATATCAATATCTTTGCATGAATTCTACAGAATGCTCTGATTATGACCAATGTAGATGTTCACATTATTTACACAAGGATGGAAAGGTCCAATAGTTACAGTTTTATTGACTTTCAGACTACTTATTCTCAGGCAATTGTTTTCTGAGACATGTTTTGTGACTAGCTGAATCTAGCCTGTAGTTTAATTTAAGGAAGGACGGTGAGAGTTGGGGGGATGTTAAGTTACCTATGTCACAATCCACCCCATTCCTCAACTCTTACAATTTTTCCATCACCACTTCATCCTAGATCCCTGAACATGGAGACAGGGAAGGAAATATTAGAGTCAGCAATATTGGGAAAGGAAACAACAGCTACAATACAAACAACAACAGGATAAACAAATAATGAACAGACGCAGTCTAATTATGAGTAGATTCTGGGAGTTGCCACATAGAAGGGCTGCTTTTGTTTGCAATCTTTAGCCAATTACTTTAATTCAATAAGGGAAGAATATTACAGATAAGACTTGAGCTGCTGGATGCTGGCACATATCCATATGCTCAACAACGTCTCAGTAATTGTGGATTATTGCAACGGTGGTGGCCCAGTCAAGGAAGACATGAGTCAAAGTTGTGCAAATCAGGAACAGAAGCCTAAGGGTACAAACACAAATATTTAGTAGGTACTCAGAGCGGGAGGTCTTCTCTGATGAGTAAAATTACAATGAAACTTTCTGCTATAGGCCCTAGGGCATTTGCTGAGAGTGGGTGAGATCTGGACTTACAATATTACACATGTTGGGCCTCCATAGGTGCAGTCCATAACACCAATTGTGTTTCTTTAGGCTCTACCTACATCACTCTAGCAATTATTGCCCCCGTTGGTATGACTTTTGTGAAGTTGACATATTGTAGTATCATCCCTCCCTGTGAGAACACTTGTCTCCAGTGGTCCACGGGCCTGTTGCATAGTGCTCTCTGGTAATATCCACTGAAAGGCTAAATTGATCATGTTCTCACCAGTGGTAAAGTTACAGGAATCTTCAGCAGCAGTGTGTTTCTATCCACTTCTGAGGTATGGCCAGGTGATATAGTAGATACATTTATTGTTTTAGGGACTCTTTTAACTGGCTGTGCCAATTACTCAAATGGAGAGACATCATGTGTGGTAGCTGGGGCCTGGTTTAAATGCACAAGAGAGTCAGTTAACACCAAAATTCAACCCCACAATGTGTGATTTTTAGTGAGTTGCCTTATTTGTTGTTTTAGCAGGCCATTTTTCCTCTCTATCAGTCCCACCCCTGTGGGGTTATTGGTCAGATGAAAATGCCAATCAATATCTTTTTCTTTAGCCCATTGTTATACATTGTGCCCAATAAAATGCATTTCTTGGTCACTATCTATGCTACAGGGTATTCTGTATAGACTTCTAATCCATTTTATCCCTTTGACGAGTTTTGCTGTTTTAGCAGAAAGGTTTGTACAAGGCTTGTGTTAATATCCACACAAGCTAATACATAGCATTTACTGGCATTAAAGGCAATGGTCCTATATAATCTATTTGCCAGTTCCATAAGAGTATATGCTGGCTGCTCTAAGGCACTGTTTGCAGCTGCAGCTGAGAACAGGCCTCACAATCTTGTATCATATGAACCAAGTCAGAATATTTGATGGGAATGCCTAATGCCTTAGCTATGTACCACCCAGTGGCAGCAACTCTATGACTACTCTTTTTGTGTAGTTATAGGACTGCTTCTTCAGTGGATGAAGGGCAGATCAGATGAATGAGAGCTAAAGCATCAGCCTCTTGGTTTCTAGACAGGGAGGCTTTCTGATATGTAGGGTCATGATAAAATACCAGGGATACTTCCGGGGCTTGGAAGCAACTGTAAATATCTTGCCATAGGGTAGTATCCCATGATGGGCATCCATCACTTGCCAGCCATCTTTATACAGTTTGTATCAGAATGGCCAGGGCCACTATGATGTGTCAACTTGGCCAGGTAATTGTGCCCAGGTGTTTGGTCAAGCAAGCACAGAGCTAATTGTAATACAAGGATATTTATGGACTTTAGTCACCAGTGACTTTACTGCATAGATAGATGATTACATCTGCAACAATCAGGGAGATTGCTATCAGCAATAACTAATGCTTTATCAAATCATTTGAATGCCTTAAAAGGGGAAGTGATTTCAACATTCAGAGAGAATTTCCCAGCTTGTGTTTGGACAGCCAATTCTCCTGGAAACTCATTAAGAGCTTTCATTGGACTTTCATTGAAGGCCCTGGTTTGCAGCTTGCCTGAAGAACCTGGCCTTGTGCATCCCCACAGTCATGTGAGATACTCTTATGAAATGTCATATTATTAACAGATATCTCCTGTTGATTCTGTTTCCCTAGAGAACCCTGACCAATACAGCTTGGTACCAGGAATGGGTCTTGAGGAACAGAGTCTTAGACATGGGATGTCTGAGGTGGTTCTGGGAGTTTTGCAATTGGATTTCTACTCTAATTGGACTCAAGGGCACTAATGACTCCCTTTCCAATAATGAAGAGGTTGCTAACAGTCCATGGCATGAGCTGGCAATAGAATTACACAAAATATTGTCACTGGATTTCCCTACTTCCACATTTATAAGATGCAAGGATCTGGGTGAGAGTGTTTTCAATATCTTAACAGAGTTTTGTGCAGTCAAAAGTTAAAATGATGTTGGCTGGCTCCTTCTAGATATGCTGGATAAAGTTACAAAAGAAAGAGATGAACTAAAGTATTCAAATTTGAAACTTAAATGCTGCATGAATGATGTGAAAGTTTCTCTGTGTTGTCTGAAAGAAAATCTTGTCTCCTTTAGGCACGGACTTGAGATACCTGAGAAACAAAATCAGACTCTCATTGTACGAGTAGCAGAATTACAAAGAAAATTAAAATCTCAACCCTGCAGGGTTTCTGCAGTTAAAGTGAAGGCATTGATTTCAAAGGAGTGGAACTCAGAGCATTGGGATGGAGACATATGGGATGATGATAATATTGGTGGGGACATTGGAACCCTAAATTCTGCTGAGACTTTATCAGATAAACCTGCTATGGTCTGCCCTGTGGAGAAGACACCTTGTAAATCTTGTATAATCCAGCCTCCAGCTTGTCCAGGATGTCCAGATCTCCTTCCAGCCCTGAGTCAGGTAACAGCCAAACTCCTGCATGTGCTGCCCAGCCTCCAGTCTTCCCTGAAGAATCTGCCTTCTAACCGCTGCCTAAAGAGATTAATCCTGTCTCCCCAGAAGAAAATGCAAAGGAATGCCCTGAGGTCAGTAGCTTGCAAGACATTTCTAATCATTCCCCTTACCCCACCCCCCCACCCCTCTTATCTTCAAGACCTATTACTAGACTAAAATCACAACAAGCCTCCAAAGGTGAAATACAAAGTGTGACCCATGAGGAAATATGCTATGCTTGAAAGAACTGTATGAATTTTCCAACTTATATAGACAGAAATCAGGGGAATATGTGCGGGAATGGATACTAAGGGTATGGGATAATGGTGGAAGGAATATAAAGTTGGATCAGACTGAATTTATTGATATGGGCCCACTAAGCAGAAGTTCTGGATTCAGTGTTGTAGCTCGAGGGGTTAGAAAGGGCTCTAATAGTTTGTTTGGGTGGCTGACTGAAACATGGACCAAAAGATGGCCTAGCATATCTGAGGTTGAGATACCTGATTTGCCCTGGTATACAGAAGAAGAGGGAATTCAAAGGCTTAGAGAGACTGTAATGCTAGAATGGATTTACTATTTGAGATCTGCCCAACCACCCCAGGAATGTCCAGAGGACACACCTTTAAACAGGACTATGAGGAATAAATTTGTAAGACTAACTACAACTTCCCTGAAGAGCTCTGTGGTTGCTCTTTTCTGTAGTCCAGATACTACTGTAGGGAGAGCTGTAATGGAATTAGAATCCTTGAACATTGTGGGGATGATTGGCTCTTGGCCCAGTAATAGTCAAGTATTGGCAGTTAATCACCAAAGACAAGGTGGGCATGGCTACAGCAATGAAAGACAGATTCAAAGCAGCACTCAAAATAGTCTGAGTTGCATAGAATTAGGGTGTTGGCTAATATATCATGGGGTACCTAGAAGTGAAATAGATGGACAGTCTACTAAGTTTCTTCTGGATCAGTATAAACAGAAGAGTTCTAGGTTGATTGAACAAAACCCTAACTCAAATTACAGATGCAGAGAATCACAGCCCCTTAATCAATTCCCAGGCTTGAGACATTCTACACATTTGCTTCTGATCAAGAAAAATTTTCACAGCAAATGATAAGTGAGAAGGGCACATGCCCATGGAATTCACTGGTCTATCACCCTGAAGCAGCAGGATTGATATAACAGTGGAATGGCCTTTTGAAGACTCAATTACAGAGCCAACTAGGTGGCAATACCTTGCAGGACTGGGGCAGTGTTCTCCAGGAGGCTGCATATGCTCTAAATCAGCATCCAATCTATGGTGCTGTTTC
Source organism: Tolypeutes matacus (assembly GCA_026826555.1). Lineage (NCBI taxonomy): Eukaryota > Metazoa > Chordata > Mammalia > Cingulata > Chlamyphoridae > Tolypeutes > Tolypeutes matacus. Next base: position 840,836 of record JAKSZT010054525.1, read on the forward strand.
TCCCATAAGTAGGATTCATGGGTCCAGGAATCAAGAGATGGAAATGGGAGTGGTACCACTCAATATTACCCCTAGTGACACACTAGGAATATTTTTGCTTCCTGTCCCTGCAACCTTAAGTTCTGCTGGTCTACAGGTCTTAGTCTCAAAAGGAGGAGTGCTGCCACCAGAACACAACAATGATTCCATAGAACTGGAAGTTAAGACTGCCACCTGGCCACTTTGGGCTCCTCTTAAATGTGCATCAACAGGCAAAGAAGAGAATTACTGTAAGGCTGGGGTGATTGATCCTAACTAACAAGGGGAAATAGGACTATATCTACTAATGGGGGTAAAGAAGAGTTTGCCTGGAATACAGGAGATCCTCTAGGGCATCTCCTAGCAATCCTATGCCCTATTATTAAAGTCAATGGAAAATTGCAACAAACCAATCCAAGCACGACTAACAATGGCCCAGAATCTTCAGGAATGAAAGTTTGGATACCCCACCAGGAAAAGAACCTGGCCATCTGATGTGCTTGCTGAGGGTAATGGAACATGGAATGGGTAGTGGAAGAAAGTAGTGATAAATATGAAATTCGACCATGTGACCAGTTACAGAAACAAGGACTGTAATAGTCATGAACTCTTCTTCCTTGTTTTGTTATGAGTATGATTGTATATGTACACAAAACGAATTTCTTGTTTTCTTCCCCAACCTTTTCCCCTTTTTATCATATGATAAGTTGTACTAACTCCATGTCATAATATTTAATGATGTTAAGTTTAAGAGTGAATATTACCCAAGGACTTGAATCCTATTCTGTAGGGAATTAATGTGTTTCTGGTTGTACACAGGGGAGTTGAACATTGTTAGGCAGAAATTTATATGTATGCTTGTCTGATATTGTTTTTACTTAGAGACTAAGTATGGTTTAAGGTAATGTGTATGGTGGCCGAGTTGCCAAGAGGTGGACTGTGATGACTAGGCTAATGTGTCAACTTGGCCAGGAAATCGTGCCCAGGTGTTTGGCCCAAAAAGCACCAGGCTAATTGTAATACAAGGACATGTATGGACTTTAGTCACCATTGAGTTTCCTGCAGAGATAGCTGATTACATCTACATCAATCAGGGAGATTGCCTTCAGCAATGAGTGGCTTTATCCAATCAGTTGAATGCCTCAAAAAGTGAAGTGATTTCAGCATTCAGAGAGAATTTCCCAGCTGTCTTTTAATAGCCAGTGTCTCAGGGAAACTCATCAAGGACCTTCATTGGACTTTCATCTAAGGCCTTAGTTTACAGCCTGCCTGCTCAACCTGGACATGTGCATCCCCACAGTCACGTGAGAGACTCATAAAATCTCATATTATTGACAGATATCTCCTGTTGATTCTGTTTCCCTAGAGAACCCTGACTAATACAGCCACCCAATTTTGAGTATTTCCTTTGCTGGATTCATCAGTGTACGTAGCATTTTCAAGATTTGGAGGAATTCCCACATGTACTATGGGTAGGATGGAGACAGGAGCCTCTATTTGTGGGGGACAGTATGGTTCCTTGAATAACATAGGGCCAAAGACTTGTTGTAAGGCCCTACTAAGCAGCCTATTTGATATTACTCCCCTCTGATGCAGATAAGCATGCCATTTCTGTAAAGTCTGTAACTGGGCCACTCCTGATTGGGGCTTGGTTAATAGCTCTTCTGTCCAAACTTTTATTGATAGACTGTTTTTAGAGTTATATTCTGAGCCTCTGTGATAGACTCAACATGTTGGAGGGCTATATACAGCCTGAAGCTGTTTTTCCATAATAGTGTACTCAGCCTCTTCTCCCTTCCACGTCTGTAAAAATCCTATGGGCATTACACCTGAGGGTTTTTTATTTTTTTATTTTATTTTTTTGCCATAGACCCCAATTCATAGCTTCAGTACTTCTAGTTACTTCTAACATATAAGGGTGTTGTGGTAGGGAAGAACAGTGTCTTGTCCTGTGAGGCCAGGAGCTAGCTTGCTTAGATGCCTTTTGGTCTTCATCTCCCCAGTCACAAGTTTTTCTTCATTTTATTAGAGTGTGTAAAGGTCTGAACACTTGGACTAAATGTGGTATACACATCCTCCAGTATCTTAGGAGTCCTATGAAAACTTGCAGCTGTTTAGCCCTGGTAGGAACAAGTTGTTGTAATTATTTTTTTCTTTTACTTTATCTGCAATGTTACATATCTTACCCAACCAGGTGTTGCCCAAGAATTTTACTGCGACCCCAGGCCCTTGAATCTTGTTGAGATTGATTTCCCATCCTCAAGCTTTTAACCTGTCAAGCAACAGCCAAATTTGTTTTAAGCTTGCAAAAGAATCAGAGGTTAGCATAATATCATCAATGTAATGAAATAAGGTAACAGATGATGGCAAGACAATTGTTGAAAGATCCTGGGCCACCACCCCATGGCAGATGGTGTCACTATATAAATATCCTTGGGTTAAATTGATGAAGGTCCATTGTTGGCCTCCCCATATGAAAGCAAATTGATTTTGAGACTGGGAGTCTAAAGGAATGCTGAAGAAAGCATCGACAAGATCTAATACCACATGAACAGTTCCCAATTTAGCAGTTAACATCATGTAATTTGGCTATATTGGGAAGGGCTGCCCATATCGATGGAGCAATTTTATTTAATTCACAATAGTCCACTGTCATTCCCAAGTGCCATATGGCTTTTGTTCTGCCCATATGGAGCTATTCAAAGGACTTTGGGTTGGTCACATAATTTGTACTCTAGCTGTACTCATTGATTGTTATTTACTGATGGTTGCCTGGGAAGCAGTACTGTTTTACATGTACAATGTGCTATCGGAGGTGGTTTCCATTTAACCCGAACTCATAAAACAGCTATGACCACTCCCACTCAGAGGCAGAATTCTCCAACAGTGGTATACAAAGTATGTCCCATCAAAACATCAACCCTAAGATGTTTTCTTCTTGGGGAAATATATGCATTACATATTTCCTGGGACTGGGGGAATTACCTACGCTGAGGCAAAAATATGTCTGTCTTATTTTTTGCTAGAGTTACCATAGCCATCTACCATGACCCATTGCCCTTGTTTTTTTCAGGATTACCATAATATAGGGTACATTCAACTCCTGCATCTCCTAGTGCCCATATTTTTTGTTTGTTACAGGGTGTCCAATAAATAGTGAGTTCCACATGTGGTCACTGGTTACCTTGTAGAACTCAGAAATGTAGGCAACCTCGGCCTCTGCATAAGAGAACGGTTCTGTGGAGGGAGAAGTGGTCCACCCTATGAGATTAATTTCTGTTGGAGTCAATGGCACTATGGTCACCTTGTCTTCAGGATTAGCTAGTTTGGTAAATCACTGTTCAGGTTTTAAGGTTTTCCATAGACCAACTAGTACAACATTTGATTTCTAATCTATGTCCTCCCAAGTAATGCTTACTTTCAAAAGATCAGCCCACATTGCATGCAAGTTACTTTAATGGGACCCTTAGCCATGGGTGTGGATCCCAGAGAGGACTTTTCTACCTTCATGTCTTTTAGCTTTTGTCCTTTCATTATCTTTTTCACTTTTTGTTTCTATCTAAATCACTCAAAGCAGTCATGGCTTCACCTACTACATGTAATTCTTAGGTCAATAATGGGCTTAAAAGGACTACCAGAGTGCCATATCATTCCTATGACAATGTGAGTTTTGTCAACACCAGAAAAAGATTAGGTTCTTGATTGCTGTGGGGGTGGGGCCCTTTGTATTAAATTCAGTAAAGGGACCTTTGATTAGATCTACTGGTTAAATCTCTTTTGGGCTTTGGATTGGAATACATCAATGAGGCATGACCCAGGTTGGATCTTCACTTTCTTGGTGGCCCTTATATAAACTGAGAACATATAGAGACAGAAAGACAGAAATAAGAAGCCACCATCTCGATCCTGCCATGTGAGAGAGGACATGAGGATTGCTGGCAACAAAAACTAAACCAATGAAGCCCCCAACGGTTAGGCCCACTGTATCAGTCAGAGTTCTCTAGAGAAACAGAATGCACAGGAGATATCTGTAAATAGTATGAGATTTTATAAAATTGTTTCAAACTACCATGGGGATGCACAAGTCCAAATCCCATAGGGCAGGCTGCAAGCCAGGGACTCTGATGCAGATTCTTAATGAGTTTCCCATGAAATGCTGGCTGTCTGAATTAGAGATAGGACTTCTTACTCTGAATGTTCCACTTGTCCTTTTAATGCCTTCAACTGATTGGATATGACATCAGTCATTGCTGACAGCAAACTCCTCAGTTCATTGTAGATGTAATCAATCATAGATGCAATCAACTGATGATTAAAGTCCATGAAATGCCCTCTTATTACAATTAACTCGGGGCACCATTACCTGTCCAAGTTGACAAATTAGCCTAACCATCACAGTCCACTCCTTATCAACTTGGCAGCCATCCATATCACCTTAAATCATACTTAATATCTAAATAAACACAATAACAGACATATATATATACACACACACACCCCTAATAATACTCAATTGTATACAACCAAAAATGCACTAAATCCCTCCAGAATAGGGTACAAGGCATTGGGTAATATTTACTCTTAAACTTGACATCCTTACATACTATGACATGTAACTAATAAAACTGGTGTCATATGATAACAGGAAAGAATAGGGAAAAAACAAAGATATTCATTTTATGTACATATAGAAACATACTCTTAATAAACAAGGAAGAAATATTCATGACTTTTACAGTCCTCTTTTCTGTAACTGGTCACATGGTTGAAGTTTGCATTTATCACTAACATCTTCCACTACCCTTCCATGTTCCCTTTACCCTCACCAAGCACCTTAGCTCACCATATTTCTTTGCATGTTGGGGTGTTCGAAACCTTCATTCCTGAAGATTCTGGGCCATTGTCAGTCGTGCCAGGATTGGGTTGTTGTGGTTTTCCATTGATTTTAATCACAGGGCATGGTAGTGCTAAGATATGCCCTAGAGGATCTCCTGTATTCCAGACAAACTCTTCTTTACCTACATTGTGTAGTTACACTCCTGTTTCCTCTTGATAGTCAGGATCAATCGCTCTGGCCAGTCCAGGAATTCTCTTCTTTGTCTATTGATTCAGAGGCATGAGGAGCCCAAAGTAACTAGGTGCAGTCTTAACTTCCAGTTCAATGGAAGCATTGTTGTGTTCCCATTTGGAAGCACTCCTCCTTTTGGAATTTATACTTGTAGACAAGCAGAGTTTAAGGTAGCAGCAACAGGTAAAAAAAATTTTCCTAGTGGATCACTAGAGTTAATAGAGAGTGGTGCCACTCCCATTTTCACCTCTTCGTTCCTGGACTCAAGAATCCTGGAAATAGGAGAAACAGCACTGTACAGTGGACACTGATTTAGAGCATATGCAGCCTCCTGGAGAACATTCCCCCAGCCCCCCTGTAAAGTATTGCCATCTAGTTGGCACCATAATTGAGTCTTCAAAAGGCCATTCCAGCATTCTATCAATCTTGCTGCTTCAGGATGTAGGAGAACATGGTAAGACCAATGAATTCCATGAGCATGTGTCCTTTCCTATACATCATTTGCTGTGAATTTAGTCCCTTGATCAGAAGCAATGCTGTGTGGAATACCATGGTGGTGAATAAGACATTAATTAAATCCACAGATGGGAGTTTTGGAAGAACATTGTGTGCAGGGAAGGCAAACCCATATACAGAGTATATGTCTATTCCAATTGTAACAAATCACTTCCATGATGGAAGTAGTCCAATGTAATCACCCTGACACCAGATTGCAGGCTGATCACTTTGGGGACTGGTGCCATGTCAGGAGCTTAGTGAAGGTCTCTGCTGTGGACAGTTTGGGCACTCAGCAGTGGCTGTAGCCAGGTCAGCTTTGATGAGGGGATTTCCATGTTGCTGGGCCCATGCATAACCTCCATCCCTACCATCATAGACACTTTGTTCATGAGCCCATTGGGTAATAACAGGAGTGGCTGGGAAAAGAGGCTGACTGCCATCCAGAGAACAATCGTCTTATCCACTTGATTATTAAAATTTTTTTTGTGCTGAAGTCACCCTCTGGTAAGCATTCACATAGGATACAAATATTTTCATGTTTTTTTGTCCACTCAGTAAGGACTATCCATATACCTCTTCCCCAGACCTCTTTATCACCAATTTGCTAAACATGATACTTCCAAGTCCCTGACCATCCAGCAAAACCATTGGCAACAGTCCATGAATCAGTTTACAAATATACCTCAGGCCATTTCTCTTTCCAAGCAAAATGAACAAACAGGTGAACTGCTCAATGTTCCACTGATGGGAAGGACTTTTCCTTACCACTGAATTTAAAGATTTCCCAGCAAGGGCCTGAAGTGCTACTGCTGTCCACTTTTGATGGTACCTGCATATCGTGCAGAACAATCTGTAAACCAGGCCTGAGTTTTCTCTTCATCAGTCAATTGATTGTAAGGAACTCGTCAAGAGGCCATAGATGTGGGCTGGGAAAGAGAAGGTAATGTGGCAGGAGGGGTGACCATGGTCATTTGGGACACTTCATCATGTAACTTATTTGTGCCTTCAGGACCTGTTTGAGTTATATCTCATATATACCACTTCAACTTTATTATGGAGTGCTGCCCAACTTTATGATTTGGTGGTCAGACAATAACCAGCTCATGATAGGCAACTCAGGTCTCATGGTATCATGGTGGCCCATGGTTAATCGTTCAGTCTTTACAAGGCCCAGTAGCAGGTCAAAAGCTGTTTTCAAAATGAGAGTAGTTATCCAGAGAGGATGACAGGGCTTTGCTTCTGTCAGTGCCTGCATTGTAATTCTCCAATAGTGGCTGCCAAAGGCTCCAGATGGCATCTCTATTTACCACTGATACTACTAGCACCTTTGGAATTGCTGGATCATATGGCCCAAAGTAGCAGTGAAGCATTCACAGCAGTCTGGACCTGTCACAGATCCTCCTTTTTGCAGTTCCCATTCAAAACTAGGAGCTTTTCAGGTCACTCAGTAAATGAAGGTCTCTGAATTTTTGTTGGATTTATCTTACATCCTCTCTCATGCAAATGCCTTACCAATAAGTCTAGAGTAATTGCTTCCTCTTGCTTGCTAGGTCCAATCAACATTATATCATCAATATAATGCACCAGTGTAATGTCTTGTGGGAGGGAGAGATGATCAAGTTTCCTGCAGATATTATTATGACATAGGGCAGGAGAGTTGATATACCCATGAGATAGGACAGTGGAGGTATATTGCTGGCCTTGCCAGCTGAAAGCAAACTGATTCTGGTGGTTCTCACTAACAGCAATTTAAAGAAAAAAGCATTTGCCAGATCAATACCTGCATACCAGGTATGAGTGAATTTGTTGATTTGCTCAAGCAATGATATCATATCTGGAATAGTAGCTGCAATTGGAGAAACTACCTGGTTAAGTTTACAATAGTTCACTCTCTTCCTCCAAGATCCATCTGCTTTCTGCATAGGCCAAATAGGAGAGTTGAATGGGTTTGTGGTGGGAACCACCAACCCTGCATTCTTCAAGTCCTTGATGGTGGCACTGATCTCTGCAACACCAGGAATCTGGTATTTTTTTTTTTATTAACTATTTTTCTAGTTAGGGACAGTATAATTGGCTTCCACTTGGTCTTTTCTACAATAATAGCCCTCACTCCACAAATTAGGGAACCAATGTGGGTTTCTGCCAGTTGCTGAGTCTGCCTATTCCAATTATGCATTCTTGAACTGGGGGAAAAATACAGTGTATTTGGGGGTCCATTGCACCCACCATGAGATAGTCCTTAGCTAAAACTCCATCAATCACCTAACCTCCATAAATCCCTACTCTGATTGGTGGACGACAGTGATGTTTTGGACCTTCTGGAATTAATGTCACTTCTGAGCCAGTGTTTAATAATATCTGGAATGTCTGATCATTTCCTTTTCCCCAGTGTACTGGTACCTTGACAAAAGGCAAAGGTCTCTTTGGAGAAGTTGAAGGGGAAGATTAACAGTATAAACTTTTGGCAGTGTAATAGGATCCTTCCCCAAAGGTACCCAGTCTTCCCCTCATTCAAGGAGCTCTGGGACTATAAACTGTCCCAAGTCTGGGAATTGGTTAAGGAGTTGTGACTCTCTGTTTTCTGTAATTCAAGTTAGGCTTTTGTTCACTCAACCTATAACTCTTCTGCTTATATAGATCAAGTAGGAATTTAGTAGACTTCCCATCTATTGTACTTCTAGGTACCCCAATGATAGATCTATGTGACTCAGATTGCTGCTTTGAGTCTGCCTTTCATTGTGGTAGCCGTGCTTACCTTGTCTTTGGTGATTAAGTACTGCCACTTAGCTTCTGCTGGCACGGGATCCCATCATCCCCATAGTGTGGAAGGATCCTACTTCCGTGACAGCAGTTCCCATGGCAATATCTGGCCTACAGTGAAAAGCAACCAAAGAGCTCTTCAAGGAAGATGGATTTAGTCTCACAAATTTATTCCTCACAATCATGGTGAAAGTTGTGTCCTCTGGATATTCTCTACTCTGATTAGAGTATGGGTGGGTGGGCAAGTCTTAGATGGTGAATTCATTCTAACATTCCAATCTAACTAAGCCTTTAGATCCCCCTCATCTACAGTATAGCAGGACAATTGCAGCATCTTGACCTCAGGCAGTGTCAGTGATCTTTTGGCCCATGTTTCAGCCAGCCACCCAAACAAACTCTTAGAGACCTTTCTAACTCATTGAGCTACAGTATTGAATCCAGAATCTCTGCTTAGTGGGCCCATATCAATAAGTTCAATCCAATCCAACTTTATATTCTTTCCACCATTATCCCATACCCTTAATATCCATTCCAACATATATTCCCCTGATATTTGTCTATATTAGTTGTAAAACTTATGAACTCATTTTGGAGTATATCATACTTCATGGGTCATACTTTGTACTTTGCCTTTGGGGGCTTGTTGTGACTTTAGTATAGTTGTAGGTCTGGCAGAAAAGAGGGGTGGTGGGTGTAGGTGAGGAGAAACATTAGAAGTGTTTTACAAGCCAATTACTTCAAGTCATTCCATTACAGTTTTATCTGGTGAGACAAGGTTAATCTCTTTAGGTGGGGGCTGGATAGCAGACTGCTTGGGGCACGCTGTAGGTTGGATGGTTGTCTCCATAAGGCAGGGTGGAGATTAGATGTTGCAGGCTTGAGGACAGGTGGCTGTCTCCTCAGGACAGACCATTATAGGTTTATCTGGAAAAGTCTCAGCAGAGTTAGGGTTTGAATGTCCTCACTGCCATCATCATATACCCATATGTCTCCATCCATATCTTAAGGATTCTATTACTTTCCAATCTATGTCATCACTTTAACAGCAAACACCCTGCAAGGCTGAGATTTTAGTTCCTGCTATAACTCTGCTATTTGCACAATGATACTCTGAGTCTGGCTTTCAGAGATCTCAAGTCTGTGGCTGCACAAAAGATTTTCTTTCAGGGCACACATAGAAACTTTCACATCATTCATGTGGCACTTAAATTGCAAATTTGAAGCCTTCAGCTCATCCCTTTCTTTTTAAATAGTATCCAGCATATTTAGGAACAGCCAACCAACACCTTTGTACCTTTTAACTACACAAAACTCTGTTAAGGTGTTAAAAATATCCTCACAAAGAGCCTGCCTTCTTATAAGCATAGAAGTAGTTGTATCCAATGGTGATATTTTCCATTCACAGCATGGAATTTCAGTGGCCCCTTGATTCTTGGAAACAGAATCCTTAGTGCCCTCATTTCTAATCAGAGTAGAGAACCAATTGCAAAAATCCCATAACCAATTTAAAAATCCCATTTTTAAGATTCTCTTTCTCAAGAAGCACTCTTGGTACCAAGATGTATTAGTCAGAGTTCTCTAGGTAAACAGAACCAACAGGAGATGTTTGTAAATAGTATGGGATTTTATAAAATTATCTCACATGACCATGAGGATGCATAAGTCCAAATTCCATAGGACAGGCTCCAAGCCAGGACTCTGGTGAAAGTTCTTGATTATTTCCCAAGGAAATGCTGGCTGTCTGAAGTAGTGATGGGAATTCTCTCTTTGGATGCTGAAATCACTTCTCCCTTTAAGGCCTTCAACAGATGGATAAGACCTCACTCATTGTTGATGGCAATCTCTTCAGTTGATTGAAGATGTAGTCAGCCATCTATGCAATTAACTTACTGATTTGTAAAGTCCATGCAATGCCCTTTTATTAAAATTAGCTCAGTGCATCCTTCACCAAACACTGGGAGACAATTATTGGCCGAGTTGACACATTAGCCTAACCATCACATCCATTGAACAACTCAAAGCTAAAGAGATGAGGTATATGCCTGATCACCCACAGCTGAGCTTGAAGAAAAAGTAGAGAGGCTGGCATACCCACCATCTTGCCTTACCACATGGTAGAACTATAGGATCTGCCAGCCGATGACTTTGGTGAGAAAGCATCTCTGATGGTGCCTCAATTTGGTCATTTCACAGCCTTAGAACTTTAAGATTTTTCCCTAATAAATCTCTATTGTAAAATTCTGCCCCATTTCTGGTATTTTGCATTAGCAGCTTTTGGCAAACTAATACAATTCCTGAGGTATAGATTTTATCTTGATTTCTGACAGTTTGAAGTTCTATTATGACTCCCCAAAAGAAATTGATTATGTTTTTAAACTAATCCATTCCTGTGGGTGTGAGACCATTTAATTGGACTACATCAGTGAGGCATTAGCCAACTTAGGTCTCCAACTTCTTGCTGGGTCTGATAGAAGTGGATACAGAGAGAGAGACAAAAAAGAAAGGAAGCTGCCATTTTTGACCCTGCTATGTGAGAGAGGACTCCAGGGTTGCCAGCAGCCAAAGATTAAGCAAGAAGCTCCAATGCAGCTCAAGAGGAGATGAGCACTGCTATATGCCTGATCACCATGTGGTAGGATGCCAGGATTACCAGAAGCTAACTTTGATGAGAAAGCATCTCTGCTGATGCCTTGATTTGAACATCTCACAGCCTCAAAACCAGCAAGCTTTTACCCCAAACAAATCTCCTTTATAAAAGCCAACATATTTCTGGTACTTGTATTGGCAGCCCTGTTGCAAGCTAAGACAGAACTCTAATGCTTTTATTCCCAAACTCTCAAAGTTTTTATTTATTTATTTATTTATTTATCCATACCAGATATGTCAGCAAATTATCCAGTCTTTCAACTTTATAGTTGAACTTAACTGAGTATGGAAAAACTAATTTTATTTTTCTTTTCACTTTCTTATTTAATGGATTTACATAATATTTATTAGAACTGAATTATCATGTATGCCTGATAAAATCCATTTTAGGACTATAGACATCTATCACTATGTAAAAACTAATAAATGTGAGTAGAAGTGTAGATTAAATTAGAAAGTAGTATAATACTATGTTCAGCTAAATATTAGAGTTAGTAATTTGAAGATAGAATTTTAATTACAAGTTAATTAGGTAAAACATTTAATTGGGAGTCAATTAAGAAACTTTCTACTCTATTTTTTCTGAAATGGAAGTATATAATGTGAAAATGTAATGTTTAGATATCTAAAAATTTTGAGTGCAAATTGAAAATACTTGACAAAAAGATCTTTATATTGACTTAAATTTTCTAAAATAAAATTTTAAAGAAACTGACAAAATGAATAAACCATAGAAATTATAATAAAAGAAGCTATTGCAACTGTGGTTTAATAGAAAATGAGAAAAATTAAAAGGTTCTGTGAATTTATAAAAGAGGGGATCAGTCATGGACACATATCAAGCTTTTTGTCAAATAATTTCTTAAAATTCCATTAAGAAAAATTATTTGAATTATATTATATGTTAGTCTAAAAATTGGCTTTGCATTTGCATATGAGGCAATGATAAAATAGGTATATCCCTAAGCAATACGTTCAGATCATTTATAGGTAATATTACTAAGGATATTGTTTAAAAGTGAAATAGAATATCGTATTAGTCTGCCAAATGGTTGCCAATGCAAAGTACCAGAAGTCTGTTGGCTTTTATAAAAGGTATTTATTTGAGGTAAAAGCTTACAGTTATAAATCCCTTAAAGAGTCCAACTCCAGGTTGCTTTCTCACCAAAGTTACTTGCCACATGTTGCAGTAAGATGGTCCCTGATCTCTGTGAGGGTTCAGTCTTCCCCTCTGGGCTTCTTCTCTGTCAGCTGCAAGCTGGCATAGGGTTTGTATCTCAGGGCTTCCTCTCTCTCCTGGCATATCGCTCATTTCTTTCAGGGCTTTCTATATCAGTCTCAGCTGTACTATTCTCTTCCCAAGGTCAGCTGCAAACTGTCAGGTGAATGGCTCATTTCTTCCAGGCTTTAGCTATTTAAGCCTTCTCCTTTCTGTCACATGGCAAGATCAAAATGACAAAGTTCTCTCCTCTGTGTGTCTTCTTGAGTGAGTGTCCATTTATATCGGCCCACCAAAGGGGTAGGGACTTAACCTGAGTCATGCCTTTCTGACGTGGTCAAATCAAAGCCCTAATCTTAAAAGGTAATTTAATCAAGGGCTCCTCAACTGAATCCAATATAATTAAAGGGTATTACACACAGAAGAATAGATTAGTTTACTAACATAATCTTTCTCTTTTTGGTATTTACAAATATAATCTCAAACTGTCACAAATATTAATATGTAAAGTTGCTAGAAAATCTGCAAAGTGTAGTTTGCTTAAAAAATATAATAATGATAAAATACATGTCAAAGTTTTTATGTAATTGAAAAAGGCAATATTGTCTTCTTGGGAAAAAAAGGAAAAGAAAAGAAGCACATCCAAAAGAAAATAATCTTAAAATAGAAGTAATCATGTGGGAATCTTACATTAAATTGCAGATAAAATAGGTCATACTTACAATTATTCTGTTTGATACAGACCCACTCCCCTGCCTCACCCTCACCACACACAAGGAATACCACATCATCTATTATAACAGATTTTCATTTTAACATACTGGCATTAGGACACTGCAAAGTAAGTCCTATTAACTGGATCTCTAAGTACATTTTCCTAAACATAGAACACATTTTTTATTCTCTTCTCACCATTCCTGTTATTTGCACCCTTAAATACATTATCCCAAGACTTCTTAAGAAGAGCATTTTTACTTTAATTACAGCTACAATTTAGGGCTTATATAAAGTGTGAAATCTGTACTAATTATGCTGTCTATGGTTAGAAGGGAACATAAAACTCAATAATACACCTAAACAGAGTTAAAATAGAAAAGTTAATTGACATGATGATGGGTGTAGGAAGAGATCTCAGAGATATAAAGTGAAATGGAAAGATAAAGGCAAAGTACCACACAGTATTAAAACTCATTACTAATCTATTAAGTTATTGAAGAGTCTCCTTTGAGAAGACATAGAATTTGTATTACTGGCTGGATATCTAAAGTTTGACAGGTATGAGGAAATTTACTGAAGGGAACAGCTTGTCTCTGGTTCAAACATTTTAAGTAAAGCGGGAGCTTTATAATTTGAAGCATACTTTGAATTTCTAATTTGGAGAATTATTTTATACCAGTGACTTGATTACAAGTTTCATATAAAACATAATATGATATATGAATTTAGGCATGCTATGATAAGGTCTTACAGTATCTGAATATTATATCTAAGTCATGTTGTGAGAGAATTCCACATTAGTCCTCTCTTAAAATCAAGAATAAAAATAAATCAATAGGCCACATTGATTAGTATAGTCCCTTACTATTATATTAACATACATTTATATTATTTTATCCTGTTTGATAAAAGTAGAAACTTAAAGGATGGTAACATTTTAAAATTCAAGTAATACAAAACTCAGAGTGAAAAAAGTTATCTTCAAATGAAAAAATCAAATTAATTTACACGGAAAATCACAGTAAATAGAGAAAGAACTTAGTCTTCAGTTGAGAAATAAACTGAGAAGTTTATATAGGGGAAAGGCAGAAAGCATCTGAATTAAAATTACAAAGTTAAAAACAAAAGCTACAAAATTGTAAAATTGAAGCAGTTATGCTTTATAAAAAAATAATGAACAAGGCTGCATTGTGTAGATGCCATATGTTTAGAAGTCATATTTCACCATTTCCAAATTTTAAATAAAGTTCTTTGAAGAATGAAACAGAACACTAAAATTTCATCAAAGTAACCCAAACATAGGTCATTGATCAACCTTTTATAAATATGCATATTGAATTTTTACCGATAAAACCAACCTAAAATTTGAATCTCAAATTGCATTTGTTACTGGCATATGCTATTAAAGGTCACCCCTTCTAACTGCTGTCTCCTTTCTTCTTGCTCACTTTGTTTAGTCTCAAGACTCTGAATATAAACATTTCTTGACCCCATCAGGCTTTTGAAACTTTTGGATGTGCCACATGCCCTTCAAACACCTTTTATCCCCCATGTCTGGTAGAGTCCACAATTTCACCATTAGAATTACTCTATTTTACATAATCACAGCGTCTTTGTCCTTACTCTATTACCTTTATATGGAACTGGCTTAAAGCTTAACCTAATTAAATCTATACCTCTGCTTATGCATGCTTAGAGAAAAATACAAACTCATACTGACTTGTCTGATTATACGTTTCTGCCCATATTCATTCAAGGGGGTTAAATGCTTAGAAGCCTTTATATACTTCCTTAGCTCCAGGATTGTTTTCACTCTCCTTGACTTTTTAGCAACTTCCCCCTTCTCTTCTAACCCCAAGTATCTACGCTTGCACACTCTCAAATATTTACCTTGTGTCTAGATTCCCTGAGAGTAAACTGAATATCCGTATATTATCATCTAGCCTACCAACTTATCTGTACCTACTATCCATATGTTCTGTCTTCCATTAAATCAATGACCCTCTCCTACCTGAACCTACATCTTAAGTCTTCCCACTCTTCTGTATTATTCCCATCAGTTTACACAACAAAATATGTGTCATATTAAAACAAGAACATCGTTGAAACTATTTTCTTCTCAAAGGTTTGTCCCATCCTCTGCTCACTTCAGCACTGAAATTCTTCAAGAGTGATGTTTAAAGGCATTTAATGGCTCTATTCCTTCTCATTTTTGTTATCAACCAATGCCCATTAGACATTCACCTCACAATTCTATCAAACAGTTTCTGCCAATGTCACTTAAAACCTCCTCAAGTTAAATTTATGATGAATTCTTACTGAATTTGTCAGCAGCATTTGATATTGTTAACATAACCTCCCTTTTGAATCCTTTATATCTCAGATCTCCTTTAGCCTTGCTAGCCTCTCCTTCTCAGACCCATTTTCCTGGTCCTACTTAACTCCCTAACTTCTAAATTTTTTTTGGTATTCTTAAACACATTTCCAAATGATCTCATTTAATCTTGTAGCATTAAATATTCTCCATATACTGCTGGCCCTTGCGTTTTCAACCTGAGCTCAGAATTTTCCCTGAACTCCAGACTCATTTATACAATCCTCTATTCAACATTTTATCTCAACATTACCTTAATTTTAGAATAGACCAAGCTATTCTAATGAGAAATCACACATTGCAGTGATGTGAGTATATAGAAGTTTGTTTAATATTCACATAACAATCAAGAAATGAACGATCAGCCTGTATTCTACAATTAAGGGTGCACTTTCCTTCTATCTTGTTTCTTCACAATCACCTAAAGTCTTTTCCCCATGTGCAGGGTCAAAGTTGTGTTTCGGCCCTCTCTGGCTTCCAGAATGCAGGAAATGAAAAAGGGAAACATGATGATGAGAATGTTTCTATCTCTTTAGATTTTAGGTCTCACCTACATTAATGAGAGAATCAGAAAATTAGCTAAAATGTTTTGTGGAATTCTGGTAACTAATAATAGTATACTGGTTAATTTGGACCAAAATTTCTATAGACAATAATTGAGAAAAATCAGACCCAGTTATTAAAAGTATCTAACTAATGGATTCAGAAAGTTAGGAACAGTAAAGTATGTGATGACATGATTTGGGAAGAATTTATAAACCCACAAGATACAGCTAGCCTTGAGTTTGCTATTTCCATATGGGAGTTTTTCAGTTTCAAAATTAGATGATCAGAGACTAAAGAGTTTATCACAATGTTTAAAGTCCTGTAGGAATAGGATAGATTGACTTGGAATCAAAGCACTGAAAATGTAGTAAAATTATGGAACTCTGTATATTTAATGAGATTTAAGAAGATACAACTTAGTAGCAAGGGCAAGCAAAATGTAGAATAATATCATTGAATATCATTGATATTAATCATTGAGACTAATATCCAATTTCAACTTATGTTTATTCTGCATCAAATTAGTATCCAAGTGATCTTGGATACTAGTTGTGATGGTTAGGGTAATGTGTCAACTCAGCCAGGTAATTGTGTCCAGGTGTTTGGTCCAGCAAGTCCATTTATGGACTTTGATCACCAGTGAGTTTACTGCCTAGATGGCTGATTACATCTGCATCAATCAGGGAGCTTGCATCAGCAATGGGTGACGCTTTTATCCAATCAGTTGAATGCCTTAATAGGGGAAGTGAATTCAACATTCAGAGTGAATTTCCCAGCTCATCTATGGACAGCCAGCTTCTCCCAGAAACTCATCAAAGACCTTTTATTGGACTTTCATCAGAGTCACTGGTTTGCAGCCTGCCTGCAGAACCTGGACTTGTGCATCCCCACAGTCGTATGAGAGAGTCTTATAAAATCTCATATTATTGACAGGTATCTCCTGTTGATTCTGTTTCCTGAGAGAACCATGAGTAATATAGCTTGGTACCAAGAGGGGGGTGATTCTTGAGGAACAGAGTATTAAACATGGGATGTCTGAGGTGTTTCTGGGAGTTTTATAATTGGCTCTCTACTCTAATTGGACTCAAGGGTACCAATGACTGCCTTTCCAATAATGAAGAGGTTGCTAGCAGTCCATGGCCTAAGCTGGCAATAAAGATATGCAAAATAGCATCACTGGATTCCCCTACTTCCATGCTTATAAGAAGCAAGGATCTGGGTGAGAGTGTTTTCAACACTTTAGCAGAATTTTGTGGAGTCAAAAAGTATAATGATGTGGGCTGGCTCCTACAAGATATTCGATACAGTTACAAAAGAAAGAGATGAGCTAAAGTCTTCAAATGAGAAACTTAAATGACACATGAATGATATGAAAGTTTCTATGTGTGCCTTGAAAGAAAATCTTGTCTCCTATAGCCACAGACTTAGGATATCTGAGAATCAAACCCAGACACTCATTGTATGAGTAGCAGAATCACAGAGGAAACTAAAATCTCAGCCTCGCAGGGTTTCTGCAATTAAAGTAAAGGCATTGATTGGAAAGGAGTGGAAACCCAAGGACTGGGATGGAGACATATGGGATGATGATAATATTGGTAGGGACATTGGAACCCTAAGTTCTGCTGAGACTTTACCAGATAAACCTGTGATGGCCTGACCTGTGGAGCCCATACCTTGTCAACCTTGTATCATCCAGCCTCCAACCTGGCCCTGGGAGTCTGGACCTCCTTCCAGCCCTGAGGTGGGTACCAGCCAAATTGAAGCCTGCCCTGCCCAGCCTTTGGCCTTCTCCAGGGAGTCTGGACCTCCTCCCAGCCACAAGGCAGGTACCAGACAAACTCCAGCATGCACTGCCCAACTTCCAGTCCACTGAGGAATCTGCCTTCCAACCCCTACCTGAAGAGATTAATCCTGTCTCACCAGAAGAAAATGCAAAGGAACACCCTGAGGTCAGTAGCCTGTAAGACGTCTCTAATCTTTCTCCTTACCCAACCCCCACCACCCCTCTTGTCTTCAAGACCTATTACTAGACTAAAATCACAACAAGCCCCCAAAGGTGAAATACAAAGTGTGACCCAAGGGGATATATGCTATAATCTGAAAGAACTGCATGAGTTTTCCAATTTATACAGACAGACATCAGGGGAATATGTGTGGGAATGGATACTAAGGGTATGGAATAATGATGGAAGGAATATAAATTTGGCTCAGGCTGAATTTATTGATATGGGCCCACTAAGAAGAAATTCTGGATTCAACATTCTAGCTCGAGGTGTTAGAAAGGTCTCTAACAGTTTATTTGGGTGGCTGACTGAAACATGGACCATACGATGGCCTAGCATGTCTACTATACAGTAGATGAGGGGATTCAAAGGCTTAGAGATATTGGAATGCTAGAATGGCATTCCATTTTAGAACTGCCCATCCACTCCAGGAATGTCCAGAGGACACACCTTTGATCAGGGCTGTGAGGAATAAATTTTGTAAGATTAACTCCATCTTCTCTGAAAAGCTCTGTGGTTGCTCTTCTCTGCAGTCCAGATATTATAGTAGGGAGGGCTGTAATGGAAATGGAATCCTTAAACATTATGGGGATGATCAGATCTCGGTCCGGTAAAAGTCAAGTATCAGCAGTGAATCACCAAAGACAAGTTGGGTGTGCCTACCGCAATGAAAGGCAGATTGAAAGCAGCACGCAGAATAGTCTGAGTCCCATGGAGATATGGCATTGGCTAATACATCATGGGGTACCTAGAAGAGAAATATATGGGCAGTCTACTAAATTTCTTCTGGATCTGTATATGCAGAAGAGTTCTAGGTCGAGTGAGCAAAACCCTAACTCAAATTACAGATGCAGAGAACCACAGCCCCTTAATCAATTCCCAGACCTGAGACAGTTTACAGACCCAGCACCCCTTGAATGAGGAGAAGGTCAGGTCCCTTTGGGGAAGGATCCTATTAAACTCCCCAAAATTTATACTGTTAATCTTCCTCCTACCTTTCCCCAGGGAGACCAACAGCCTTTTGCCAGAGTAACTGCATTGGGGAAAAGGAAATGATCAGACATTTCAGGGATTATTAGACACTGGCTCAGAAGTCACATTAATTCCAGGAGACCCAAAATGTCACTGTGGTCCACCAGTCAGAGTAGGGGATTATGGAGGTCAGGTGATTGATGGAGTTTTAGCTCAGGTCCATCTCACAGTGGGTCCAGTGGGTCCCTGGTCCCATTCTGTGGTTATTTCTCCAGTTCCAGAAAGCATAAATAGAATAGACATGCTCAGTAACTGGCAGAATTCCCACATTGGATCCCTGACTTGTGGAGTGAGGACTATTATGGTTGGAAAGGCCAAGTGGAAGCCTCTAGAAATGTCCCTGCCTTGCAAAATGGTAAATCAAAGGCTATACTAGATACCTGGAGGGATTGCAGAGATTAGTGCCACCATCAGTGATTTGAAGGATGCAGGGTTGGTGATTCCCACCACATCCCTATTCAATTCTCCTATTTGGCCTGTGCAGAAAACAGATGGATCTTGGAAGATGAAATTAGATTATCATATACTTAACCAGGTTGTGACTCCAACTGCACCTGCTGTCCCAGATGTGGTATCATTGCTTGAGCAAATCAACACTTCTCCTGGTAGCTGGTATGCAGCTGTTGATCTGGCAAATGTTTTTTTCTCAATTGCCATTAGTAAAGACCACCAGAAACAGTTTGTTTTCAGCTGGCAAGGCCAGCAGTATACTTTCACTGCTCTGCCTCAGGGGTATATCAACTCACCAGCCCTATGTCATAATATTGTCCGCAGGGAACTTGATCATCTCTCCCTCTCATGAGACATCACACTGGTCCATTATATTGTTGATATAATATTGATAGGACCTACAGAGCAAGAAGTAGTAAAGACTCTAGATATATTGGTAAGGCAATATATCCTTGTGTGAGAGAGGATGGGAGATAAATCCAATAAAAATACAGGGTCCTTCCACCTCAGTGAAATTTCTAGGTGTCCAGTGGTGTGGAGCCTGTTGAGATATCCCTTCTAAAATAAAGGATAAGCTGTTGCACTTGGCCCCTCCTACAATCAAAAAAAGAGGCACAATGTTTAGTTGGCCTTTTTGAATTTTTCAGACAACACATTCTTCATTTGGGTGTGCTACTCTGGGCCATTTACCAAGTGACCAGAAAAACTGCTAGTTTTGATTGGGGACCAGAACAAGAGGAGGCCCTATGACAGGTTCAAGCTGCTGTGCAAGCTGCACTACCACGTGGACCATATAATCTAGCAGATCCAATGTGCTGGAAGTTTTGGTGGCAAATAGAGATACTGTCTGGAGTCTTTGGCAGGCTCCTATAGGGGAATCACAATGCAGACCCTTAGGATTTTGTAGCAAAGCCTTGCCATCCTCTGCAGATAACTACTCCCCTTTTAAGAAGCAGCTTTTGGCTTGCTACTGGGCCTTAGTAGAGACTGAACGTTTAACCATGGGTCATCAAGTTACCATGAGACCTGAGTTGCTCTCATGAGCTGGGTATTATCTGACCCACAAAACCATAAAGTTGGGCGTACACAGCAGCACTCCAAAATAAAGTGGAAGTGGTATATACGAGATAGGGCTCGAGTGGGTCCTGAAGGCACAAGTAAGTTACATGAGGAAGTGGCCCAAATGCCCATGGTCACTACCCCTGCCATGTTACCTTCTCTTTCCCAGCCCACAGCTTTGACCTCTTGGGGAGTCCCTTACAATTTGTTCACTGAGATGAGAAAACTCGGGCCTGGTTTACAGATGGTTCTGCACAATATGCAGATACCAC
The DNA here is from genome assembly GCA_026826555.1 of Tolypeutes matacus. Classification (NCBI taxonomy): domain Eukaryota; kingdom Metazoa; phylum Chordata; class Mammalia; order Cingulata; family Chlamyphoridae; genus Tolypeutes; species Tolypeutes matacus. Next base: position 861,498 of record JAKSZT010054525.1, read on the forward strand.
CCGAAAGTGGACAGCTTCAGCACTGCAGCCCTGTTCTGGGACATCCTTGAAGGATAGCGGTGAGGGCAAATCCTCCCAGTGGGCAGAACTTCGAGTAGTACACCTAGTTGTTCATTTTGCTTGGAAGAAGAAGTGGCCAGAGGTGCATTTGTACACTGATTTATGGGCTGTTGCCAATGGTTTGGCTGGATGGTCAGGGCCTTAGAAGGAACATAGTTGGAAAATTGGTGAAAAGGTCTAAGGAAGAGGTATGTGGATGGACCTTTCTGAATGGGCAAAAAACATGAACATATTTAGGTCCCACATGAATGCTCACCAGAGGGTGACTTCAGCAGAGGAAGAGTTTAATAATCAAGTGGATAAGATGACTTGCTCTGTGGCTAATGCTCAGCTTCTTTCCCCAGCCACTCCTGTCATTGCCCAATGGGCTCATGAACAAAGTGGCGATGGAAGTAGGAATGGAAGTTATGCATGGGCTCAACAACATGGACTTCCCCTCACCAAGGCTGACTTGGCTACAGCCACTGCTGAGTGCCCTGTCTGCCAGCAGCAGAGACCCACACTCAGCCCCCTATATGGCACCATTCCTCAAATTGATGAGCCTGCTATCTGGTGGCAGGTTGACTACATTGGGCCACTTCCACCATGGAAGGGGCAGCAATTTGTTTTAACTGGAATACACACAAACTCTGGATATAGGTTTGCATTTCCAGCACGCAATGCTTCTTCCAAAACTACCATCCATGGACTTACCGAATGTCTTATCTACCGCCATGGCATTCCACACAGCATTGCTTCTGATCAAGTAACCCATTTCACAACAAATGATGTGTGGGAATGGGCACATGCCCATGGAATTCACTGGTCTTACCATGTTCCCCATCACCCTGAAGCAGCTGGATTAATAGAACGGTGGAATGGCTTTCTGAAGACTCAATTAGGGTGTGAACTAGGTGGCAATACCTTGCAGGACTGAGGTAATGTTCTCCAGGAGGCTGTGTATGCTCTAAATCAGCATCCACTCTATGGTGCTCTTTCTGCCATAGCCAGGATTCATGGGTCCAGGAATCAAGGGGTGGAAATGGGAGTGGCACCACTCACTATTACCCCTAGAGACCCACTAGGAAATTTTTTGCTTCCTGTCCCTGCAACCTTAAGCTGTGCTGGTCTACAAGTTTTAATACCAAAAGGAGGAATGCTGCCATCAGGGAACACACCGATGATTCCATTGAACTGGAAGTTAAGACTGCCACCTGGCCACTTTGGGCTTCTTGTACCTGTAAATCAACAGGCAAAGAAGGGAATTACTGTACTAGCTGGGGTAATTGATCCTGACTATCAAGGGGAAATAGGACTACATCTACATAATGGGGGTAAAGAAGAGTTTGCCTAGAATGTAGGAGTTCCTCTAGGGCGTCTCCTAGTCCTGCCATGCCCTGTGATTAAAGTCAATGGGAAATTGCGAGAAACCAATTCAAGCAGGACAATAATGGCCCAGAATCTTCGGGAATGAAAGTTTGGGTCACCCCACCAGGCAAAGAACCACGGCCAGCTGAAGTGCTTGCTGTACATGAAATGGGTAGTGGAAGAAGGTAGTGATAAATATGAACTTTGACCACATGACCAGTTACAGAAAGGAAGACTGTAATAGTCTGGAACCCTTCTTCCTTGTTTCGTTATGAGTACGATTGTATATGTACACAAAACAAATTTCTTTGTTTTCTTCCCCAACCTTTTCCCCTATCATATGAAAAGTTGTATTAATTTCATGTCATAATATTTAAGGATGTCAAGTTTAAGAGTGAATATTACCCAAAGACTTGCACCCTATTCTGTGGGGAATTAATGCGTTTCCAATTGTATGCAGGGGAATTGAACATTGCTAGGTGGAAATATATATGTATCCTTGTCTGTTATTGTTTTTACTTAGAGACTAAGTATGGTTTAGGGTAATGTGTATGGTTGCCGAGTTGACAAGGGATGGACTGTGATGGTTAGGCTAATGTGTCAACTCAGCCAGGTAATTGTGTCCAGGTGTTTGGACCAGCAAGCACTGGGCTACTTGTAGTACAAAAGCATTTATGAACTTCAATCACCAGTGAGTTTACTTCCTGGATGCCTGATTACATCTGCATCAATCAAGGAGATTGCATCAGCAATGGGTAATGCATTTATCCAATCAGTTGAATGCTTTAATAGGGGAAGTGAATTCAACATTCAGAGTGAATTTCCCAGCTCATTTTTGAATAGCCAGCTTCTCCCAGAAACTCATCAAGGACCTTTCATCAGACTTTCACTGGAGCTCCTGGTTTGCAGCCTGCCTGCAGAACGTGGACTTGTGCATCCCCATGGTTATGTGAGAGACTCATAAAATCTCATATTATTGACAGGTATCTCTTGTTGATTCTTTTCCCAAGAGAACCCTGACTAATACACTAGTGTTTAAGCAACTTATACATATAAATTTAACTTCTCAAATGGGAAATATTCAGACCTTATTCTATGATTATAATTAAAAAAAATATTGGTCAATGAATTAAACATAGCCCAAGGATAAAAGGACAATACAAATAAAGAACAAAGAGAAACCACAGACAAAATAAAGATATTCTTATGGGGTGTCATATAATGGATACATGAAATAGATTAACCAATTCATGAGACAGCATTTACTAAATAGTTTTATAAGATTAAAGGTAGAAAAGACAGAGAGTATTGGCAGAAGACTGGAAGCTATAAAAATGTAATCAAAATTCTAGAACTGAAAAAAATCGAATTCAATGAAGATGTTTAGAAGCAGATTAGAGAAATCTGAAGAAAGTATAGTGAAATGTATCATGCCCGAAGAAGATAATCAGAATAAAATCCAGGAAGACAAAATGATTAAAAAAACACAAAATTATGAAAAATACAAAATGATGAGAATAATAAACATAGGAGATATGTGAGTAATTGAAATTGAGACTATGTGCATCTGAATTTCAATAAAGAAGAAAATCTATAAACAAAATTTGAAGATATAAGAGCTCAGAATTGTCAAAAAATAATCAAAGACATTAAGCCTTACAACTCAAGGACAGGGAAGAAATTATAATGGAAAATATTATATATTCTTATATAATAATTTTAGAGCCAAAACAAACAAAAACATGTTTATGGCACCTTCTACAGATATTCTTGTAGTTATACACATATTAGAAATAATTGAAACACTGAGACTAGTTGAAATAATCATTCTTTCTAAGAAAGTAGTAAAAAGAGCAAATTTAACCCAAAGGGAGTAAAAGATAATAAATAATAAATTGATGACTAGGCATTAATGAAAAAGAATAGAACCATAAAATAGAAGCTAAAGGCCAAAAACTGTTTTTCCCAAAAACTAATAAAAATGATAAGATTGTCAACCAAAAAAGAGCGGGATATATGAAGAATATCAAAATCAAAAGGGTATTGCGATGTATCTTTCAGATATTAAAAAGATCACAAGACAAAATTATAGTGAATTCTTCCAATAGCATTGAAAATTTAATTAAATTGGTCTATTAATAGGACAAAATACCAAAACCAATGCAAAAAATATGAATAGGTCTTTATTTTACAAAATTAAATATTTAATTAAATCCCTTCCACAAAGAAATATCAAGCCCAAAAGATTTGACAATGAATTCTATGGAGCAATTTGAACTGACTATAGTCAATTTTATACAAATATATCCAAAGTAAGGGGAAAATGTTTATTCTCAATTTGTCTATTAAGCCAGCAAAACCTTGGTAACAAGATTTGACAAGGACATTTGAGAAATATATAACAGTCTCATTCATGAACTTAATTTTAGATCTACTATATAAAAGATAATACCTCAAAGCCAGTTGCATTTATACCATTATTTAAAACATTTATAAAAATCAATATACCTAATTCAACATATTTATAAGGTCAAGCAAAAATAGCATGTCCTTATTGTCAATAAATTGATGAATACATTTTTATAATAGTTGCCAATTTACAATTTTAAAATACTCCTTAACAAAGTAGAAATAGAAAGGAACTATGTAATTTGTAACATTCATCTACAAAAATGCATAGTGGATGACATACTAATTCATGTGACATTGCAAAGATTTCCTCAGGAAATCAAGGAACATATAATATGGTTTAGTGCAATAAGATAAGAAAAAAAATGAATGGAAAATGATAGGTATTAAAGTTAGAGAAAAAGAAGTTCATTTTTCAAAAGAACCTATTCTGTTTTTATTTCCAATTTATTCAACAATTTTATCATAATCATTATCTCTATCCAGAAACATTTCTAAATACAGAGTAAATACACAATACCTCTTGTATGTCTATGTATTAGCACACTCTAGAATATGACAGTTTTTATTTAGTATGTCATTTACAATAACAAACAAAAAGTACCAAGAATATAATAATAACTCTAACCACATATTTGCAATAATTCCATACAGAAAACTACAAAATATTATTGAAAAAAGTGCAAAGACTTCAATGAAGTTTAAATGGTATGGAATAAAAATTTTCTCTAAATTAATTCCAACATTCAACACATCCTTATTGAAAATGCAGTATTTGCTTGAAATTGTTATTACTGCTGCTTTTGTTTCCATGAAAATCGGCAAAGGAATTTAAAAATCAATAATTAATGCTAAAAATCAAGAATTTTTTAGTCACTATTGAAGAAGAGGAACAAGGTACAAGATTTAACATATTTGATGACATAGCTGAAAGCATTTATATAGACAAAAATAACATTTTTGTACTTTGAACTATTTTTTAGAACTTTGAAAGTTAACCAGAGCCTTAAAATAAACCATAGATTATTCAGCAAAAGCCAAAGATTCTGTGTAAGAAAATTGTGCTTTGTGGCATTTTATCTTACTTTAATTCCATCTCCCTCACTCCTGCTATGTTGTTGACTAGAAAACCAATAGGCCACAATCTTTGTGAAAAGAAAAATAGACTGGCAGCTATTTGTTGGATCTCCATCAAAGCCTACTTTCCACAGAATTGTCATTATTTGACCAACAAGGTAATCCCATTAAAACCCCACTAGAAAGGCTGACTTTAATTGACTTGCCTCGGAACTCACCTAGTGCAAAACAGCTTTTCGAAGGATACATTGCGTGAAAATATTTAGAGGCAATTGCTTAACTTCATGTCTGCTTGAGTCAGTGTATAAGCATTGGCAAGTAATAAAATGTTAGCCCAAAAGTGTAAACAGAAGGATTGAGGGAACATGACCAATGGGTTAGGGGGATAAGGCTCAGCTCTAATTAAAACAATACAGAAAGAGCCAGAAGCTGCCTTGGGGACCTGCTTTGGGGTACATCAAACCAGTACACTTCTTCACAACTCCCAGAACAGTGAAAGTCAGAGAAGGAAGAAGCCAAAACAAGTAATCATGAGTTATTAAACCTCCTGACAGCTGAGAAGGACTCCCCTCCCCTATCCCCGAGATATTAAGTGAGGGTAAAATTCCTGGCGAATTGTATCTAACTGAGAGGAGAGCAGTCATCTTCTCCTTTGGATATATATATAATGGGAAGGTGCTTTGAGTCATCTAGGAGGGTACTGGACAGACAGGGAAGCAAGGAGAAAATCATGGATGCTTGCCTTGGTGCCTGGAAGCAGCACACATACTGAGCCCTCAGGGTGGATAGACTAGGTGGAAGCCATGGCCCCCTGCTTCGAAGAGGAGTGTAATGGCAGATTCCTTGCAAGGAAGAGGGATCTGTGAGGGTGGAGAGTGATTCCTTTGCAGTGAGTTTAGCCAGCTGGGGCCCCCTCGAATACCAGAATAGACCCTGACTTTACAGGGAGAGGAGAATGTGATCTCCTCAGGCAAGCTGTCATGCCCAGCTGCCCAGGTGAAGAGAATTACATCAGAGAGGAGGAAGAGATACGTGAGTAGCTCATCAGCAGGACTTCAGCAGACTCCAGGGAATCTAAACTGCCCAAGGGAAAAAGGGCGGATGGCCTTCTGAAAGGCTGATTACCCTAAGGAAGCAGAATACATCATTGGAAGAATTCCTGTCTAGAATATACTAGGTCCTTGGCTAGATTCTTGGTTCTTCCTTGAGAAGTGATCCACCAGATTATCAGGCATCCAGCTGTAACTTTATGACAGGGAACATATAGCCATTCTCTTTGTATTAGCTTTTCTTGGATCTCTTATATTTTCAAAATAAATAAATAAATAAGGTTCTTTTTTTCATTTCACTTTTTACTCAATATAACCCAGTTCAAAACCTGAAGAAGGCAGGCTGCAGAGTGAGTGATTGATGAACACAAGCAGACTGAGAAATCCCTAGGGGTCTAAGAGAGAAGGCTGTTTTTCCATGTGTACTTTTGTTTGTTTGTTTTTATTGTTTTTTTCTTCTTTCTCCTTTTTTAAAATGAGTCACTGCTGTATTGTTTCTTGCTTGTTGTGTATCCTCTTCATTTGTTTCTCTGCTTGTTTGTTTTTCTTTTTTTAAAAATTTGTTTACTGATTTACTCTACCTACACTATTTCTTTTCTCTCCTTCACCTTTATATCATTTGTTTTCTGTTGTTTTTTCATTGCTCCTCTTTTATTTGGTCTCCAATTTTGCTTGTTTTTATTTTTCTCTCTTCTTTTTCCTCTGTTAACTTTCTCTTTTTTACTTTCATCTTTCTCTCTTTCCTCTTTTCTTTTCCCCTCTTCTTGCCATTCCAGTCTTTTAATTCATTCTATGTATTTTTCTCTATTCTGTTTCTTGTTTCATTGTATCTATTCCACTTTTCTAATCTTATCTTCTGTGTTTCTTATTCATGTTAATTTTTCAGATTCCTATGTTTTGTATAATTACTGTCCTATCTTTTACTATTATTATTACTATTATTCTTTTTTCTTCCTTTTTATTTTTCTCTGATCCTAATTTTTTTTTTTATTTCAAAGGAACATAGACAACAACAAGGAAATAGAATAAAAGGAAAGAAGTGTCAAAGTGAAACCCTACCACACACACAAAAACAACAACAAAATGAATCCATAGAATAGAGAAGCTAAATAACTGAATAAATCCATCAAGATAAACATATACCTAGACACCAACAAAAAATTACAAGCCATACTAAGAAACAGAAGGACATGGCCTAGTCCAACAAACAAGCTAAAAATAAAGGAGGAGATGCAGAACATGGAACTAATAAGAAATGTCCAAACAAATATAATGAACCAACTTAATGAAGTGAAGGAAATGATGAAGGAAATTAAGAAGACACTGGGAGAACATACTGAAGAAATGGTAAACATACATACAAAGATAACAGATATGATGGTGATGAATGGCACAATCCAAGAAATCAAAAATACACTGGAAGCACACATGGCAGATTTGAACAAGCAGAGGAAAGAATCAGCAATGTGGAAGACAGCACATTTGAAATCAAATAGACATTGGAACAGATAGATCAAAAGTCTGAAAAAATCCAACCAGCACTCAGGGATTTGAATGACAGCAGAGAATGCACAAACATATGCATTACAGGCATCCCAAGGGAAGAAGAGAAGGGAAAGGGGACTGAAGGAGTGTTGGAGGAAATAATGGCTGAAAACTTCCCAACCCTATCGAAGGACATGGCCGTACATGTTCATGAAGCACAGCACACCCTAAACAGTATAAATCCTTACAGGCCTACTCCAAGGCATATACTTGTCAAATTGTCCATGCTCAAAATAAAGAGAGAATACTGAGAGCAGCAAGAGAAAAGAGAACCATCACACACAATGGAAGCTCAATAAGACGAAGTGCTGATTTTTCATCTGAAACCATGGAGGCAAAAAAGCAGTGGTATGATATAGTTAAGGTGCTAAAAGAGAAACTTACAGCCAGGAATTCTTTATCTAGCAAAGCTGACATTAAAAAATGTAGAGAGCTCAAAATATTCACAGATAAACAGAAATTAAAAGAATATGTCAATAAGAAGCCTTCCCTTCCAGAAATATTAAAGGGAGTACTGCAGTTGGAAAGGATAAAACAGGAGAGAGAGAGAGAGAGTTGGAGGAGAGTGTAAGAACAACTAAAAAGATAAAAAGAGAGAGGGAACAAAAAACATATATAGCATATATAAACCTAAAGAAAATACAGCTAATGCTTGTAATTCCATATATATCATATATAAACCTAAAGAAAATAGAGCTAATGTTAGTAATTCCTTGAAAGTAATAACATTGAATTATAATGGATTAAATTTGCCAGTCAAGAGACACAAATTGGCAGAAAGGATAATTAAATAAGACCCATCTATATGCTATCTACGATAAACCCACCTTTAACCCAGGGATGCAAGGAGGCTGAAAGTGAATGTCTGGAAAACAATTTAACAAGCAAACAATAACTAAAAAAGTACAGCAGTATCTATATTAATCAGACAAAATAGACTTTAAATGCAAAACTATTGTAAGAGACAAAAAAGGACACCATATATTAATCAAAGGGGTAATCTTTCAAGAAGAAAGAACAATCATAAACATTAATGTACCTAACCAGGGCACCTCAAAATACTTGAGGTGAACACTAGAAAAACTAAGTGGAGAAATAGATGCGTGTACAATTATATTGAAGGAATTTAATGCATCATTGTCACTATTAAGCAGAACATCTTGACAGAGAATCAATAAACAAAGACTTTGAGAAAACCATGAGAGGACCTGGACCTATTAGATAAATATGGAACATTATACCCAAATACAGCAGGATATACATTCTTCTCGAGTGCACATGGATTGTTCTTCAGGATAGACAACATGCTAGGCCACAAAACAACTCTCAATGAATTAAAAAAGATTGAAATTATACAAAGTATTTTCTCTGACCACAATGGAATGAAGTTGGAAGTCAGTAAGGGCCAGAGAATTAGATTAGGTACAAAGACATGGAAGTTAAACAACACATGCTTATACAAACAGTGGGTCAAGGAGAAAATCTCAAAAGAAATCAATAACTATATTGAAATAAATGAAAATGAAAAAAAAAAACAACATATCAAAACCTATGGGATGCAGCAAAACCAGTACTGAAAGGGAAATTCATAGCCATAAATGCCTATATTAAAAAAGAAGAAAGAACAAAAATCAAAGACCTAAATGCACACCTGGAGGAATTAGAAAAAGAACAACAAACTAACCCCAAAGGAAGTAGGGAGAAGGAAATAACAAAGTTTAGAGCAGAACTAAGCAAAATTGAAAATAAGAAACACTAGAAATATAAACAAAACCAAAAGCTGGTTCTTTGAGAAGATTAATGAAATTGACAAACCTTTAGCTAGACTAACAAAGGAAAAAAGAGAGATGATGCAAATACATAAAATAAGAAATGAAGGAGGGGATATCACCACTGACTGCACAGAAATAAAGAGTATCATAAGAGGATACTTTGAAAAATTGTATGCCAGCAAGATGGATAATTTACAGGAAATGGACAAATTCCTAGAAACACACAAGCAACCAACATTGTCAAAAGAAGAAATTGATGAACTCAACATACTAATCACAAATAACAAGATTGAGTTAGTCATCAAAAGCCTCCCAAATAAGAAGAGCCCAGGAGCAGATGCCTTCACAGATGAATTCTACCAAACATTCTGGAAAATTTAAAACCAAGCCCACTTAAATTCTAGGAAAAAATAGAAGTAGAGGGAACATTGCCTAACTCATTCCAAGATACCAACATCACCTTAATACCAAAGCCAAACAAAGATGCTACAAGAAAGGAAAACTATAGACCAAACTCTCTAGTGCATTTAGAGGCTAAAATCCTCAATAAAATACTTGCTAACTGTATTCAACAACACATCAAAAAAATTACACCATGGCCAAGTGCGTTTCACCCCTGGTATGCAAAGATGGTTCAAAATAAGAAAATCAATCAATATAATACACCACATAAAGAGATCAAAAGAAAAAACAAAACCATATGTTTATCTCTATAGATGCAGAAAAAGTATTCAACAAAATACAGCAAACTTCCCTGATAAAAACACTACAAAAGATAGGAATAAAATGAAACTTCCTCAACATGATAAAAGGTATATATGAAAAACCCAGAGCTAGCATCATATTCAATGGTGAAATCCTATAAGCTTTCCCTCTAAGATAGGGACCAAGACAAAGGTGCACACTTTCACCACTTATATTTAGCATTGTGTTAGAAGTGCTTGAGCACTTAGGCAAGAAAAGCATATAAAATGCATCCAAATTGGAAAGGAAGGAGTAAAAACTTCACTATTTGTAGAGAACTTGATCCTATACATAGAATCAAGAGAAATCTACAACAAAGTTTCTAGAACTTATAAATGAATTCAGTAAAATCGCAGATTAAAAGATCAATGTGCAAAAATCAGTAGGATTTCTGTATACCAATAAGAGCAGTCTGAGGGGGAAATCAAGAAAAAAAAAATCCTATTTACAATAACAACTAAAAGACCTAGGAATAAATTTAAAGATGTAAATGACTTATATGCAGAAAACTACACAACACTGATAAATCAAAGAAGGCTTAAATAAATGGAAGAATAGTTCCTGTTCATGAATAGGAATACTAAACATCATTAAGATCTCTATACTACCCAAACTGAACTACAGATTTAATTGCAATCCCAAAAAACTGACCACAGCATTTTTTACTGAATTGGAAAAACTAACTATGAAATTTATTTAGAAGGGAAAGAGACCCAGAATAGGCAAGAACATATTGTAAAAGAAAAAGGAAATTTGGGGAATCACTCTACGTGACTTTAAAACATGCTACAAAGCTACAGTGGTCAAAAAAATGCATGGTATTGGCACAAGAATAGACATACTGATCAATGAAATGAAATTGAGAGTTCTGATATAGATCCTCACATGTACAGTCAACTGATATTTGACAAGACCACCAAGTCCATTTGCCTGGGTGACTCTTCAACAAATAGTCCTTGGAGAACTGGATATCCATATCCAAAAGAATGAAAGAGGAACACCATCTCACACCTGATACAAAAATCAACTCAAGGTGGATCAAAGATCTGAATATAAGAGCCAAGACCATCAAGACCTTGGAATATAATGTAGGGAAGCATCTACAGGACCTTGTTATAAGAAATGGTTTTATTACCTTCACATGGAAAGCACGAGCAGCAAATGAAGAAATAGATAAATGGGACAGCCTCAAATTTAACGACTTTTGCACCTCAAAGGAGTTTGCCAAGAAAGTGAAAAGGCAGTGTACTCAATGGGAAGAAATATTTGGTAACCATACATATGATTGGTGCCTAATATCCAGCATAAATTAAGGAATCCTACACCTCAAAAATAAAAAGACAAACAACTCATTTAAAAACTGAGCAAGTGATTTGAATAGATGCTTCTCCAAAGAAGAAAATACAAATGGCTAAAAATCACATGAAAAGGTGCTCAATGTCACTATCTATCAAGGTAATGCAAATCAAAACCACAATGAGATGTGGTCTTACACCCATTAGACTGGTGGCTATTAAGAAAACAAGTGTTGGAGAGGATGTGCGGGAACCCTCATCCACTGCTGGTGGGAATATAGAATAGTGCAGCCACTGTGGAGCACAGTTAGGCAGTTCTTCAGAAAACTAACTATATATAACCGCTGGGTATATACCCAGAATAACTGAAACAAGAACATGAACAGATATTTGCACACCAATATTCATAGCAGTATTATTCAATACTGCCAAAATTTGGAATCAACCCTTCAACAGATGAATAGATAAACAAAATGTGCTACATACATACAATGAAATATTACTCAGCTGTAAGAAGGAATACAGTGCTAACACATGGGATAACATGGATGAATCTTGAGGCTCTCATGTTGAGTGATGCAAGCCAGGCACTGAAGGACAAATATTACATGACCTCACTGATACGAATTAAGCAAATTGAGCCAACTCACAGCACTAGAGTCTGCAAGATAGGTTTACAGGAAATAGAAATGGAAAAGAAGGTTGTGAGCCAATGCCCATATGGGCAAAATCTATGATAAGGGACAAGTGTGTAGTTGTACAGTGGAGGGGCATGACAGTGGTTTAAAAATACTTTCAGGTAAGGAGGTGCTGGTTTGTCATGGCGGTGGGGTGGGGAGGATGGGTTGGAATGTCCATGTTACTGGGGAGTAGGTTGAGGGAGGAAGCAGGTGAACACTGGGGATTATCAGGTACATGGTTGAAACTACAATGTTCGGAATGCTCTTTTGGCAATATGGCAAGTGAGAGTTGCTCGTTTGTAGTGTTGGATGTGGGGGGCATTCGGGACAAGGTGCACCTGGGGCAGGCTTCTAGGGAATGTGTGAGTGTTCATCTTGACTTAGTGTGTTATATCATTGTGTGGAGACCCACATAATGATGGCAAGGCAGTGGACTCCCATCCTGGGGAAGCCTGCTATATTCTCAAATGGAGGAGTAGGAGTCTCTCGAGAGCATGGGCAGTGCCTAAAAGGGAGGGCAGACAGGTGTGTCAAGCCCTCAGTTTTTTTGCAAGTAACAATGAATCTTGTACTTCAAGGAGTGAAGCCTGGTACTGTGGGTCCTGAAGGGAGAGGAGGGAGTAATAGAATAAATGGAACAGGGAGCAAATTGGGGGAGATGGATGTTTTCTACATGATCTTGCTATGATGGATACAGTCCATGTTGAATTGTGTCAAAGTTTATAAAATGTATGATCCAAAATGTAAACCATAATGTAAACCATTTACCATGGTTGGTAGCTATGCTTCAATATTTGTACATTAGTTGTAACAAATGTACCATCCACATATAAAATGTTATTAATAGGGGAAAGGGGTAAAGAGTGGGGATGCTGGGTATATGGGAGTTTCCTGTATTCGGTACATGACTTTTCTGTAACCTAAAACTTCTTTGAGGAAAAAATGAAAGAAAAAATGTAAGACATTGGGAATAAATGGAAGAAAATGTTACTGTACATTTCATCTTATTGTGATGAAAGTCAAAATATGAAAAAAAAATTTAAATATTTTTTCATTATTTTTTATTATCTCAAATTTGTATTTTTTTTTATAAAAAATTGTATTTTCTTATTTTTAAAACTGTCATTATTTCATTTTTTTATTGATTGTGTTTGTTTATTTTATTGGCTTCATTTCTGAAGAAGTTTTGTATCACAGAAAGGTTGCAATTGTGGCAGGGGAGGATCATTGGTGTGGGGTGTCGATGTGGGATACATGGAGGAAGCCCAAGAGAGCACAAATACAAGGCATATAAATTTGTCCAAATGTTCATGGGGCATTGTCATGGTGGGTGGAGATTCACACAATAACTGAAGGAACATCAAATTCCATCCTGGGGAGCTCTGCAACATTCTCTAATAGATGAGCGAGAATCCCCCAAGTACAGGGGCAATGACTAGTGAAGGAGTATGGTCCATTGACGGGCCCTTGATATTGATAACTCTGCGTATAAGCCTTTATTCTTGAAATTGAAACTTAGCCTAGTATGGTAGGGTGCCTAAGAGTTGCCTCCTGGGAACCTTCTTGTTGCTCAAATATGGCCTTTCTCTAAGCCAATTTCAGCATATAAATACGTTACCTTCCCTTCAGCATGTGACATGACTCCTGGGGATGAGGCTCCCTGGCACCAAGGGATTACTACCAAGCACCAATTAGCAATCAACTAAGGGCACTGGAGACATACAGACACTATAGTCAGGGCAGATAGCTCAAGAGTTTGGTGCCTTGTAACTGGGCCCTACTTTGGAATTTATCCTCCCCAGAGTGACAGAGTTGGATTCAGTTTTGATTTCCTTACACATGGCTCTTCTGTCCTTCTATTTGAACCTATAATTAGTACTAGAGTTGATAGATGTATGCCCAAGAGACTTAAATCATTGGGCTGTCCACGTAACAGCTGGTCCCTGAATCTCAACCGAGTTGCAACACCTATTATCCAGTTCATTGGCCTCACACAGGACAACTAGCAAGGAGGTGATGGTGGACAACTACCATACCAAGGAACCAAGAGAGTCTACAACTGCAAGCAAGTGAGTCCCATCCATTGACCCTATGTGATCACAGCCCCCTCTCCATTAGAGGTGGAGTGGACATGACCATCACAGAATCCTCAGGATTGTGGAATGAAATATGGACTAAAGTAGACTTACTGGTATTCTACTATAGACTTATTGTGATTCTAGCAATGGAAAAAATTATATCATTGATGTGGAGCCAGTGACCACTGGAGGTTCTGAGGACAGGGAGAGGAAAAAACAGGTGTAACACACTTTCATTTTTGGGACTTGGGAATTGTCCTGAAATGACATTGCAACAACAGATGCAGGCCATTTTAAATTTTGCCATAACCTACAGAAATGGGTGGGAGAAGGTGTAAACTACAATGTAAACTTTAATCCATGCATACTGGCAGTGCTCCAAAATGTGTTCATCAATTTCAATGAATGTACCTCACTAATGAAGCATGTTGTTAATGTTGGAAAATGTGGGAGTTTTGGGGAATGGGAAATATGGGAATCCCTTATATTTTTTATGTGACATTTGTATAATCTAAGTATCTTTAAAAAAAGGAAAAAGAGAAAAAAGTGTAAACAAAAATCTGGTGAATGAAACATCTATACTGGTTTTGTAAAGATCTGATTTATTATTGTGAATCTTGAAGTCAGTTCACATGTATTGGGTTGTGCACATGCCCTGGCCTATGCACAAGCCCAGAAAGACTTGAGAAGACTCTAAGCTAAACTTGAGGTTCTGAAAAACTTATTGAGGAACAAGTTGCTATAGTAAGTACACAGGCTCAGGCGCAACAGAGAATTTCATAAAGTGAACACTTTGTTATTTACACAGAATAAAGTTTCCAAAAGAGGAGGGGAAAGATCCCATCATGCTCAGTCACATCTGGAGTCCAATTGCTTGGATCAATTTCAGTGGACAGCAGGTATGCATACCCCACCTTTTGTCCAAGATTAGGCATCAATTTTGTAACACAGAGAATAAAAATTAAAAAAAAAAATTTGGCTGTTTGAAAAGTTCAAGAAAATTGACAAGTGGTTAGCTAGACTGACAAATTAAAAAGAAGATAAAATTAATAAAATCAGAAATGAAATGGGGGACAAGGCTACTGACCCCGCTGAAATAAAAAGGACTATAAGAAGATTATATGAACAACAGTATGCCAATAAATTAGGTAACCTAGATGAAATGGAAAAAATTCTTAGAAATACAGAAACTACCTAAATTGACTTAAGAAGAAATATTAGATCTCAACAAACCAATTATTACTAATAAAGAGATTGAATCAGTAAACAAAAACCTCCCAACAAAGATATGCACAGAACCTAATAGATTCCCAGGGGAATTCTACCAAACATTCCAAAACCATTTCACTCCAATTCTGCTCAAACTCTTCCAAATAATTGAAGAGCAGGAAGCACTCCCTAACTCATTCTATGAAGCCAACATAATCCTCATGCCAATGCAATATGAAAATATTGCAAGAAAAGAAAACTACAGACTAATATCTCTTATGATTATAGAGGCAAAAATCCTCCACAAAATACTAGCAAAATGAATCCAACAGCATATTAAAAGAACTATATATCATGATCAAGTGGAGTTTATTCCTGGTACGCAAGGATGGTCCAACATAAGAAAATCAATTAATGCAATACCTCACATTCGCAGAATGAAGGAAAAAACACACATGATCATTTCAATTGATGGAGAAAAGGCATTCAACAAAATACAGTATCCTTTCTTGATTAAAACACTTAGAACACTAGGAATAGAAAGTTCCTCAACATGATAAAGAACATATATGAAAAGCCTACAGCTAACATCCAACTTAATGGTGAAAGACTGAAAGCTTTCCGTGTAAATAAGATCAGTAAAAAGACAAGGATTTCCACTGTCACCAATGTCATTCAACATTGTACTGGAAGGCTTGCCAGAGCAATTAAGCAAGAAAACAAAATAAAAGACATCCAAATTGGAAAGGAAGAAGTAAAAGTTTCCCTATTTGCAGATGATATCATCCTATGTAAAGAAAATCCAGAAAAATCCACAGCAAATTTCCTAAAGTAAATATATGAATTCAAAAGTGTTGGGGTCTAAGAGCAACTCCCCAAAATTAGTAGTGTATCTCTATACAAGCAATGTACAATTTGAAGAATAAATCAAGAAAAGATCCCATTCACAATAGCAAGTAAAAAATATATATATATAGGAATATATCTAACCAAGGCTGTAAAGGACTTGTACATAGAAAAGTACAACACATTGCTAAAAGAAATCAAAGAAGACTTAAGTAATTTGAAGAACATTCTGTGTTCATGGATTGAAATACTAAATATCATCATGATGTTAATATTGCCCAAAGCAATCCTAGATTCAATGCAATCCTAATCAAAATTCCAACAATCTTCTTCACAGAAATAGAAAAGCAAATCATTAAATTTATATGAAAGGGCAAGTGGCCCCAAATAGTTAAACCCATGTAGTAAAATAAGAACAAATTTGGAAGACTCACATTTTCCAATCTTAAATCTTATTAAAAAGCCATGTTAATCAAAACAAAATGGCACTGCCACAAGGATGGTTGTATAGACCAACAGAATAGAATTGAGAGCTTAGAAATCAACCTTCATATTTATGGCCAATTGTTTTTTGACAAGGTGGCAAAGACTACTCCATTGGGAAAGAATATTCCCTTCAAAAACGTTTTTGGCATTCTCTAAGGGAGCAGCAACAGTCCTCCAAGTGCAGGGGCAGTGATTGGTGAAGGAGGATGATCCACTAATGGACCCTTGATATTGATAACTAGGCTTATGAACCTTTGCTCTTGAAATTGAAACTTAGCCTAATGTTATGGGGTGACTAAGGGTTGCCTCCTGAGAGCCTACTTGTTGCTCAAATGTGACCTCTCTCTAAGCCAAAATCAGCATATGAATGCATTATCTTCCCTCCAGCATGGGACATAACTCCTGGGGATGAGCTTCCCTGGCACCAAGGGATTGCTACCAAGCACCTAGCAATGCAACTGGAAAAAGACCTCAAATAAAAGGGGGATAATTAAAGACAAATGAGTTTATATGGCTAAGAGACTTCAAAGTGAGTTGGGAGGACATTCCAGTGGTAACACTCACGCACATCTCAGAAGGATCTCATAGACTTCCAAAGTGGGGCTTCTGAGGGCCCTGGAGACACCCAGGTCCTATGGTCAGGGCAGATAGCTCCAGAGCTTTGTACCTTGACAGTTGGCCCTACTTTGGAGTTTGTGCTCCTGAAAGTGACAGAGTTGAACTCAATTATGATTTCCCTGCACATGGCTCATCTGTCCTTTCTATTTAAACCTATACTTGGTGCTGGAGTTTGTAGGTGTACGTCCAGAGACTCGAGTATTTGGGCTGTCCATGTGCAAGCTAGGCCCAGAATCTCAGCAGAGTTGCAACGCCTACTCTACAGCTCATTGGACTCACCCAGGACAACTGGTGGGGAGATAATTATGGACAATGGCCATCCCAGGGAATCGAGAGAGCTGCAGCTGCAGGCAGGATAGTCCCATCCATCTTCCCCATGGGATATAAGCCCCCTCTCAATTGGAGGTGGAGTGATGTCACCATGCCAGAATCCTTAGGATGGAGGAAGAGCTATGGACTAGAGTAGACTTACTGGTTGGTATTCTAATATAGACATATTGTGATTCTAGCAATGGAAGAAATTACAACATTGATGTGGAGCCAGCGGCTACTAGTCGCTCTAGGGGCAGGGAGAGGGAAAAGCAATTGTAATATAGGGGCTTTTTCGGGACTTGGGAATCATCCTGAGTGACGTTGCAATGACAGATATAAGCCATTTTATATTATCAAATAACATGCAGAACTGTATGGGAGAAAGTGTAGACTGCACTGTGAACTATGGTCCATGCTTAATGGCAAAGCCCCAGGATGCATTTATCAGTTGTAATGAATGTGCCACACTAATGAAGGATATTTATGTGGGAGGGTGTGGGAGATGTGGGGAGTGGGACATATAGGAATCCATATATTTTTTGTGTAACATTTATGTAATCCAAGTATCTTTAATAAAAAAAATAATTAAATAAAGAATGCTGTTGGGAAAAATAGATACCCATTTTCAAAAAAAAAAAAAAAAAAAAAAAAAAAAAGGAGGACTCTACTTCACCCCATAATCCCATATACAAAAATCAACTCAAAAAAGATCAAAGACCTTAAAACTACAAACTCCTAGAAGAGAATGTAGAGATGCATATTCAGGACTTTGTATTAGACAATGGTTTCTTAGAGTTTACATCCAAAGCACAGCATTAATGAGACATTATCAGAATGAAACCTTTTGTTCCTCAAAGGACTTCATCATGAATGTAAAACAACAACCTACACACAATGGGAGGTAATATTAGGAAATCATATATCTAATAGAGGTTTTATGAAACCATTCATCTTAACAAAAACAAACAATCTAATTTAACAATGGGCAAAAGTCTTGAACAGACATTTCTCCAAATAAAATATATAAATGGCCAGAAAGCACATGAAAACATGCTCAATATCATTAACCATCAGGGAAATGCAAGTTAAAACCACAATGAGATAACATTCCAAACCCATTAGGATAGCTGCTACTAAAAAAAATGAAAATAACTATTTTTTGGAAAGAATACATAGAATTAGGAATATCCATTCATTGCTGTTGGCAATGTACAATAGTACAGCTGCTGTGGAAGACAATTTGGTGGTTCCTAAGAAAGGTAATTATGGAACTACCATATGACTCAGCAATCCTGCTACAAGATATATAACCAAAAGAATTGAAAGCAGAGACTCGAACACATATTTGCACATTGTTCATAGTGACATTATTCACAATTGCCAAAGGATGGGGGCAACCCAAGTGTCCAATTGATGAATGGATAAACAAAATGTGGTATATGCATGCAATGGAATATTTTTCAGCCATAACATGTAATTATGTCCTGATACATGTGACATCTTGGATGAACTTTGAGGACATAATGTTAAGTGAAATAAGCCAGACACAAAAGGACAAATATTGTATGAATTCACTCAACTGAAATAATTAGAATAACTAAACTCATAGAGTCATAATCTAGAACATAGGCTACCAGGAGATGGTGGGTTTAGGGAATGGGAAGTTAAGCGCAAACATGTACAATGTTCCTATTTGGAATGATGGAATTATTTGGTAATGCATGGTTGTGATGGTAACACAACACTGTTAACACAATTAAGACTGAAATATATATATATCTGAATTTGATGAAAAGGGGAAATGTTAGATTTTATATATGGTAACAGAATAAAAATATTTAAAAAATCCATGGAACTACACTACACAAACTACTATAAATTGAGCAATTCATAATAAATTATAAAATGTATAGCAAATGATCTTGCATCTACACCAATGCAAGTTGTTGTTGGTGGGGTGGTGTATAGGAATTTTGTATTTTTATGCATGACTGTTCTGTAAACCACCAACTTCTCTAATAAAGAAAAAAATCTGGGAAGCCAGAAGACAGTGGTATAGAATATTCAAAGTGCAGAAGGAAAAATTATGTCAGCCAAAAATTTTGTATCCAGCAAAACTACTCTTAAAAAATGAAGGAGAAATTAATACAGTCATATATAAACAAAAATTGAGAAAATTTGCCCCTTAAAAAAATCCTTAAAATTAGTCTTCTTTCAGGATAAATGAAATAACACTAGAAAGTTACTTGAACACACAAAAATAAATAAAAGCACCAATAAATTAACAACATAGGTAAATATAAAATACAGCAAAGAATTATTTTTGTTTATAAATCATTTTTCTCCTATCTGATTCAAAAGACAACTACAGAAAGCAATAATTACAAACTTGTATTGATGGACACATGATGAATGCATAAGTAGTGTGTTTGACAGGCAATAACATCAAAAAGAGGTAAGGAATGAAGCTCTATAATGTAGATTTTGTATAAAATGAAATTAATTTGATATTTATCCAAAACAGTTTGTTCTAATTTAGGGTAGTTTTAATCTCTAAGTAAATCACTGCAAAATAATTGTAAAATATGCATAAGTAGAAATAATAGGAGCATCACAATGGTACACTATAAAAATATTAATTATGGTAAAGACGAATTGGGGAACAAAGAAAATATATGCTATACAGTAAGCACAAGCACATACAAAAGTAGAGGTTTGTGCATCTTTATCAGTGATTATATTAAATGTTAATGGATTAAACTACCCAAACAAAGGCAGAGATGGGCACAATGGATAAATACAATATGATCCAACAATATACATTCTATAAGAGAATCACTTTAGAACTTGGACGTTGATTGAGAGGCCATGACTCTGTATTTTGTGATTCACTTTAGACTTTTGTTCATTTGACATAGAACTCTGCTGCATATGTACTTTGAGGAAGAATTTGGTCGCCTGATAATCTATTTCATTTCTTGCAACCCCATAATCATCTAGCCAAACCCATAGGTCTTTGTGTGTCAGGCTATTCTGATTACTGCTTTGACTCTGGTGTCCAATATGGTAGCCGTGTCCACCTTGTCTTTCACAATTTAGTGCCAACACTTGGATCCTTCCAATTTGGGAATCAATTGTCCAATGATTGGGACTGAAGTCCCAATAGTCCCCAAAAGGTAAGACACAAAGTATGATCCATCAGGAGGTGCTACAAAAAACTGCATGATTTTTTTTTTCCAATTTAGGCATATAGAAATAAGAATAATATGTGTGAGAATTGATATTAATGACATGGGATAATGATGGAAGGGACATAAAGTTGGATCAGGCTCCATTTATTGATATAGGCCCATTGCAGAAATTCTGGATTCAATGTTGTATCTTGAGGGCATAGGAAAATTGGTTAGAAGAAACAGACCAAAAGTTAGCCTACATTAAATGTAATCAAAATTCCAGAACTTCCATGGTAGTTCATAGGCTTAGGGAGATTGGGATGTTAGAGTGGACGTAACATGTAAGACCTGTTCACCCACCCTGGGAGTGAGGAATAAATTTGTGAGAGCAACTCCATCTTCTCTGATGTGCTCTGTGATCACTTTTCTCCATATGTCAGATAATACTGTGGGAACTGCTGCTGAATGTAGATCCTAAAATACATTGGAGACAACAACCTACACAATGGGAGGTAATATTAGGAAATCATATATCTAATACAGGTTTTATATCCAGAATATATAAAGAAACCATTCATCTTAACAAAAACAATCTAATTTAACAATGGGCAAAAGACTTGAACAGACTTCAGTCTAGTTATAGATTTGGAAGTCAAAAAGGGTGTTGGAGTTGGTCATGAGATGAATTATATGTGTCTTGCAAGAAAACTACCTCAGCAATACAGTAGATGAGGGGATTCAAAGGCTTAGAGAGATTGTAATGCTAGAATGGATTTACCTCTTGAGACCTGCCCACCCACCCCAGGAATGTCCAGAAGACACACCTTTAACCAGGACTGTGAGGAATAAATTTGTAAGACTAACTCCATCTTCTCTGAAGAGCTCTGTGGTTGCTCTTCTCTGCAGTCCAGATATTACTGTAGGGGGGGCTGTAATGGAATTGGAATCCTTAAATATTATGGGGATGATGGGATCAAGGCCCGGTAAAAGTCAAGTATCGGCAGTTAATCGCCAAAGCCAAGGTAGGCGTGGCTACCGCAATGAAAGACAGATTCGAAACAGCACACAGAATAGTCTGAGTCGCATGGAGTTATGGCGTTGGTTAATAGATCATGGGGTACCCAGAAGTGAAATACATGGGCAGTCTACTAGATTTCTTCTGGATCTGTATAAGCAGAAGAGTTCTAGGTCAAGTGAACAAAATCCTAACTAATTACATACGCAGAGAATCACGGCCCCTTAATCAGTTCCCAGATTTGAGAGAGTTTACAGACCCAGAGCCCCTTGAATGAGGGGAAGGCCGGGCCCCCTTGGGGAAGGATTCTGTTAAACTGCCAAAAATTTATACAGTTAATCTTCCTCCCGCCTTTCCCCAGGAAGACCTATGGCCTTTTGCCAGAGTAACAGTGCTTTGGGGAAAAGGAAATGATCAGACATTTCAGAGATTATTAGACACTGGCTCAGAAGTCACATTAATTCCAGGAGACCCAAAACATCACTGTGGTCCACCAGTCAGAGTAGGGGCTTATGGAGGTCAGGTGATTGATGGAGTTTTAGCTCAGGTCCATCACACAGTGGGTCCAGTGGGTCCCCGGACCCATTCTGTGGTTATTTCTCCAGTTCCAGAATGCATAATTGGAATAGACATATTCAGTAACTGGCAGAATCCCCACTTTGGATCCCTTACTCATGGAGTGAGGGCTATTATGGTTGGAAAGGCCAAGTGGAAGCCTCTAGAACTGCCCCTGCCTAGCAAAATAGTAAATCAAAGGCAATACCAGATTCCTGGAGGTATTGCAGAGATTAGTGCCACCATCAAGGATTTGAAGGATGCAGGGGTGGTGATTCCCACCACATCCCCATTCAACTCTCCTATTTGGCCTATGCAGAAAACAGATGGATCTTGGAGGATCACAGTAGATTATCGTAAACTTAACCAGGTGGTGACTCCAACTGCACCTGCTGTCCCAGATGTGGTATCATTGCTTGAGCAAATCAACACTTCCCCTGGTACCTGGTATGCAGCTGTTGATCTGGCAAATGCTTTTTTCTCAATTACCATTAGTAAGGACCACCAGAAAACAGTTTGCTTTCAGCTGGCAAGGCCAGCAGTATACTTTCACTGTCCTGCCTCAGAGGTATATCAACTCACCAGCCCTATGTTATAATATTGTCTGCAGGGAACTTGATCGTCTCTCCCTACCACAAGACATCACACTGGTCCATTATATTGATGATATCATGTTGATAGGACCTACTGAGCAAGAAGTAGCAAAGACTCTAGAGTTATTGGTAAGGCATTTGCGTGAGAGAGGATGGGAGATAAATCCAACAAAAATACAAGGTCCTTCCACCTCAGTGAAATTTCTAGGTGTCAAGTGGTGTGGGGCCTGTCGAGATATCCCTTCAAAAGTAAAGGATAAGCTGTTGCACCTGGCCCCTCCTACGACCAAAAAGGAGGCACAACGCTTAGTTGGCCTCTTTGGAGTTTGGAGACAACACATTCCTCATTTGGGTGTGTTACTGCCACCCATTTACCGAGTGACCAGGAAAGCTGCTAGTTTTGATTGGGGACTGGAACAAGAGGAAGCCCTGCGACAGGTCCAGGCTGCTGTGCAAGCTGCACTACCACTTGGACCATATGATCCAGCAGATCCAATGGTGCTGGAAGTTTCAGTGGCAAATAGAGATGCTGTCTGGAGCCTTTGGCAGGCCCCTATAGGGGAATCACAACGCAGACCCTTAGGATTTTGGAGCAAAGCTTTGCCATCCTCTGCAGATAACTACTCCCCTTTTGAGAAACAGCTTTTCGCTTGCTACTGGGCCTTAGTAGAGACTGAACGCTTAACCGTGGGCCATCAAGTTACCATGAGACCTGAGTTGCCTATCATGAGCTGGGTATTGTCTGACCCACCAAACCATAAAGTTTGGCGTGCACAGCAGCACTCCATAATAAAGTGGAAGTGGTATATACGAGATAGGGCTCAAGCAAATCCTGAAGGCACAAGTAAGTTACATGAGGAAGTGGCCCAAATGCCCATGGTCACCAACCCTGCCGTGTTACCTTCTCTTTCCCAGCCCACAGCTTTGGCCTCTTGGGGACTCCCTTACAATCAGTTGACTGAGGATGAGAAAACTCGGGCCTGGTTTACAGATGGTTCTGCACGATATGCAGGTACCACCCGAAAGTGGACAGCTGCGGCACTGCAGCCCTTTTCTGGGACATCCTTGAAGGATAGTGGTGAGGGCAAATCCTCCCAGTAGGCAGAGCTTCGAGCAGTGCATCTAGTTGTTCATTTTGCTTGGAGGAAGAAATGGCCAGAGGTGTGTTTGTACACTGTTGCCAATGGTCTGGCTGGATGGTCAGGGACCTGGAAGGAACATGATTGGAAAATTTGTGACAAGGGCGTCTGGGGAAGAGCTATGTGGATAGATCTTTCTGAGTGGGCAAAAAACAAGAACATATTTGTGTCCCACGTGAATGCTCACCAGAGGATGACTTCGGCAGAGGAAGAGTTTAATAATCAAGTGGATAAGATGACCTGCTCTGTGGCTAATGCTCAGCCTCTTTCCCCAGCCACTCCTGTCATTGTCCAATGGGCTCATGAACAAAGTGGCCATGGAGGTAGGGATGGAGGTTATGCATGGGCTCAGCAACATGGACTTCCCCTCACCAAGGCTGACCTGGGTACAGCCACTGCTGAATGCCCAATCTGCCAGCAGCAGAGACCCACACTCAGCCCCAGATATGGCACCATAGCTCGAGGTGACCAGCCTGCTACCTGGTGGCAGGTGGACTACATTGGGCCACTTCCACCATGGAAGGGGCAGCGATTTGTTTTAATTGGAATAGTCACATACTCTGGCTATGGGTTTGCATTTCCGGCACACAATGCTTCTTCCAAAACTACCATCCATGGACTTACTGAATGTCTTATCTACCGCCATGGCATTCCACACAGCATTGCTTCTGATCAAGGAACCCATTTCACAACAAATGATGTGCGGGAATGGGCACATGCCCATGGAATTCACTGGTCTTACCATGTTCCCCATCACCCTGAAGCAGCTGGATTAATAGAACGGTGGAATGGCCTTTTGAAGACTCAATTACGGCGCCAACTAGGTGTCAATACCTTGCAGGGCTGGGGCAATGTTCTCCAGGACGCTGTGTATGCTCTGAATCAGCGTCCTCTCTATGGTGCTGTTTCTCCCATAGCCAGGATTCATGAGTCCAGGAATCAAGGGGTGGAAATGAAAGTGGCACGACTTACTATTACCCCTAGTGGCCCACTAGGAAAATTTTTGCTTCCTGTCCCTGAAACCTTAAGCTTTGCTTTTCTACAGGTTTTAGTCCCAAGAGGAGGAGTGCTGCCACCTGGGAACATAACAGTGATTCCATTGAACTGGAAGTTAAGACTGCCACCTGGCCACTTTGGGCTCCTCTTACCTGTGAATCAACAGGCAAAGAAGGGAATTACTGTACTGGCTGGGGTGATTGATCCTGACTATCAAGGGGAAATAGGACTACATCTACATAATGGGGGTAAAGAAGAGTTTGCCTGGAATGCAGGGGATCCTCTAGGGCGTCTCCTAGTCCTGCCATGCCCTGTGATTAAAGTCAATGGAAAATTGCAACAAACCAATTCAAGCAGGACTAACAATGGCCCAGAATCTTCAGGAATGAAAGTTTGGCTCACCCCACCAGGCAAAGAACCATGGCCAGCTGAAGTGCTTGCTGAAGGTATTGGGAACATGGAATGGGTAGTGGAAGAAGGTAGTGATAAATATGAACTTCGACCATGTGACCAGTTACAGAAACGAGGACTGTAATGGTCATGAACCCTTCTTCCATGTTTCATTATGAGTATGATTGTATATGTACACAAAATGAATTTCTTTGTTTTCTTCCCCAATTTTTTCCCCTATCATGAAAACTTGTATTAATCCCACATCATAATATTTAAGGATGTCGAGTTTAAGAGTGACTATCATCCAAGGACTTGAACCCTGTTCTGTAGGGAATTAATGCATTTCCTGTTGTACGCAGGGGAGTTGAACATTGTTAGGCGGAAATATATGTACACCTGTCTGTTATTGTTTTTACTTAGAGACTAAGTATGGTTTAGAGTAATGTGTATGATTGCCGAGTTGACAAGAGGTGGACTGTGATGGTTAGGCTAATGTGTCAACTCGGCCAAGTAGTTGTGTCCAGGTGTTTGTTCCAGCAAGCACTGGGCTAATTGTAATACAAGAGCATTTATGGACTTCAATCACCAGTGAGTTTACTGCGTGGATGGCTGATTACATCTGCATCAATCAGGGAGATTACATTATCAATGGGTGGTGCTTTTATCCAATCAGTTGAATGACTTAAAAGTGGAAGTGATTTCAACATTCAGAGAGAATTTCCCAGCTCATCGTTGGACAGGCAGCTTCTCCCAGAGACTCATCAACGACCTTTCATCGGAGCCCCTGGTTTGCAGCTTGCCTGAGGAACCTGGACTTGTGTGTCCCCACGGTCGCGTGAGAGACTCTTTTAGAGTTCCATATTATTCACAGATATCTCCTGCTGATTCTGTTTCCTGAGAGAACCCTGACTAATACAGATACCATTATATCTTCATCTGATGAAGCAAATTTAACCTCAAAGGGAGGTGTGATGGCTGTTTACACAGGGGAGTCAATTACAGGTTTTGCAGACCTAGCATGGTTAATCTCTTCAGACAGGGGTGGGATGGCTGATCCTCAGTGTAGATCATTAGAGGTTTATCTGTCAAAGTAGACTCAGCAGAATTTAGGGGCTCAATTTCCTCACCTCATCATTATCAGAGCAAATGTCCCCATTCCAGTTTTCAGGATACCCTTCTTTCCCAATGTCCTCACTTTAACAACAAACATACAGCAAGATTGGGCATTCAATGTTCATTGTAATCCAGCTATTCACATGATGAGACTGCATTTGGTATATAAAAATCTCATGTCTGCTGCAACAAGAAATTAGTTTCTTTTAGAGTACACATAGCAAATTTCATGTCACTCATATAATATTTGACTGGGAATTTGATGACCTGAACTTATCCTTTTCTTTAACAACTTTATCAAGCATATTTAGGAACAACCAGCTGATATCATTAGTTTTTAACTTCACAAAAATCTGCTAGAGTATCAAATACACTGTCATCCAGAGCCTTACCTCTTAAAACCATTTGAGAATTGGCATCTAATTGTGATATTTTGCATATGTCTATTGTCATTTCATGCCATGTATTATCAGTGCCCTTCTGATTACTGGAAATAGTCATTGTTTAAATCTAATCAGATTAGAGTTCTAATTCCAAACACTAGAATTTAGAGATTTCATTTTTAAGATCCTGTTTCTCAAAAACCACCCTTGGTGCATAGTCAGGGTTCCCCAGAGAAACAGAATCAATAGTATGTAAATGTTGTATGTGTATGTGTATATGTGTGGGTATTTGTGTCAATTTTAAGAATTTGGTGACATGTCCAAGGGGATTGGCAAGTCCATATTCTGAATGGCAGGTTGCAATTTGGAAACTCCAAATAAGGTAAGGTTGACTTTCCCAAGAGAAGCTGGATGCTTCTTTCTGATTTCTGAAATGTTCAGTTCTGGATACAAGACTGCCAAATGGTTGGATGAGAAGACTTCTCTCATTATTGATGAAAATCCCCACTGTTGATTGTAAATGCAAAATGTAGGATAAATATACAAAGTTTTGGTGGTTCTTGTGAAAACATTTTCTTAAGCTTTTCACAATCACATAAATGTCATAAAAATGTTCTGTATCTATATGGAAATATGGAAACAAAGATATATTTTGCTAAACAAATTAGTGATCTGTCTATTAGACAGTTAAGGTATGGAATCTCCACTTGCACTCAGGCAAAGTATTTGCTCCAGAGAGCAAATGCCAGTCTAACAAGACCCCTATACCTACTATAGCAAAATGGGCAAGAAAGCATACCAACAAAATATATCAAAATGTATAAATGGCAGCAAAATGGTGAGTTATAGAATTAATGATACTGAGTCTTAAAAATAGTATAATGATCAGAACAAAGAAACCACAGAAAAGCAAATGTATGCTTAATAATATGACCATAAGGGAAAATAAAAAGTGTTAATAGCAGAGAATCTATTGAATTCTATAAAGAATATTCACTGAGTAATAATCTCCATGATGTACTTTTAATTCTCATTTAAACTGATAAATTCAACTAAATTTAGATTAGGAGATATACAAAATTAACCAGAATTCAAATTTCCTTTAAATTACCCATTTAACATGAAAGGACCAAAAGAAGCTAGATCATGGATTTAGAAGGCTTGGAGAATTGTGCTGTTCCAATAGGAAATCTCAAATACATTGGTCAAAGGTGCCTAAGGTAATTTCTATATAGAATTTCCAAATTGTTAAATCATGTTTCAATCCATTATGAAAAACAAAAGCTGAATTTAATTATTGTTTGAGTAAGAGAGAAGCATAAACAAAAGTACAGTCTTTAACAAAGCAATGGAAGAGAAGATTTTTAATGGGTTATGAGGAAAATTGTAGTTAAGCTTAATGAAGCAGTGTTTGAATGGCTCAAAGCAAACAGGGCTGCATGTAAATGTGTCACTAATCTTAGACTGTGGCTATGGAGTTTACTCAGAGTCCTAATTCTTGGAAATCATGGAGTTAAGTTAAATGAGTATACTGAGTCACAAAATTCCATATCTGAATTTTTCCATATTTGAATTTGAGGTTTCTTCTCTGTAGTCAGTGATTGATTTTACATAAGAAGGTTTCATAGGACTGTGTCCCTGATGTTAATCAAAGCAATTTATACTGGTTCACATCTACTAAAATTCTAAGTTCAATTTTTGAAACTATGATCACCAAAATTTTGGTATATTTTGTGGCTTTGCTTTCTTTCTCTTCCACTTGGTACTATCTCTCACTATGTCTTTGAAGATCTGCAGAAGTTCTAAGGACTTGTACCCAATGGCACAACACTATTAGGCTGCATTTTGGCAAGTAGGTTTCTGCAAAAATTTCCCCTACAATAGGCAGTTTCACAGAAAACTGAAGAGGAGAAAAAGAAGACTTAAAAAGTTTAGGTTTATTTACACTGCAGCAGTGACTACTATGGGTCTTCACAGTGAAGTACCATGTTACATGACAACTCAGGTATATAAATGTAGTATTTTACTTTATCTGTTTAATCATCCTTTATATTGCCCACTGCAGGAACAACATCCTATCCCCTATTCCTTTCTGCCCTTGCTATCACTCATTTCTTATTTTTTATTTTTGGCTATTGAGTAACCCAGCCTTGTTTAGTATTAGCTCATTATAAAGAGGTCTTCTTTACTAACGTTATTTTTTCATAGTTGTAAAGTTTTCTTTGATGAAGCATGATAAAATGGCCTATATTATCCATAAAATAGTCATTTGAATCCAGGTGGATTGAGTCCACTGTATTCTGGAAAGCCATGAAAAAATGATCAATTATACTCATACATAACTCTTGCTGTCTTTTATCAGTGAAATATACAGTTAAATAAAAAAAAAAAGAGAGAATATAGCATCTCACTATTAATGAAAAAAGTCCCATGACTTAATTACTTGGATAGTAATTCTTTCAGATCATCATTTTCATAATTCTACCTCTCATGAATTCTATACATTTGTCTTTTGTGTCTTCTGTTTCCATTTCTTTAGGTTTGTTGATTCTTTCTTTGATTATAAAAATGTTATTTCTCTTTGTCCACCACTGTATGCTAAGAGTAAGGACCATGTGAGACACATGGTAGGTGTCTAATCTCCAATAGACAGTTTTTTAATTAATATTTTGGGTAATTAATTATTTATTCCAGGAAAATATTTTCTTAAACTTAATACATTCTTGTGGGTGTGAAATATTTGGAATCAGGACTTTAGGTGAGGTTATTTTTAGTTACAGAGTAGTCAACTGAATCATGATTATTTTTTTCCTATTCCTGGAAATCTTATAGAGAAGGCCAAAGAAAGAAGCCACAGGAGAGCAGGAAGAATCTGGAAGTCTCTGGAACCCAGGAAAGATATAATACTGTGCCATGTGCATTGTTATGTGACTGAAAATTCAAGGAATACCAAAGATTTTCTGCCATCCAGGAAATACCAAACTTAAGAGAAAACAAGTCTTCTAGCCTCCTCTAATCTTACAGCAAATAAATCCCTGTTGTTACACCAATCCATTGTATGATTCTGGTTTTAGGATCTAGGAATCCAAACAAAACACAAGGTAGGATATTTGGGAAATAAAGGAAATCAGAAAGTACCAGTGACAAAAAAAGAACGAAGTTTTGAAGTTAGGATATCACAGATAAACATTGTCCTCAATCCTTCTTGTCCAAGTTTATAAAACAGAGAATTATGTCTTCACATATGGCTTTTATGTATATCAAATGGAATGATATAGGTAAAATAGCTGATGGTTGGCATATACTTTCCTTAGTAAATCTAGAAATAAATACTAATAACAATAATATTAATAAAATAACAGAAAAATACAATAAAATATACCCATATTTCCAATATTGAATATTATGCCTTAATGAGTTTGCATCTCTATTACTTTTTCTATGAATATTTTTTTATTGCAAGATATAAGAAACTATACTTCATTTAAAGTAATAAGTATGATCTCAAAATAATTTCTAATTCTAAAGTGTATATAAATACATACACTTATATTTGTATAATTTTGCGGGAAATATAATTCCAATTTTTATTAAGAGAACTCAGTTCTATGAACTGCATCCTTTTGGCAGGAAAGTCTAAGTGTGCCTGTCTTTGTGCACTCTTTAAATGTTTTAAATATTATCACTTATAAAAGCTTACCTAAAGAGCACACTTGCATTACTCATTATTCTAAGTAGTTCAAAAATAAATCTGCATTGCCTTGAGGTAAATAGCCTGTTCACTTTTTAAGGTTTTTTTTGCCAAAGTGTTTCTTTTTTTTTAAATTTATTTGTGTGTGCCCATTATATTACATAAGAATAACAACCTTTTATCATAATTTTTAAAAATCAATTTCCAGTTTATTTAATATATATAAATTTTATTTTCAATATTTAGGAAGTTAAATTATATGTGGTTACATCTACTCATAATTGCTATTATTCTTTTTATTTAACCCATGTCATTTAAATTCATAGTCCTTAGCTATTTAAAAATGTACTTCCTTTTAAACACTTTACTCTCTAATCCACCTTAAATTTATTTTAATGGGTAATAGGAAGAGAAAATCTGTTTACCTTTCCTAAAAATAAATGTTCATCACATCATGCTTTTAAGTTTACTCTTTACATTCAAATGTTTAATCTGCTTGGGTTATGTTTTGGTTGTTAGAATTAGGCAAGAATCTATTTTTCTTTCATTTATAGTTATTATTTTTTTATACCACATTGCAAACCTTCCTGTTTTAGGAAGCACTTTATAATTATGAAATATTTCCCTTAACACTCTCTTAAGTCCACTTGCCTTAAAGTCTACATTATCTAATAGTAATGTCTTAGTTTGCCACAGAACTGCCAATGCAAAGTACCAGAAATGGGCTGGCTTTATAATGGGAAGTTTTACTTAGGTTAAAAGCTTACAGTTCTGAATCTATGAAATGTTAAATTGAGTTTATCCTGGCTCAACATCTATAACCACAAGATTCCTAGGAAAAGAATATTACAAGAGTACTGAATAGTGTTTGCATTTTCTAATATACAAATGTAAATGCTGTGCTTGCTACCTAGGTGTTTTCAATATCAGGACAGTCATAATTATATATTTGTAAGGAAATACATAGATTCAAATTTATACTTGCATTATGAGGAAAACAGCGTAAATATACATATATTAAATAGATGATGCCATAGTTATCAGGGGCACGTTTTCATGTTAATCTTTATGAATTGTTTCCTATAGCGAATTCTCTTAATGCCTAATTTAGATTGAAAGTGGTTTATTTTTCCCATTTAAAAATGGAGAAACAGATCTTAAGAAAAATTTTAATATCTTAAATCCATAAAAATCTGTGTCATTAAGAAATCTAAAATGGTATGTGTTAACTTTGACAGGAATTATCAATCAGATCTGATATATTGAAACATCTAAGTTGGTATCTCCACTGTTCTACATTTGTTTTCCGGATACGTAGAGACCAAAACTGATTGACAGATTTGCAAGAACACTTACAAGCACTGATCTTTGTGGAGTAAGTTTTTTCAACCCTGGAGGTATGACTGTGCAAATATTAGCAGATGGCTATGTAAATGTAAATGCAGTTGTTCTACTAAAGCTTGACATAGTGACACATTTAATTAATTTAAAATATATTAATGAATTTTTTTCTAGAAAATTTATATTAAGAAATGTATTAGAAACTTTTCATCCATTACAATCCTTCTTACCTGCTAGTTGGGCTGTTGGGCATTAAGAAATCTTGGCAGAACTTTTTATAGTTGAAAGATTTCAATCTCTGAGAGGTTTGCATGGCAGATGGCAATGTAAAGGCACTCCACTATCTGAGTGCTATGTTTATATGCCATCTGCTGTGTATTCATTCCCCTGGGCTTCACAATTTACTTGAAGGCTAGGAAATGTGCCTACAAATTCAAAGCTTTTCAGGCTATGTATGTGTGTCCGTGTGTATACATATATATGTGAGTGTGCGTGCGTGTATTTTCCTGTTTCCTATGCTGTAGATGTTCCTAATTTTAAATTGTTTCATAAGACATTGTATTGAATATATTAAACCTACATATTGTGTCTTCTTTATACTTTCACTTGAAAAGTTTGAGATAGAATCCATCAATACTTTATCTTAGTCCAGTTAATTTCCCTGAAAGTTATTTAAGGTTATATTTGGAAAAGTAGCCGTTTATAAATGAATATATATTTTGATATATATTTTGTCACTGAATATATTTAAATAGTTAAATAATAGAAATAATTTACAAGGGCAATTTAGCAATGAGGTATTAGAGCAATAATTCAAATATTACATTAGTTGTTTTGTTTTTTTTTTTTCCAATTGCTTTCTTTGTTCCCCTTTTGTTTTTTCTCATTCTTCGTTTAGTTTTTTGAGTAACATACAAATTCAATTATCAAATACTTGGGCAACTGCTACATTTTTCTTTTTTTCTTTTTTTATATTTTGTGGGTAAAACTCAAAATTTTCACAATACATACCAACATTTGCAAAATGATATATAAATATATATACATATATGTGCATTTGCTTACAAAAATGTTATATATATATATATAAATATATTTTAAGAGGTGCTTAGATTACCCAAAATATTACACGGAACCCACTGGGATTCCTATGTTGCCCACCTCCCACACCTCCCACCACATCCCACATTTTTAATATTGGCAAATGTCTACTTAAATGCATATATTCTGGGTAATAGAAAATCCTTGATCTTATGCTGTCCCTTATACCTAAAAATGATACTCAAAAATACCTGTGACTCTTTTTAAAGTATATGGACTCTCATCTATAGTAATTGATTGAGTTAAAGTTTTTTTTAGTCACTGAAGTGTTTGAAGTTTCTTTGATATATATTTTGGTCTCTTATTCAGAATTTGCTATTACTGTAAGACTAGAAAGTCATTTTAAATTATATAAATTACTGTAAATTTTTTGTTTCAAAATATCATGTAGTTAAAGCAAAACATTCCTTGGGATAGCTTATATTTTAAAACTGGAAGTTTCACCAAGGATAAAAAACAATAATATACAAGTTGAAGGAAAGACAGTGTGTGTTCTATGAAGTTCGTAATGGTAATTCCTCCAGACCTCCAAATGGTTGTCAACTGAGATGCCAAGAGACCTTATTTCCAGACTGTATCTGAGATTATGTTGTCCAGAATAAAGTGAAAAATTGGGATTAATAATTTATGTAATAGTCCTAATTTAAAGACAGCAAAAAGCATTTCCTCTTCTGTAGATCAGGTTTACTAATCTCAGGGTAGACTTTTTTTTTACTTGAATATTTATATTAACAATTCTTGATGTATGCAATGTTGAGAGCTATTTTCTGGTAGAATAGCATCTAACTGAAGCTCCTGGAATGCTTTCATGGATTTATTTTCCAGGGCATCTCTGAGGATCCAAATCTGATTCTGCCATTTGTGCCAAACAATTAATACCCTCCTGATCTTTCGTAAAGAATTAGTTCCAGTTAGTAGTTTTGGGAATCCAAAAGGAATTTGTCTTAATATTAAGCTGTCTGATCTCATAGTATAATGATACTTTGGGAATTGGATTTTTTGTGTGTCCTTGGGAATAAAAGACAGTAAATATGTCAATAAGACACAAACATGAATAGTTTTCTTTACTCCTGCTGCAGTTGAAATGCAAATAATAAATGTGCTTTAAAATAGAGTAAATTGTCTTATCGTTCATTAAATTGTATAAAAAGAAAAGCATATAGATACCATTCTAAGTTAGATTCCTGGTGAGAACATGTAGAAAACGACTGATGTTTAGCATTCCTTGATTAGTTTATTTAATCAGTGTTTCAGAAATATATTTTTTGTGGAAATTTATGTTTTTCCCCTGTAGAGAAGCCACAGTATGTTTTAAATGATTTTGTAAGATATTTTATGCATTATCATTTATAGTTACACCCCAAGTCTACTAAGTGACTGTTCAGCAGTATTTAATCTTAATCAGTTAATTTTCCTAAAAATGTATAATGTTTGAGATTTTATTTGTTAAAGGAATATTTAAGGATAAACATATACACACACACATGTATATATAATTTAGAAGGAAAAAGTAAGCCAGAAAGAAAGAGAGCTTTATTATCTAGTTTTACTGTTTCCTTTTTTGCTTTTTTATTTTACCTTTTCCACCCTCCAAACATGGGTTGACTTTTTCTTTTCTTTTTTTTTCTTTTGAGTAACTCAAAATTTAGTTATCATCTGCTCAGGTTCTGGCTTCAGAATTAATATACATGGGCACTATTACTATTATAGTCTAATTTTTCTAATATTGAATATTAAAAATCATTAATATTAACATGTCTCACTTTCTGGAGATGCCCAGTCAACTGCTTTTTCTTAATAATTTGGTCTTTATCTGGAAATACATAGAATAAATTCTCTACAAAGTATTTATTGAATTGAATTGTTTGGGATCCTTAGTCATATATAGTCTCTGTATGAACCTGTCCCTAAAGAATGTGAATTCCACAATAGCTCAAGCAATTAAATCAAGGAGGGAAAAAAAAAACAGCTTTAATAATATACCATTATTGTAATTAATTTGAGGCAAGGAGACATTCAAGACTTGAGGTAATTGAAATAATCCACAGTGTGTCAGTAGTCTCAGCGAGCTGAAATGTCCCTATTTGCCTGTTAATTATATTTATTCCCATAAAATATTGAAATACTCAGAGTCCATAAGGACTCTTTGTCACTTTTAGACTAATAGAAACATATAGTAGTTTCTGTGTCAATATAACTGCCTTAATTTAAAGATGACTATCTAGGTATACAGCTGATTTGTGAAGGCAAATAAGGTGAAGGAACTAAGTTATTGTGTTCCCATGAAGCAACAGAAAATGCTCATTAGTTTCCAGGACACTAATTGAGGAAACAAAGGGATTAATGATTGATAAGAATCAAGAATATTAACATTTAAAAATGATTACCCATGTTGTGGATATTTCAAAAACACAATGACTGATGATTTGCCGTAGTTCAGGGTTAAAATTTGTGTGTAGTCAGTTTTATACTTAGGTTGTTAACCAAAAGTTTGCATTGAGGAAAGAAAGACACATGTATTTTAAATGGTGATTCTTAAATAAATTGCTCACAGATTAGTGAATTCTATGTGTTTTCTTTCTGTTATTCATCTGAAATGTATACAGTAGTATGCTTACTCAGTGATGATTTAAAAACCATAATAGTTTATATTTCATTATGTGAATTTCAGTGTTGTAGATTGCCCATTTAATAGAAATCTCTTTTCAGAGATAATTGAACCTAACTTTGATATATGACATTTTCATTTCCAAGAGGATATAACCTTTACCTTTTCAGTGAAGGCAGGTTGAAGGTGATATATATGACAGCCCAATTCCGTATCTTAGATGAAATAGGAAACTACAAGTTCAATTTCATGATGACTTGCATTAAGGGATATTGAACTGTGTTGGGGAGCACAGAGATTAAAAATTTATTGAATATAATATAAAAGTGTCCATCTGGACTTGTTTTTTGAAATTTGATGCATATGTTAATGAAGGAAAGTTTTTCTTAAAGCAGATTGGAGAAATGAATTTTAGCTACAGATGAAATAAAATTATTATTTCAAAAAGTCCTCATTCTAGGGGAAAATCCAGGTTTGAGGGCTCCATCTCATTGAAATGAAATTATATCAAGATAAATTCATTTTTTAAATGATTAAAAAAGTCACAAACTTCAAAAAATCCAGAAAATAACTTATTTACATGGGTTAATAATTTTACATATTTCTAAATATTTTTGAATAAATATTTTTAGATTGTCTCAATGTTATTTTCTATGGAAGAAATAGAAATATAATTCATATTTTCCCTTAGCATGGTTTATCAAAAATATATTTTTCATTATTCATAAATTTAAAATGTTTTGTTTTCATCCCCACAACTCATATTGGTAAATAGAAATGATCAGGATTTATGCAAATTTGGAAAAATTCTACAAGTTTCCATTTATTTGTAAACTGTAAGATTTGAAAGAATTTCCCATAGCCTTCTTTCTAAATACTATATTTTAAATCTTGTCTGTCTTTCACAGTCTATATTCTTCATGTGCTGAGTAGTAACATCACCAAGCTTATATTTTACTGAGCAGTAAGGATTAACTTGTCCTAGGTTTATCTTTTTGCAGGCTAAACTCCAAGAAACATAAAGGGTGCCTTACAAATTTTGAAGAGAATCATCTAGTCCTTGTGAACCACACACACATAAATGCTCATACATCCACCCCTCGCTCTATCTCCAGTTATGCCAAGAGAAAAGATGTGATATATTCTGCTATCATTGATGCCATCAATCCCTGACCACAACATGGACTGGCTGGTGCTATTATTAGCCACAAACATTTATCCAGCAGGATAGGGGAAAGTTAAGGCCATATTGCTTTTATATCTAGGTCTAGGCTCTCAACAAGGGGAAGAGTAAAACTTCCCTATCATGGAGTTCAAAATCCCCAAATCCAAATGCTAAGATCAATTTCCTAGGCTCTGTTGTCCAATCTGCCAGATGGCTTTAGGCTGCCCCAGAGAAGCACCTGCAATCACCCCTATGCCCATGAGTTTTCTCTAGTGAACACTACTATAACAGGCCAGATGTGTGTGCTGCTTGGCTATCTGCCCTTGCTGGTAGAACATTCACTCTGAAACTCTAATAATAAAGAACACTCTTTGGTACAATGGATATTTAACATATTAGGGGAAAATAGATTGTTCATTTTCCATGTCATCTTTTTGAACCATGTCCACTATTTCAACATTGTCTTTAATGCCTTGGAAGGAGGGAAAATTCTGAAGGATTCCTTATGACATTTTTTCTAAATAGGAACTAAAAGTGAGTAGTAACCATTTTGTATACAAAATGTACCTGATGTCTAATCTCTCTTTTTTTTAAAAGAGTGTATCATATATAAAATTGAAGATAACTTAAAATGATTTTCAAGTAATTATTCTAAAGAAGTTGCTTGAGAATGAATTGATTAAACTGGGGAATTCATTTATTCATTCAAATATTATTGTTTTCTAGATGCCAGGATAGGCACTCGGGATAAAATAATGATAAATAAATCTGCTTTTTTTAAGCGTATATTCTATTGGGTGCATAAAGAATAAACAAATGTTTATGTAATATATATATATTGATATGAAGATAAATGAAGCAGGATAAGAAGAAAGAGTAGATTAGACTAGCGGAGTTTACATGAGCTTACCATGCTACTGAAAGTAACTCTCGCTTGTGTTTCAGAGTGAATTATAAATGTAAAATTAAAGGTTCCTGTCAAAGTTGCTAGTCTTTCCACTGGCAAAGACAGAGTGCTCTATGAAGTAAACACTTTTTTCCTAAATTGAGTTTAATTGCATATCAGGTCAGCAACTTTGTATGATGAAAATGTATTTGGGACATGTATCTCTGATACTAAGAATAAAAAAATTATTCAATATACATTTATTTGTTATACCCGTAGCTTTTCAATAATAATGCAAATACACTTGTAAAATATCTGTAAAAGAGGCAGCGAGAATATCAGAATAGTTTTGGAAGGCATTTTCAATTCTGTAATAGAAGAACTCAATTATTTGGTCTTTTTATATTTTATTCCAAAGTTGCTTAATACAGTCAAATAGTTCCTGCATACTCTATGTCTTTCTCACATCATTAGTCTAGAGCTACTGCTGAGAAGTAGCATTACAATATCAGCTTCCACTGAGAGGCTATTCATACCATTGGAAATTATGGAAATTTGGAAGTAGTGACAGGTGTTTCTAAAAGCTCTTCTGAATTGCTATGTTTACCTGCTTGGGAATATTGTCCAAGGATAGTCTCCTTACGTTCTACAATATTTTTACAACAGTATTTAATGGTTTATTGGACCCATGCTACCAATTTAAGTACAATCTACTAAATGTCAATATAAGTAAATGTAGGGAGACGAGTGGAGGTATAAATATTAGAAGAAAATATAAGTAATGAGTAAGGCAGAAGTTTTTAATACATTAAAATTACTATATCAGAAATGAGGCAGATACAGACAATAGTGAAACTGATAATCCTGAGAATTTCCTTAAAGATATTTTTGTAATATTATGCATAATAAAGAACAAGCAGTGTCCAATAAATCGATACACTTCTTTTCCTGTATATACCTGATGTGGTAATTATAAAACTCTTGTATATATCAGTGAATGCTATGGTACTGTTTTACTTGGAAAACTGTCTATTTCTGCTTTAAATTAAATGGTTAATTTCAAGTCTATAAATCTCTATTCTAGAAGAAGGTAAATAGTGATAATTATATCTGAATAAAAATAAATCTTGGAAGCAACTATGTCTACTTATTATCACAATATTAAAATCCTCTTAAAGTAAATTAATTTGGGAAAAGTAAGGAATATAAATTCATTTAAATACTGAAAAAAGAAATCCACCCTAAATCATAAGGAGATTTATTTCAAATAGCAATTCTGCAACCTAGGAGAATTTAATGTCAACCAACCTGCTATGACTCTGTCAGTGGTTTCTCTTGTGCTTTGAATAAACAGGCTATAAAAACATAACTAGGAGATATAAAACCAAAACTATTGATGTGATTATTACAACCTGCAGATCATAAACATATCTAATATCCTACTTCACCTAGAGTTATAATAATGATATATTGTCCAATATTGAAGAATAATTTTTCATAAGCTGCAAGAGTTTTTAAGTGACTTAAATTACACTAATATAATCAAATACAGTTGAGGGTGTTACTACATATATAATAATCCTCTACAATTTGTGAACTATTTATATCATGTCATAGAATGATTAGTATATAGAATGTTTGGCAGAACCATGTAATAATCAATGTCTAGTTCTTCAAAGGTGGCACTTTCAGTGTCCCACAAAGTGAAACATAAGCTTTCAAAGTTCTTAGATCATGAGATTTGTCAAACAAGTAAGCTGAGCAACCGCTATCCAGGAGCACTGTCCAAAAACTACACGGTTCAGTGTCAATATCAAACTTCAGGAGGGTCATGTCAGCAGTGACCAGTGGTTGCACAGACTCATAGATTCTCCCAATTTAACAAGAGGAAGAATGACCTTGAGAGATAATACAGTTCAAAATCAAGTAAAATAATGTCCGGAAATTCTCATAGCTGTCAGGACCTGATACCAAGTGAGTTTGAGTACTCTCCTCCAGGACAAACATTTTTTAATTGATTTTGAAATTAAGAAAAATAATTATGTAAATATGACCCAGTGATAATCTATCAATTCTTCTGTACTGTTTGGTTTTGATAAGAAAGATAGTGGCTTTTTGACCTCAACAAACTTACTTATATTTCATCATATGCTTGTCAGAAAAAATTTGTCATGATCTGCCACTGTTTGTCTTTTT
The DNA here is from genome assembly GCA_026826555.1 of Tolypeutes matacus. NCBI lineage: Eukaryota > Metazoa > Chordata > Mammalia > Cingulata > Chlamyphoridae > Tolypeutes > Tolypeutes matacus. The sequence continues at coordinate 901,373 of JAKSZT010054525.1, forward strand.
CTCAGTCTGTATTGTAGATGCCTTAATTCCCAGAGAGAATGGGAGAATATGTATTCATTTCTTTTCTGCTATTGATCTTATGCCTTTCAAATGTTGGATTTATAGAAGATGCTATGCTGGACATTCTGTGACTTTCATTTGGCATGCAACAATGTAGTGCACTCACTGTTCATAACAGTATTCCTTTGCACTATTTGGACAAAGCATTATTACTTGCCACTTTATGTATGCTAGATTCCTTACTGGAGAAGCTTTTCTTAAGTCAACAACAGCATATTTAAATTGGAGTAAGAAAAGCAGCTCAAATGCCTGAAAATTTGAAGATTTCCAGTGTTGTTGGTTTTTTAAGAAAATCTGGAAATCAATTGCATTTTTTGTTTTGTTTATATTTTTAGCAAGGAAAAATGAATTTAATTGACTAGTCTCACATTTTTCAATGAACACCTTGGATACATGCATTCTTTTATTATGTATGAGGTTTCATTACACTTTGACAGCTCTCACTCCCTTGTTTTTCAAAGTTAAATTAACTCACTTCTATTAGCAAACTTGCTCTCTCCTCAGTCTTACATTTTACTCTTTCCATCTATTATCTCTATCTCTCTAATCTTAAAACACTACACTTATATGCATGAATATCTTTATACCTCATATCTGAAGATATGGTCAGTTGATTTATTATTGTCCTTTTGTGCCAGGAATAGGATACATTATGTGAAGAACTGAGTTAAAAGACAGTTTATGAAGTGGATGTGGCTCAAGCATGTGGCGAGCTGATGCAGCAAAGTGACACAATGAGGATACACAAAGAGGAAACACAATGAGAGATACAATAAAGCAGGGGAAGGAGGTGGCTCAGGTGATTAAACTCCTCTCTACCACATGGAAGATCCCAAGTTCAGTTGCCAGTGCCTTCTAAAGAGAAGAACAGCAGACACAGAGAGCACAGAGCAAATGGACAAAGAGAGCAGACAGTGAGCGCAAACAATGAGGGGGAAGGGGGGATAAATAAATAAAATAAATCTTAGAAAAAAAAAAGACAGTTTATGGCCAGTTACCCTTTTCACATAAGATTTGTATGAAGACTTCCTTTCTTTATGGGAGCAGTCAATATATAAAGAGAGTAGCCTGTGAACTGGCTTTTAGCTCATTATATTACTCATTTTATCTTTAAAAAATATGCAAAATCAATATCTACTTCATTTACATCCCACCATTTTAAGGTTCTCTGGTACAAAACAGAAATCACTTTTTAAAATGTTTTCAGTGCTTGGAAAGATGATAAAGAAGAATTCAATGGTTAACTTTCAAGGATTATCCAGTGCTCCCCAAGCTCAGGCATTCATAAATAACATTACACATTTCAATAGCACTTTTTTTATTTTTTCCCACAGGGAGTTTTCACAAAGATTATTGAAATTATTTTTATTCTGCCTCTCAGCATCTCTGTAGGTGTGGGATCTCTTATTATTTCTATTTTGCAGATTCTTAAGGTTGTTGAAGGTTCTCTGTTTAAAGTCTTACTCAAAGCTTTTAGTAATATTTGTGGTATAATTATTTAATGGAGACTACAGAATTTAGTTTCCTGAAATCTTGCCCATCATATGCATTCCTTATTTTTTTTTCTTTGAAGAATTGTGTAGACCCCATTACAAAGGAATTGGAAAATAGGATGTTTCTACTACAATACAACCTTCTTGAGTGCAATACATTATTCAGCCTTATTCAATAAAAGACAACATTATATGGGACATCTGTGAAACCAATATCCATACCAAAGATAATTTTTAGAAATCTATACAAGAGAAATTTTTCCTAAACTTAAGCATCTTTAAAAAAAAAAAAAAAGAAACCTTGGAGCTAGTGTCAGAAGCTAGGTTTAGGAAACTAAAAGGCAATTTATTTCATTGATAAAGAACAATAGCAATTTACCTGTCACCAGTATTTAATATACAAGAGTGCTGGCTTCCAAACAATGGAGTTATAAATCTTAGCAACATAGGGAAAGTAAAAGGAACTCTAAAGGGATTTTAATATCATTTATATAAAACTTGTGACTGCTGCCAACTCTAGCTAAGGATGCACAGATTATCTCAGCTAAAAGTGGCTTTTTTAACCAACATAGACATATTATTCACCTTGTTGACAAAAAGTGTTAATTGGCTAGGATGGTAGAGAACACTGTATGCCCAGTGCTACTCCATCCCTGTTAGGCTTACAAATAACTTTACTTGGTAATAAAGCAATTAAAGGTGGAGGGAAACAAATATGGGCTAAAGTGATACTATAAAACTGCTCTACTATGACTTTTAATTTTTAGGGGATCAAATATAATGCATTCTGAGGAAAATATGTAATATTTTGAATACATTAAATTTAAAATGAGGCTTTTCACACAAGAAAGTGAGTTTCCTCACTTTGTTCCTAAGAAAGAATGTTGACTTATGTAACATCCAGTGAGAAACAAACACAAAAACACAGGCAGGCACTCTGAAGTTGAGATAGTTATTATCTGCAATTTAAAAATAATGTTTCACAGTGCAGGGTATTTGAAAAACAATTAAAATTTAACACACTAACCAAAACATTGTAGTTATTTAAACCAACTTCAAGAATATATATTTTGAATTATGGTAAGCTTTTGGGAAAAGAGGTCAACATGTCAAACACACACACTGAGCAACATTTCAGAGCAAGCATAAAAATAGTGACAGGGAAAATAAACAGGCTCAAAGGTTGAAAGGAGCACATAACGTAAACTCCACGAGAGTTGGGACTTTGTTTTGGTGTCTGCTGTACATCTAGGGTGTAGAATGGGTACATATTTAACATACATTGGATGAATAAAGAAAAAAGGTACGAAGCAAAAAGCATCACCTGTTTCTACACAATAAGATGCTGCTTGAAATGTGCTTGTACATGGTACAAATGAATCTTGTTTTGAGAAAGCCTAGAAAATACTACAGTTTTTCAGAAAGAAATAAGGGATACAGAGGAAATGCAATACTCTAGGAAAATGAACTCTGAAATTCCTCTTATATGCACTCTTGAAAACCATGTAAAAGGCTTTACTTAAACACACCAACTACAATATCCTTAGCCATTTGCAAAATAAAAGAATGATAAAAATACTGATGCAATTTTAAGAAAATAAAAATGAATACTTTATTAAATTTCTTTTGTTTTTAAATGAACAAACCAACAGAAGGTCATATTTAATTTATCACTTTTGTTAATATTCCCAGTAGTCACGTGCCTTATTACAATATTAAAGAATATTAGTACAAATGTAAAAATACCATGAAAACCAATAAAAAAAATAAAATAAAGAATATTATTAGGACATTTTCAAGTTTTAAGATTTGAGGATCAATATTTTGATAAATTGAGATGACAAAAATATTATTTCACTATATTATATTATATCTCAAGAAATAATGTTAAAACACCATGACATTTTATTCATCTTTGTTTTTTTTAAAGAAAAATTTCTTTAAATTTTATGAATGTATTAAAGCAAATATTCAAGTTTACCTTATCAAATTTCTAAAGTTAGTATGTCCTAGATTGAGTTACTGACCCATAAATATATAGTGCCTTCCCACTCTGATTCCTGGCTTGGCCTTGAGGCTTGCTTTGCAAATGGAATGTTAACAAGCTTGACACTGAAAATGTCTGGAAAAACACTTGCATGTTCCTAAATGCTTTCTTGTGCATCTGCCATCATCAGAAAACAGGCTCAAGCTAGGAGGCTGAAGAGTAAGAAATGCCAGGATCAGAGTCAAATGCCCCTGTTTTCCCAGCCAAGGCCAGCCAGACTCCATAAGCAGTTAGACACGTGAATAATCCCAGCCAAGGTTAGTACCTAGCCAACTATCCCAGACAAGTAGACAATAAATACTTATTATCATATACCACTGCATTCTTGTGGAGGATGGTTGCTGTTATTGCTATTTGTTTGTTTGTTTGTTTGTTTGTTTTTGGTTATTTAGATTCATAATGTTCATGGGAAAGGGTTACCTAAATATCAACAAAAGTTTGTTATCTAAAAACTTTTAGGAATTCATTAGGAATGATTGGAGGAAAAAGAAACCTGCCTATTTTCACTTGTGCTCCCTGATTTATCCTGGCAATTTCTGAACCCTTAAACTTGAAATTAATTTTTTTTTAAAAAGACATAAATAAAGTTTTTTCCCCTCCTTTTTTCAAGGCTAGGCAATTAAAAAAACTCTCTTGGAGTAGTACATTAGATCACTATGAATACCCCTCTAAAACATATATACCTTTTTAAGTTTACATGATTAATATTCTAACATTGAAATTTGAAAATTGGAATGTACTTTTCATCAAAGAATCAGGTAAATTCCACAACCAAGTAATGCAATATAACTAGATTCTGAACGGTTTGCATCAAGATATTTAATAATATGAACCTGCAATTTTAATCGTCTATGAATTCACACACACACACTTATGTATGCACTTCTTCTACATATTGGGTTGTGTCGGAATGAATGATGGCACCCAAATATGTCCATATCATCATCTCCTGTACCTGTGAATTTTATATGGCAAAAGGGACTTTGTACATATGAATAAATTAAAGTTCCTGAGATGGGAAGATTATCCAAGATGATCAGTGGGACTTATGTAATCACAAAGGTCTTTATGAGAGGGATGCAGGGGGAGTCAGAACCAGACATGATGACAGAAGCAGAGATGGGGTCACTAAACATTGAAGATGACAGAAGGGCTCACTAGCCAAAGAATACAGGTGAACACTAGAAGCTGAAAAAGGCAAAGAAACAGATTCTCTTCCCAGAGGCTCCAAAAGGAACCAGCTTTCTCAACACCATGGCTTTAGCCCAGTGAAACTGATTTTGGAATTCTGACCCCCAGTTCTATAAGAGAATTAATTTGTATTGCTTTAAGTGACTAAGTTTCTGGTGACTTAATTTGTTACAACAGAAATAATACATGGGGCTAGTGAAATTGCAAGTCTATTGCCTGCTGTTTTAAGGGAGTGTTTAATTTTATTTGCCTTTTCATTATACTTTCAGGCCTTCATTTCTTTTCCCCTGCTCCTAACATTACAGTGTTAAGTACACAAATGCTTAGACATGAAACTCACTCCCTTTTAGTCTTTATATTTATAAACTGATAAAAAAATTCAGTATCTCCTTACATGATGGATTATAGTCAGAAAAATTGAATCTCATTCAAACATGGTCTTTCAAGCTGCAAATGCTTAGAGTCTGTGAGTGGGATGACAGAGCTAAGTTAGCCTCCATGAGTAGTAGAATTTTTCAGTTGAAAAATTACTGCCCAGGTATTCATTAATTTGTTTACATTATTTTTTATCTATATGGAAAATTTCCTGTTTTACTTTCACCATAAAATCTACAAACTTTCTAGATGCTGAATGTGGCACAATTTTATTTGTCCTTCATTAACTTTAATCCTTTTTCAAAATGCTCCAGGTTTGCTTTACTATTGTGTGATTTATCAAATAAGTCAATGTTATTCTACAAAATAAAATATTTTATGCATTTTGAACAGGTGTCCTCTTATCCCTTTCTTTTTTGAATTAAAATTGTTTATTTTTTTCCAAACTCATTAACTTAATTCTTCCCATACCTTTGTAGAAGTCTGTGTTCTTCTCAATAAGATTTCCAACTTGATTATGCTTCCTTTTCTGAGTAGAAACTTTTTTGGACAATACTGTGACTTAGGTAAAATGTATCTTTATTGCTTTTATAGTTTTATATTCAGTAAAGCATTTTTTTTTCTTCCTAAAATTTTAACTCCAATCCTTGGTTTCATTAGAGAATGATCCTGATATTTGTATCAACTTTCCATCAAAATATGAGATGATCTCTAATAAACTATATTTTGGCTGAAAAACAGATGGAATCTCCTAGAGAGTAATCACATTTTAAAAAGAAATAAATATTCAGTCACAAAGTCTTTCAAAATGGAAATAATAAAACTCCAGCAGTGACTCATAGGTGAAGGAAGTTATTTTGTATAAATTTTCCTGGTCTCAGAAACCTCACACTTCTCGAAAATGTCATCTATTTTCGATATGTTGGCTTTGTGGCAAACTAAATTAATTTGGGCCATTGGGGATAACCTAAGGATTAGCTGCATGTATGTAGAGAAAAAAGATTTTCACTGTATATAATTTATTATACTCACTATATGAAAATGCCTTTAGGTGAAAACAAAACATGTACTTTATTTTGTGTGTAATTTTGAACGAGCTCTCAGACCCACATTGCTGATTTATAAACTTACTGTCTGTGTTATGCCTTGATTTTTATCTTTCAGTGCTTTGCTAAATTTCTAATTTAATGAATGCAGAGAAATATATCAGGGTTTTTCTAAAATTCTCACTCACAAACGCATATTCCATATTCAGGCCAAATTTCATAACTAGGATTTGGCACTTTGCATTTTCAAAGTGTTTTATTTCTACCAAGATGCTATGGAACTCCTTGCTACCAAGAGTGCCTTCCAACAATATGCTATAGTTACCCTTTGTTACCAAGAGTATTATCACCAAATTAGCAAGTTTGCTGATATAAGTAAGTAGGGAAATCCTTCTTGATCCAATCTAGTTCCTAAAACAATGAGAGTGTGCCTCAATATCTGGTTTCCCAGTTCCTTCTATTAACTAACCAACAACCCTCTGCTCCTGGTCATATCACATACATGGCAGCATCAACAAAACAGCAATTCTCATGGACGTTACAGTTGCAATTTGGGCATAGGTGGGAAATGGCGATGTTCTGAATCAAATAAAAATTTTCTAAGATTTTAAAGTTATGGCAAAACTTTAATGAAAAAATCAGGAAATTAGGGATTATGTATAACATATTCTAAGCAGAGTTTTAATATTAACTCAGAAGACATATATGCAAAGAACAAATGTTTGTTCAATATTTTAAAAGTAAATATGAATATATATGTTTATATATATAACATAGATGTGAAAAACATATTCATATTATATATTGACACATCTTATCCCACCACAAAATATTTACCTAAAATTTAAGCATATATGCTTTATATGAGTTATATGCAGGGTTGACAATTTATGACATGAAATCTTCTCTCATATGTATTAACACCCAGTAACTTGTAGTTATCATTCATCTGAGCCTTGTACTGAAACAAGTACAATCTGTTAAGTGATCCTTTGGCACAAAGATCATGGGAAATTATTTTTACAGCAAGACCCATTTTTATTGTTGCTATTGTTAATGTTAAAAAAAAATCAGGTCAGTTCAATGAAAGAGGGGAGAATATATTTATAACTAAAACTAAAATCCAGAGGTCACATACTCCACTCCTATTCTCTTACCCAATTCCTCTTCTTTTACTTTTTTGATCAAAACTCCTAAAAGATGCGAACTTGCTGATTTCAGAGTTCTTCCTACTGAGTATGGAGTTAGATGAAATTGGAGATGAATAAAGTTAGTATCGATGGTAGAGGTGAAAGAAGAAGTGTATTAATATGGGCAGAGTTCATTCAGAAGGAAACCTGGATATATATCTACATTGTTGCAGAATTATGCTTTTCAATTTTGAAATATGTTAGTATTCTGTCATAATAAATTATTCTTAAAATGGAGACATTTCATAGATGTCAAAATGTACCTTTGGCCTTTTGATCAATTAATGATACAATAATATAAATTAAAGTATTGTAAATATCATGGGCCTAGTGCCTTACTCCTTTTAGTTAAGAAATTACCTGCCCTTTCAGATATAATTAAGCAATATTAGACAATAGATTATGTACATTTTCTCTTGTGAAACATTCCTGTTGACAGGTATGTCTGCACGGCACCAATCACCTTCTAATTTGTACCAATTTGCACAAAGTCACACCAATTTTCAATATCTTTTTGTGTGCTTAGAAATTAATAAGAGTTGTACCTATAGGATATCTCACTAAATTATAATTTATAATAATACATTAAAATTGTAAATCACACATAATATAAGCATTGAGTGATAATGGCAGCACTTACAGTTTGAATTTTGTTTACTTGAATTGGGACAAATTACCATTTTTGGCAAATTGTATCTCAGGAAATATCCAGTTAAATCATTATTTAACACACAAAAGATATAAACAAGAAAATATATTATTTTAAATTGCTTCATTTTCAAATACAAGATAATAAAAACTAGAAAAATGAATACCTTTATATTTCTTTCCCACCGAACTTAAAAAGAACAGAACATTTTATTCACTCTCCTTTGTATATTTTGGACTATTTAGTTTTTTTGTATATTTCATATATCACCCTGGAAATAGGGCACAAAAGAAGCAATTTAATGTTGTAATCTAGAGCACCACAGTTGGTACAAATTACTTGAGCTCAAATCCTAATGCTTACTACTAGGATGATCTCATAAATGTGGATAATAATGGAACCTAAACCAAAGCTTGTTCTGAGAAAGGAATTATATGTAAAATTTTTAGAATACTGACTAGCCATATATTCTATAAAAGTGGTTTCCATGATTTGTGCTACTACTTTGAATTTCCTGTGTGCTAATTTTTCATTTTTATCTTTTCAGTCAATGTTGTTTAAATTCGCAACTTAGATTGCCCTTAGCTCCTTTCTTATATTGCTGAAATATGTTGCTAGCATTTACTGGCCAACTAATTCTCAACAACTCAAATAGTACCTATTCATATTGTGAAGTGTCAGCATTGGCTGGCTAGGGAAATGTATGAAAAGAGCAGTTAAAGTACCATTGCTCGTGAACCATTTTTCATAAATGCAAACAGTATCACCTTGGTATATCTCCGTCCATTAAAGAACCAAGGCTAAATTAACTGATGATTCATGAGGGTTCCATGAAGGGAAGCTTACCAATCCATTCTAAAAAGCACTTTGGGCTCTACCTTGATTACTTAAAACAAAACGAAATGAGACATAATAGCCTACACAGATCTAAATAACATATTAATTTATTGATAAATCTTATTTTTTATCAATGTATGTGATGGATCTAGATTGATTTGTTGGACATAACTAGATGATATGTGAGTATTACATGGACTGGAAATCTTGAAAACTCAATTGTTTTGATTTTCCTTCTTTTTATAAAGACTTTCTAAGATTTCTATGGTCCTGTTTTTCTTTATTATTGCTATCTTTTATATATTAAATCTTTACTGTGCACTTACACACATTTAGAAGAGGCACTGCTTTCTAGTTAAAGCATGGGCTTGGAATGGATAGCTGAATAATGTTATAGTCGTTCTGTGTAACACTATGCAGGGTAAAGAGAAAAGTTACTTGCAGATTTTATATAGCCTGATTAAGTTTTATTTAATTTTGATTAGTTTTATTACTCTGAAATTTGTATTATCATTTATGCTTCTGTTTTTTTTAAATGGTGTTTTTCCTCCTTTTTCTACTAAATAATTTTTAATCTAGTGACCAATTTGTGCCTGCAAACATTTAACAATACAATGGTGTTTTATAGAAAACTATAAGTAGTGATACATTTTTATAACTATATTTCTTAAAGCTATATTTTTTGTTCACAAAAGTGTCCTGCATTCTGAAATAATATTCATACTTTTATTGGTGTAGAAAATGACATTGTGATAGTAAAAAATCTTTTTAATGTTCTTTCTTATCAGAAAAACAAACAAAATTAAACAAAACAAAATTAATTTTAAAAACCTGAATAATATCAGACAGGTCCCTCTATTGTTTCCTTTTATTTATTGAAATTTGTAACATTTGCATTCCTGAAGATTCTGGGCCATTTTAATTCTGCTTGGATTGGGTTGTTGAAATTTTCCATTGACATGCACCTCAGGGCATGGGAGTACTAAGTAAGAGATGCCTAGAGGATCTCCTGTACTCCAGGCAATTTTTCTTTACCTCCATTATGTAGATGCAGTTGTATTTATTTTGATACTAAATACAACTACCACCCCAGACAATACAGTAATTCCTTCCTTTGCCTATTGAGTCAGAGGCACAAGGAACCCAAAGTGGCCAGGTGGCAGTCTTAACTTCCAGTTCAATGGATTCATCGTTGTGTTCCCTGGCAGCAGCACTCCTCCTTTTGGAACTAAGACCTATAGACCAGCAGAATTTAAGGTTACAGAAACAGGAAGCAAAAATTTTCTTAGTGGATCACTAGGGATAATAGTGAGTGGTGCCACTCCCATTTCCATCCCTTGATTCCTGGACCCATGAATCCTGGCTATGGGAGAAACAGCACCTTAGAGTGGCACTGATTTAGAGTGTACACAGCCTCCTAGATAACATTGCCCCAGTCCTGCGAGGTATTGCCACCTAGTTGGTGCTGTATTGAGTCTTCAAAATGCCATTCCTCCATTCTATCAATCCACTTGCTTCAGGATGATGGGGGACATGCAAAAACCAGTGAATTCCATGAATATGTACTCATTCCCACAGTTCAATTGTTGTGAAGTGGGTCCCTTGATAAGAAGCAATGCTATGTGGAATGCCATGGCAGTGACTAAGATATTCAGTAAGTCCCTGGACGGTAGTTTTGGAAGAAGCAGTGCATGCAGGGAAGGCAAACCTATATCTGGACTGTGTATCTATTCCAGTTAAAACAAATTGCAGCCCCTTCCATTATGGAAGTGGTCCAATGTAATTCAATATCACCAGGTAGCAGGCTGATCACTTTGAGGAATGGTGCCATATTGGGTGCTGAGTGTGGGTCTCTGCTGTTGGCAGGCAGGGCACTCAGAAGTAGCTGTAGCGAAGTCAGCTTTGGTGAAGAGAAATCCATGTTGATGATCCCATGCATAACCTCCATCCCTAACTCCATGGCCATTTTGTTCATGAGCTCATTGTGTAATGATAAGAGTGGCTGGGGAAAGAGTCTGAGCACTAGCCACAGAGCCGGTCATCACATCCACTTGATTGTTAAAATCTTCCTCTGCTGGCATCATCCTCTAGCGAACATTCATGCAGGACACAAATATTTTCATGTTTTTTGATGAACAGTCTATCCACATAACTTTTCCCCAGACCTCTTTGTCACCAATTTTCTAATCAAGTTTCTTCCAAGTCCCTAATTCAACTGCCCGTGAATCAGTGTACAAATGCACCTCAGGCTACTTCTCCTTCCAAGCAAAATGAACAACCAGGCACACTGCTCAAAGTTCTGCCCACTGGGGCGATTTGCCTTTACCTCTATCCTTCAGGGACATACCAGAAATGGGCTTCAGTCCTGTAACTGTCCACTTTCAGGTGGTACATGCATATCATGCAGAACCATCCATAAACCAGGCCAGATTTTCTCTCCTCAGTTGACTGATTGTAAGGAACTCCCCAAGAAGCCATAAGTGTAGGAAGGAAAAAAGAAGGTTATATGGCAGGAGTGGTGACCATGGGTATTTGGGCTAATCCTTCATGTAACTTATTTGAGGCTTCAGGACACGCTTGAGCCCTATCTTGTATATACCACTTCTACTTTATTATAGAGTACAACTAAGTACACACAACTTTATGGTTTGGTGCATCAGACAATACCCAGCTCAGGATTGGAAGCTCAGGTTTCATGGTAACATTGGGGGCTGTGGTTAAGTGTTCAGTCTCTACTAAGGCCCAGTAGCAGGCCAAAAGGTGTATCTCAAAAGGAGAGTAGTTATATGGAGAGGATGTTAGGGCTTTGCTCCAAAATCCTAAGGGTCTGCATTGTGACTCTCTGATAGTGGTTTGCCAAAAGTTCTAGACAGCATCTCCATTTGCCACTGAAACTTCGAGCATCATTGGATCTGCTAGATCATATGGCCCAAGTAGCAGTGCAGCTTACACAACAGCCAGGACCTGTCGCAGTGTCTCCTCTTGTTCTAGTCCCCACTCAAAACTAGCAGCTTTTCTGGTCACTCAGAAAATGTATTGGAGTGGCACATGCAATTGAGGAATGTATTTTCTCCAAAATCTGAAGAGACCAACTAAATTTTGTGCCTTTTTTCTGGTCACAGGACAGGCCAGATGCAATAGCTTATCCTTCATTTTAGAAGGGATATCTCGACATGCCCCATACCATTGGACACCTAGAAATTTCATCAAGGTGGAAGGCCCCTGTATTTTTGTTGGATTTATCTCCCATCCTCTCTCAAGCAAATGCCTTACCAATAAGAATAGAGTCATAGCTATACTTCTTGCTCACTAATGCAATCAACATGATATCGTCAATATAACGGACCAGTGTGATGTCTTGTGGGAGGGAGAGATGATCAAGTTCCCTGCAGACAATGTTATGACAGAGGGCTGGAGTGTTGATAAACCCTAGAGGCAGGACAGTGAAGGTATATTGTTGGTCTTACCAGCTGAAAGCAAACTATTTCTGGTGGTCCTTACTAAGGCAATTGAGAAAAAAACATTTGCCAGATGAATAGCTGCATACCAGGTTCCAGGGGATGTGTTTATTTGTTCAAGCAATGATACCACATCTGGGACAGCAGCTGCAATTGGAGTCACCACCTGGTTAAGGTTACAATAATCTACTTTCATCCTCCAAAATCCATCTGTTTTCTGTACAGGCCAAACAGGAGAGTTGAATGGGGATATGGTAGGAACCACCACCCCTGCATCCTTCAAATCCTTAATGGTGGCATTGATCTCTGCAATTCCTCCAGGGATCTGCTGTTGCTTTTGATTTACTATTCTGCTAGGTATGGGTAGTTCTAGAGGCTTCCTCTTGGCCTTTCCAACCATAATAGCCCTCACTTCTGCCAGTTACTGAGTATGTCTATTCCAATTATGCATTATGGAACTGGGGAAATAATGACCAAATGGTCCAGGAATCCACTGGTCCCACTGTGAGATGGATCTGAGCTAAAACTCCATCAATCACCTGACCTCCTAAGCCCCTATTCTGACTAGTGAAACACAGTGATGTTTTGGGTCTCCTGGAATTAGTGTTACTTCTGAGCCAGTCTAATAATCCCAAAAATGTCTGATCATTTTCTTTTCCATGATGCATAGTTACTCTGGTAAAAAGCCAAAGGAGTCTTTGGGGAAAGCTGGGAAGATTAACTGTATAAATTTTTGGCAGAGTAACTTGGTCCTTCCTCAGGGGGACCTGGCCTTCTCCTCATTCAGGGGCTTTGGGTCTATAAACTGTCTCAAATCTGAGGATTGTTTAAGAGACTGTGATTTTCTGTGTCTGTAATTCAAGTTAGGATTTTGTTCACGCAACCTAGAACACTTCTACTTAAAAAGATCAAGTAGCAATTGAGTAGAGTGCCTGTGTATTTCACTTTTAGGTACTCCATGTCACAACTCCATGCAATTCATACCCTTCTGATTGCTGCTTTGAGTCTGCTTTTTTTTTGTGTTGGGCATGCCCACCTTGTCTTTGGTGATTAACTGCTGATACTTAGCTTTTACCAGCCCAAGCACTGATTATCCCCATAATGTTTAAGGATTCTAGTTCCATGACAGCATTTCCTACAGTAATATCTGGACTACAAGAAGAGCAACCACAGAGCTCTTCAGGGAACATGAAATTATTCTTCCACAGTTATTCCTCACAGTCCTGGTTAAAGGTGTTTCCTGTGGTCATTTCTGTGGTGGGTGAGCAGGTCTTAAATGGTAAATCCATTATAGCACTACAATCTCTCTAAGATTTTGAATTTCCTGTTTTACTCTATACCAGGATAAACTAGGCATCTCAACCTCAGCTATTCTAGGCCATCTTTAGGTCCATGTTTCAGTCAGTCACCCAAACAAACTCTTAGAGCCCTTTCTAACCCCTCAAACTACAGTGCTGAGTCCAGAATTTCTGCTTAGTGGGTCCATATCAATAAATTAAACTTAATCCAATTTTATAATCTTTCCACCATTATGCCATACACTTAGCATCCATTCCTACATATATCCACAATTTCTGTCTATATAAATTGGAAAACTCATGCAGCTCTTTTTTTAAAATTTAGATTGCATAAATGTTACTTAAAAAAATATATGGGATTCCCAGATGTGTTGCTCCCCTCACTGCCCACATCTGTCCCCATTAACAACATCCTTCATTAGTGTGGTACATACATTGCAATTGACAAACACATTTTGGAGCATTGCCACTAAACATGGATTATAGTTTACATTTTAGTTTACACTCTATCCCACACAATTTTATAGGTTATGGCAAGATTTAATGGCCTTTATCTGTCATTGCAATGTCCTTCAGGACAATCCCCAAGTCCCAGAAATGCCCCCGTGTTACACCTGTTTTCACTCTCTCTGACCTCAGAACCTCCAGTGGCCACTGCCTCCACATCAATGATATAAGTTCTTCCATTGCTAGAATCACAATAAGTCTATACTAAAATATCAGTAAGTCCACTCTAATCCATAGAATCCAAAGCTGAGGATTCTGTGATGGTTATGCCCACTCCACCTCTAATTGAGAAGGGACTTCAGTCCTATACAGACAGTGGATAGGACTCTCTTGCTTGCAGTTATAGGCTCTCTTGGTTCCTTGGTATGTTAGTTGTCCATCATCACTTTCTTTTTAGTTGTCCTGGATAAGTCCAATGAACTGGAGAGTGGGTGTTGCAACTCTGTTAAGACTCAGGGCCCAGCTGTCACATAGACAGCTCCAAGATTGAAGTCTCTTGGACATACACTTACCAACTCCAGCACCAAATATAGGTTAAAGAGAAGGGACTGAAGAGCTATGTGTAGGGAAAACACAACTGAGCCCAACTCTGTCACTATGGGGAGCATAAATGCCAAAGTAGGGCTTACTGGCAAGGCACTAAACTCATGGGCTATCTAGCCTGACTATAGTGCCTGGGTGTCTCCAGAGCCTTCAGGAGCTCCACTATTTGGTGTAGTGTCTAATTTGGCAGTCCATGAGATCCTGCTGAGACTTGGGGTATTCTTGCTGTTCCATCAGAGAATGTGGCAGAGCTCCCCAGGATGGGATTTCGATATTCTTTCAGTTATTGTGTGAATCTCCACCCACTGTGACAATACCCCATGAACATTTGAACATATTTATAGGCCTTATATGTATGCCCAAGTGAGCTTCCTCCTATGTATCCCCCTTCACTGACACCCCACACAAATGGTCCTCCCCTGCCACAGTTTTGTGATACTTCTTCAAAAATATAGCCAATAAAATAGTCAAATACAATTAATGAAAAAATTAAATAATAATGATAGTTTTAAAAATAAGAATAAAATCCAAAAAGAGTTTAAAAAGATTTTTGGGATAATAAAAATAATGAAAAATATTAAAAAAACTTTTTTGACATTTTGCCTTTCATCATTGTATGTACAGTGACATTTTCTTCCATTCATTCCCCCAATGTCTAACTTTTTCATTTTTCTTCTAAGAAGTTTTTGGTCACAGCAAAGTCATGTACAGAATATAGGCGACTCCCATATATCCAACATCCTCCCCCTTTTCCAAACCCTTCCCTTATTGATAACATTTTATATGTTGATGGTACATTTGTTACAATTGATACAAAAAATATTTGAAAGATATCTACCAACCATGGTCAGTGGTTTACATTATGGTTTACATTTTGGACCATTCACTTTTATAAATTTTGATGAAACTTAACATGGCCTGTATCTATCATTGCAAGATCATGTAGAAAACTACCATCTCTCTCAAAATGCCACCTATTCCATCTGTTCTATTCCCCCCTCTCCTTCCCTTCAGGATCCACGGCAACCACCAGGCTTCATTCTTTGCAGGACCATATTCAAGCCCAACACTCTGGGCTTGACAGACTGGTCTGTCCTTCTCTATTGGGCACTGCCCATGCTCTCGAGACACTCCTGCTTTCTATTTAAGAACATAGCAGGCCTTCCCACAATGGGAGTCTAGCACATTCCCACTCATTATGTGGGTCTCCACCCACTGTTTTAACACACTATGTCAAGATGAACATTTGAACACTCTCTAGAAGCCTGCCTTTGTTGCGCCGTCCTGAATGTCCCCCACATACAGCATCTGAAACCAGTAACCCTACCTTGCCCTATTAACAAAAGAGCATTCCCAACATTTAGTTTCAACCACATACCAACAATCCCCAGTGTTCACTTGTTCCCTCCCCCAACCCTCCCCCTATTTCCATGGACAGTCCAAACCCCCTCCATACCATACCCCTCTGAAATACCTGCACTCTCTAATCCACTGAATAACTACACACTTTCACCTTATCATGGATTTTGCCCATATAGGCATTGGCTCACAACCTTCTTCTCCCTTTCTACTTTCTGAAAACCAATCTTCCAGACTCTAGCTCTGTGAGTCTGTTCAATTTGCTAAATTCATATTAGTGAGGTCATGTAATATTTGTACTTCAGTGCTTGGCTTGCTTCACTCAACATAAGATACTCAGGATTCATCCATGTTATCCTGTGTGTTAGCACTGTAGTCCTTATTACAGCTGAGTAATATTCCATTTTATGTATGTACCACATTTTTCTTATCCATTCATCTGTTGATGGGCATTTGGGTTGATTCCAACTTTTGACAATAGTGAATAATACCGCTATGAATATTGGTGTGCATATATCTGTTCATGTGCTTGCTTTCAATTCTGGGTATATAACCAGCAGTGGAATTGCTGGATCATATGGCACTTCTATAGTTCATTTTTTCAGGAACTGCCAAACTGCCCTCCACAATAGCTGGACCATTCTATATTCCCACCAGCAGTGGATAAGTATACCCATTCCACCATATCCTCTCCAAAACTTGTAGTCCTCTGTTTTTTTAATAGCTGCCAGCCTAATGGATGTAAAATGGTATCTTATTGTCGTTTTGATTTGCATTTCCCTAATAGCTCGTGATGTTGATCATCTTTTCATGTGCTTTTAAGCCATTTGTATTTCTTCCTTGGAGAACTGTCTTTTCAAGTCACTTGCCCATTTTTTTAAGTTTTTTTTTTTAATTTTATTTTTATTTTTGAGGTGTAGGATTTCTTTATATATGCTGGATATTAGGTTCCTATCAAATATACTGTTGTTGAATATTTTCTCCCATTCAGTAGGCTGCCTTTTTACTTTCTTGATAACCTCCATTGAGGCATAAAATGTTTTCATTTTGAGGAGATCCCATTTATCTATGTTTTCTGTCACTGCTCATGCTTTGAGTGTGAAGTTCATGAAAGCATTTTCCTATTACAAGGTCCTGTAGATGTTTTCCTACATTATCTTCCAAAGTCTTTATGGTCTTGGCTCTTGTATTTAGATCTTTGATCCATCTTGAGTGGATTTTTGTATAAAGTGTGAGATGGTGTTCCTCTCTCATTCTTTTGGATATAGATATCCAGTTCTCCAAGCACCATTTGTTGAAGAGGCCATTCTGTCCCCATTGAGTAGGTTTGGTGGCCTTGTCAAATATCAGATGTCTGTGTATGTGAGGATCTATATCAGAATGCTCAGTTTGGTTCCATTGTTCGGTACGTCTATCTTTGAGCCAATACCATGCAGTTTTGATCATGATAGCTTTGTAGTATGTTTTAAAGTCAGGTAATGTGATTCTTATGACTAAGTGCTCGAGCAAGTACTTCTAACACAATGTTAAATAGGAGCAGTGAAAGTGGGCATCCTTGTCTTGTTCCTGATATTAAAGGGAAAGCTTTTAGGATTTTTCCACTGAATATGATGTTAGCTGTGGGTTTTTCATATATACCCTTTATCATGTTGAGGAAGTTTCCCTCTATTCCTATCTTTTGTAGTGTTCTTATAAGAAAAGGATGTATTTTGTGAAAGTTTTTTCCGCATCTATGGTGCTGATCATTTGATGTTTGGCCTTTGACCTCTTTATGTGGTGTATTACATTGATTTTCTAATGTTGAACCATCCTTGCACACCAGGGCTGATACCCAATTGGTCATTGTGTATAGTTCATTTGATATGTTGTCGAATGCAATTAGCAAGTATTTTCTTGAGGATTTTAGTGTCTAGGTTCATTAGTGAGTTTGGTCTATTGTTTTCCTTTCTTGTGGTATCTTTATGAGACTTTAGTATTAGGGTGATGTTGTCACCATAGAATGAGTTAGGTAATGTTCTCTCCACCTCTATTTTTGGGTTAGTTTAAGAATGATTGGTGTTAATTCTTTCTGGATTGTTTGTTTGAATTCACCTCTGGAGCTGTCTGTTCCTGGGCTCTTCTGAGTTGGAAAGTTTTTGATGAGTAATTCTATCTTATTCTTGTCATTGGTCTGTTGAGTTCATCAATTTCTTCTTTCATCAAAGTGGGCTGCTTGTGTGTTTCTAGGAATTTGTTCATTTCCTCTAAATTATCCCCCATATTGTTGGTATACAATATTTTCAAAGTATCCTTTTATGATACTCTTTATTTCTGTGGGGTCACTGGTGATATACCCTTCATCATTTCTTATTTTATGGATTTGCATCTTCTCTCATTTTTTCTTTGTTAGTCTAGCTAAGGGTTTGTCAATTTTTTCAATCTTGAAGAACCATCTTTTGGTTTTGTTTATATTTCTAGTGCTTTCTTATTTTCAATTTCATTGAGGTCTGCTCTAATCTTTGTTATTGCCTTCTCTCTACTTCCTTTGTGGTTATTTGTTATACTTTTTCTAATTCCTCGAGGTACGCAGTTAGTTCTTTGATTTGGGCTCTTTCTTCTTTTTTAGTATCGACCTTTATGGCTATGACATTTCCTCTCAGTACAGCTTTTTCTGCAACCCATTCCTGACATCCTTAATCTCTTTCTTCACTTCATTAAGTTGATTCATAATATTTCTTTGGACATCTCTGATTAGTTGTTCCTTGTTCTGCATCTCCTTCTGTTTTTCAGTTGGTTCATTGGTCTGGGCCATGTCTTTCTGTTTCTTAGTATAAGTTGCAATTTTTCGTTGGTGTTAGGCATCAGTTTATCTTGATAGGTTTGTTCAGTTGATTAGCTACTCTTTGTAATGTAGAGTTTGGGTTTGTTGTTCTTTTTGTGTGTGGTAAGTTATCATTTTGACACTTCCTTCTTCTTTTTCTATTTCCTTGCTGTTTATGTTCCCTTGGGGAAAAATTTAGGGCCAGAGAAAAAGAAAACTGCAAGAAAAGAAAAAAGGATAATAGGAATAATAATAGTAAAAGGTAGAAAAGGAACTGTATAAGACCTAAGAAAAAGAATAATTAACTTGAGCAAGAAGTACAGAGGAATAAGAATAAAAAAAGTGGACTACAAAAATGAGATGAGAAACTAAGTAGAGAAAAATAGATAAGATGAATTAAAAGTATAGAATGGTCAGAAGAGAGGGAAAGAGAACAGAAAAGACAAATAGAAAAAATAGTAAAAAGGAACAAAAACAGAGAAAAAAGGAGAGAGAAACAAAGACAAGGAATATTGAAGACCAAAGAAAAAGAGGTGGAATGTAAGAACAACAACAGATTTTTAAAAATCTGTAAAATAATTTATACTATTTTTACCTCACTTTTACAGTGGAAAATTTTATTACAGAAAATAGAAGATAGAAAAATGAAGGAAGGCAAAGAAATAGCTAGGTTGACAAATTTGGTAAACAAGAATAAAAGGGAAACAAAAGAAGGGGAAACACAATAAAGAAGAAACAGGACAGCAGTACCTGATTTGAAAAACAGGGGGAGGGAGAAAGAGGATAAAAAAGGAAAGAAAAAAAAAAAAAAGAATGGAAAACAAACAAACAAAAACCATGGAAAAACAGCCTTCCCTCTTTTGTCCCTAAGGCTGCTAGTGTTCATCAGTTACCCTGTAAACTGCCCTCTGCTGGTTTTGAACTGGATTTTAGCAAGTAAACCAAGTTAAATTAAAAAGAGGAACCTTTTTTTAAGAAAAATAAGAGATCAAGGAAAAGCTAATACAAAAAGAATATCTATATGTATCCTGCCCTAAAGTATAAAAAACAGCTGGGTGTCTGATAACCGGGTGGATTACTTCTCTCAGAAGAGTCGGGAATCAAACCAGGACCATGTATATTCAAGGCAAGAACTCCTCCACTGAGGTAAACTTTCTTCTTGGGTCAGTTAGCCTTTCAGAAAGCTATCCTCCCACTTTCCCTCATGCAGGTTAAAATCTTTGCAGTTAGCCAGAGTCCTGCTGATAAGGTGCCTGTCTGTCCCCACCCCCTTTCTATTCTAATTGCTTTCTCTTCCAGGGAGGCTTGGAATGACAGTTTGTGTGAGTGGATCCCTCCTTCCCTCTCCTGGTCAGGTGAGGACCCTTCACAGATTCAAAAGGGACCATGGTGACTGAACTCAACAAAAGAAATGACTCTTGACCCTCCTCCAGACCCCTCCTCTTCCCAGGGGACCATAAATAGGCTCTTAAAAGCTTATTGAGGTTTTCTACTGCCTGCCTCCCTTAGGGGAGTTGGAATTTTTATAGTTTTCAGCACAGGACTAGTCAATTGCCTGTCTCTACACTCTCCCCGCCCAAGTTCCTCTCTGCTAGGGTGGCTGGATGCATTGGGCTGCCTGAGCAGATTCCCTTCTCCCCTCTTCCTGGGGCCACCTCCAGCTGGTAAGCTCCCCAAAGTTCAAATGGGGCCCAGATAACCAATCCCACAGATAGGAAACCCCTCTCCACCCTTCACCAGGACCCTCTTTCAACCAGAGAATTCTCCTTCACACTCCATGGCTGGTGGGAGTCAGGGGGTGTGTGGAGGCTTTTTGCCTTGATATGGGGCTTAGCCACCCACTGTTTCCAGCCACAGGGGTGAGAAACTATGGATTTCCCTTGGGCTCTTTATCTCTTGGTTGGTTCCCTCCAGATCAATGCCCTGAAACCTCCTGCTCCATGGGTTGGCAAAACAGCTCACTTGGATAGGATTTTGCAGCTTCCCAGATGTTTTTTGTGGGAAAGGTAAGGAGTGCACACCTAAGTGGATGTCATCTTGCTAGAACTCTCACACAGTTTTTTAGAGTATAACATACTTCCACATGGGTCATAATTTGTATTTTGCCTTTGGGAACTTTTTGTGATTTTAGTCCAGTAATAGGTCTCAAAGAGAAGAGGGTTGGTGTGGGTGGGTATGGAGAAGGATTTTAAATGTCTTGCCAGCTGCTGACCTCAGGGCATTCCTTTGCATTTTTGTCTGGTAAGACAAGATTGTACATGTCAGGCAGGGGTTGGAAGGCAGATTCCTCAGGGCAGGGTGGAGATTCGGCAGTACATGCTAGAGTTTGACTGGTACCAGCCTCAGGGCTGGGAGGAGGTCCAGACTCCTTGGGGCAGGCTGGAGACTGGGCGATACAAGCTTGGCATTGTGAGATCTTCACAGGGCAGATCATCACATGTTTATCTGGCAAGTCTTAGCAGAATTTAGGGTTTCAAT
Source organism: Tolypeutes matacus (assembly GCA_026826555.1). Lineage (NCBI taxonomy): Eukaryota > Metazoa > Chordata > Mammalia > Cingulata > Chlamyphoridae > Tolypeutes > Tolypeutes matacus. The sequence continues at coordinate 922,704 of JAKSZT010054525.1, forward strand.
GTCCCCACCGATATCATCATCAACCCATATGTCTCAATCCCAATCCTCAGGGTTCCACTCCTTTCTAATCAATGCCTTCACCTTAACAGCAGATACCATTTTAGTTTCCTTTGTAACTCTGTTACTCATACAATGAGACTCTGAGTCTGCTTTTCAGGGATCTCAAGTCTTTGACTGCATGAAACAAGATTTTCTTTCAGAGCACACATAGAAATTTTCAGATTATTCATGCAGTGTTTAAGTTGTAAATTTGAAGACTTTAGTTCATCTCTCTCTTTTGTAACTGTACTCAGAGTGTTTACAAAGAGCCAGCCAACATTACTGTAACTTTTGACTCCCCAAAATTCTGTTAAGGTGTTGAAAGCTTTCTCTACCAGATCCTTGCCTCTTATAAACTTGGAAGTAGTGAAATACAATAGTGATATTCTTTTAATCTCCATTGCTAACTCATGTCATGGGCTGTCAGTGGCCTCTTGATTATTGGAAAAGGAGCCATTAGTATCCTTGAGTCCAATTAGAGTAAAGAGCCAATTGCAAAACTTTCAGAAACATTTTTAAGATTCTGTTCCTCAAGAACCACTCCTGGTACCAAGCTGTATTAGTGGGATTTCTAGGGAAACAGAACCAACAGGAGAGAAATGTAAATAGTATGAGGTTTTATAAAATTCTCTCACGCAACTGTGGGGATGCACAGGGCAGACTACAAACCTGCTTCAGTAAAGGTCCTTGGTGAATTCCCAGGAAACACTGGCTGTCTGAAGTGAAGCTGGGAATTCTCTCACTAATGCTGAAATCACTTCCCTTTTAAAAAGCCTTTAACTGATTGGATAAGACATCACTCATTACTGAGAGCAATCTCCTTGGTTGATTGTAGATATAATCAGTCATCTATGCAATCAACTCACTGATGATTAAAGTCTGTGGAATGTCCTTGTATTACAATTAGCCCAGTGCTTGCTTGACCAAACAACTGAACACCATTACCTGGCCAAGTTTACACATTAGCCTATCACATACACCAACCACAAATATACGCTCATTATGATACATATACTAAGGGACTGATGCACAGACATGCAGAAAGTTAAGTGAAAAGCTCTGTACAGGTGGAGCTTTGCATCCAGAAATCATGATACCATAAGACATTCACATTGCTATGTGGTTATCAGTGAATATGAAAAGATACGGCTGGCTGTGTATTCATTACATTGGTTAAGGCCACTTTTCAGCTCAGGTCATAAGATATGTGTCACCCACTGAAATATATCAGAGTCAGACCACCAGGTGGAAACAAAGAATGAAATTTTAAATTTTGTTTTGCTTTATAAAGTAAAAGAATGAATGAATAAATAAATAAATCTGACTGCTGTCAAGGGTAATATCGACTACAAATAAAATATGTGTGAGGAAACAAAATCTGGCAGAATCAGTTTTATCTCCCATTTTGCATCACTCCCACATCCATGAACAAAAAGAAAAACAAACAAGCTAAAAACCACAAGCAGGTACACACAATTATATAAAGATCCTCCAAGCTTGGAAACTAGAAAAACATTGAAAAGAAAAGTAGAAAAGTTTTTGGTAAGGATCTCTGTGAAAGAGGCCTGCATTCCAATCCCACTCCTGGAATTAAAATCCACAAGGATATCAGATAACACTCCAGAAAAGGAAGCCTGGAGAGTTAAGGGCAGATGAGACCTGTAGCTTAGTTCCTTTCTGTAATTCTGAATAATGGCAGCCTCCCAGGATTTCCTTGCATCACAATGATATAAGCTAGTCAAAGTAGATATGGCTTCAAAAGACAAATGCAACACAGTGATGATTCGCCACTCTAAAGAAGCTCTGCTGAGTTTCTGGTGTCCTATTGGGAGTGAAGAGAATGATCATATTTTCATGGGCTACCAAGAGTACCACAAAGAAATAGATAAAAGAGAAAGCTGGAAGATTTGTGAGGTATTGTGATTGTGGAAGGGTGTGCTGACAGCAAAGGCAACCTGAAAGGTAAAATTCATGATTGCATGTTGTGGCTTTTTAAAATTATTTGATGAATCCCAAAATGTTATGTTTGTAAACTAATCTATTCTATTGGGTATGATACCGATTAGATTACTTGGTAAGATCTTTTTAGGGCTTTTGATTGGACTACAACAGTGATGTGTGACCTAGGTTGAGTGTTCACCCCCCTGCTGGGTCTGATATAAATGGACACAAAGACAGAGGAAAGGGGTGTTCTGCCATATTTGATACAGCTATGTGATGGAAGGAAGAGGCTCAAGGAGCTGAGGCCCCAGGAAGAGATGAGCCATTTACCTGATAGCTTGCAGCTGAAATCAGGAAGAAAGTGAAGCAGCAGAACCTGAGAGAAAAGGCCCAATAAGAACCAGCCTTATGCCTGTTTCCCCTCAGCTGAGATCCAGGAGATGGTACAGCCCAGAGGGGAAGGCAGAGACCAGGCAGAGACCCCTCACAATTTTGTTTCAACATGTGGCAGCTGACTTGGGTGGAAAAGCACCTCTTATTGTGCCTTCAGTTAGACTTTTCATGGCCTTGGAACTGTAAGATTTGACCCCTTTTTAAAAGCCAACACATTTCTGGTACTTTGCATTGACACCCCTTTGGAAAACTAAAACAGATGTGGAAGAGGCTATCTCTGGCTTACCTGTGCAGTGAGGTAAGCTAAGAAATAGCACAAGTGTTCATCCTAGGTGATATAAGTTTGGAAAAATGTTGATCAGTGATTAGATACGTCTTCCTGATGTTATAATGCCAACCAGGGAGAAGGAAGAAGAGGAGATAAAAATGAATTAACTTAATGAATTTGCCTAGAATTGAACAAAACTTGTGTTTTTCCCTCATTATATGGAAAGCGGACTTAAGATAAAAATGACCAAAACTATAGTTTTGGATCAATTGAGAATATGGGTGTGAAACATGTATCTACTGTATATGCAATTTCAGAACCATGTGGCAGCAAAAATCATTATAATTAAATATGTATAAACTTGGTTTGCAAAATTGAAAACATTTTGTAATTAAGAAGATAATGCTGTCCATTCAACAAGGATACATTTTAATTACTATGTTCCTCCTGGTTGATGGGCTTAATAAATCTTATAGTCATAATCAGACTACTACCCAATAGTAAGTTAAAATTCCAAATATGAAGCATTTTATCTTTATTAATATTTAAAATAAAATTCCTTGCTTTTTGAAGTTATCCATTATTTGTGTACCAATAACAGCAGCTTCTTTCTGCTGCAGCTTTTTATAAAATAAAATGGTTATTTAGATTAAATGTTTCACATGAAGGGTACGTCCTGTTGTTTCTTTTCAAGGGTTAGTAACTAAGTGAATTAAATTTAATTTTAAAATATAGAAGAGAAGCAAAAACAAGGTCATTTTTTATCTTTAAATTATGTATGGAGAACTATGGTTGGGTTCTAGCTCTCCATAAAGAATGTGTATTATTGTTATTAAAATGGTTACTCAGCAATAAACCAGCAACAGTATAAATTAATCAATAAATATTTTAAAATACAGTTGAGCCATTATTTAATTCTTTTATCTTATGTTTTTTAGCTTGGGCCATTATTTAACTGTTATTTCTTATGTTTAGCTTGCAAATTAAAAGCAAAACCATATTAATGGCACCATTAGAAATCACAAATAAATAGTATGACAATATCTATAAAAATAAATGATCTGATTAAAATATAATTCATAGGGACTGTTTAATATGAAAAAAAAATTAAATGAGTCTAGAAGCTATTCTATTTAGTTCAGTTCTCATTTGTCAGACCTCTCATTTAGTCCTTTTCCTAAAGGGGTCATAGGATCAACTATTTATTACACAATCAATCGAGATATATTCTGTTGTTTTAATTGTCATTTATCACAGTGATAATTATTTGAATTTCAACAAGTCCTAGGTCTTATTATTATTTCTGTTACATTTTTCTTTTTGCATTATTAAGTGAGAAACTGGCTGCAAAGTAAAACTTAACACTCTTGAAATCACACATATGAGCACTGTAAAGAGAAGGATCACCACCAGAGTTTGTCATCTACTGCTAAGGCAGTAACCAAACATGCCCATATTATGAAGAGAAAAAAATCTCAATTCCAATATGAAGAGCTTGAAGAGTTATTATGTGGGTAATAACTGAATTACCTAATTTTCCATCATCCTTTTCATCATATTAAGAATCCCAGAAAGAGATATATAAACATATTATATTTTTTGAGAGGCCAGTATATGAATCGACTGGTATTCCTACATAAGACCAGAAGAGCAGTTGTCCAGATTTTAGATTATAAAGTTGTCATTTCAGCAGATGTTATAGAAAGGCCATAAATACATGTTGATAATAAGACTATAAATAATCAGTTTCTTGAAATATTAAGCCATATCTTCTCATAACAGAGTCTAAGATAGGGTTGATATTTCTAGATGCATGGGGCAGTCATAATCATCTCATAAAAGTAGAGTGGACCCCACTAGGGGAAGGACATAAAGTCATGAGAGCCAAGGGCAGATATTTTAGGTAAGATAGTGCAAGTATCTGCTATTTAGCTAATTTTAACATTATAATTCCACTTGTTCTTTCCACTTTCTAGAAGATTTAAGATGATATAAGCAGTGAAGCTTATTTTGTGAAGACAACACGTTACTGAATTTATGAGTTTTATTTGTGATAAAGTAAATATTTCTCATGGTTGAAAATAAATGCTTATATTTCAAGCAGGAACACAAAATACAATACTTGTTAAATATCAAGATGGCAGTGACCTTCCCAAAATAAAAGACCTTGACTCATCCCAAGATTAAGTGTACTTAATGTATGATACACTCATAGCCCATTTATACAGGTGATTGTATGAAGTCCATCTGAAGATGTTTAAAAAGTCAATCAAAATATGGTCTTGTACCATGTCCCATCTTTACAGAATTTCTAGGAGATTGTGGGTCATTATATGGATATAAGATGGCCATAATTTCTATTATTTTGGGGGAAAAAATGTGAACCATTCATTCCTACCATAATTAGTGGTTTCATGCATACTTTTTGTTAGGAACCATTTGAGAATATCTGACATTACTGGGTGCACAGCTTATCTTTGCCAGTGTGGTAGTTTCTAGACGTTCCTTTCTTCTTAATTTGGAGCCAAATTTTGTGCCTTTCTCATATAATCCTTGAGCCAATCAATGAATCGGCCCTCTGTATTATCATAGCCTCCTATTTTTTTTTTAAAAATCAGTCAATGTGATTTCTTTAGCATAATAAAATGACAAAGCACTTATTTTTGATAAGCCCACAAATAAATAGGTTTTGTGGTAGTTAGAAATACCTAAAAATGTGGTTCATGGAGAAATCTTATTAAATGCTAACTCAGGAAGGCATTCCAGAAAGAGTTGAACTCTAGCCAAATTATATAAAAATTATGCAATTTCAGAAATTGTTGAATCCAGTTTCCACAAATGACCAATGGTCCCTAAAAATAATTTTAATTTACTTTTGGTGGCTGGCTTTGTATTGTTCTTTAATATTTATACTCTCTTCTTCAACAAGATCTTCTCTTCCAGAGACAGTTCATGGCCAAGGTCATGGAGGTTTTATAAAACTTGAAATTTTTCTTGGAATATTATATCCTATTTTTGAACAGGTTATAGACTTTCTTGCAAATTTTTAGATAAGAAAAGCAAAAGTAACTTAACCCCATAGTAAACCATTGTGAATATAAAAGTAAGCCAATTATCCTTAGTTTTCTCATTTAAATTTTTAGAAAATTTATGTTGGGGCTTTATTAAAATGTTGGTGCATTAATCTTCAAAAGTATGTGGTTCTACCATGTGAATATTCAGAATACTGGCTATCCATATCAACTGTTGCATTAAATAAATCTTAATAGTTTTCCAGAGGGCAAGTTTTTCCTTTAGATGTCACTAAGTAGAGTATATTGAGATTATGAACCACTGGAAAACAACTTATGATTGATAGGCCTTAGGAATTGTACAAACTACACTTTTCAATATTAGAATTTTCAATCAAAGGACAAGATACTACAACAAATATTATTTTCTACAGAAGTGTATACAATGAATCTGAGGCCTTCTTTGACTTTAATCTTAATAGGACACTGATGTAGGTTTTATGGGATAAGCAGCCAGAAGGATGGAATTGCCATCAACTGGAGTGAGAAAGAATGTGGGAGAAGCCAATTTGGTATGTTACTTTTGAGATGTCACTTAGCCATCCAAGTGGATGTATAGAACAGGAGTTGGGAATAGAAGTCTGGGAACCATGGGCACAGAGCTGTGCTTCCTTCCAGGAGATTGAACGAGACAGATCACCAAGAAATTGATTATACATAGAAAATAAGATTATGGGTTGCACCTAGGCCATGTGTACTTGTAAAGCCAGGTTAAAATTATATGGTTTCTTTCAAGGAATGTCTTTATGCTTCTCCCTTTGCTTATCGAAGTCCACTCATCTTTGGAAATTGAACACTCTTTCTACCTCTCTCTTTTCTTCTATTGTGTCCCACCCTCTTAACCAAGCAAACACTATCTCATTTATACTTCTTAGTTTTATTACAAACATAACCAGGAGTAAACAGTGAGCTCTTAGTTTTCTGTTTCATGTATCTTAGTTCCTTCTTATTGCTAAACTTTAAAAAGCTAATGATGGATATTTGGTAAAGCAAAGTAAAAAGAGGGAATTTTGGTATAATCATGTAGCAAAGTTATTTTATAAACTTTAATAAAGCACCAGTTTCCAAAATAAAGTTATGTTTCTCTCCCTAATCCACCACTTTGAAGAATTAGTAGAATTTCTCTGCCATCAAGCTAAGTCTAAACTGCGCCTTCCTAGGAGGTGATAAAAATTTTTGGCACTCTCACAACTCTGCCCTTGGCATTAAAAAGGGCTCCATAAACTGAGGAATGTCACCCAACTGGAAGATCAAACATGGAGAAGAAAATTCATGTGCTCCTATTACAAGGATGGGTAAGAGTGACTTTCTGGTTATTGAATGATTATACCAAGGCAACATAATGAATAACTGTGGAGGTCAAAAAATTCCAATGATTACAGTAAGGGTGAGAAATGAACTTTTGGAAGCATTTACCACTTAGGTAGGTTATGAATCCCTTGCTGCAAGCACAAGTAGGTGACAGAATAGGATTTATAAATGTTTCCTGTGGCCTCCCTTAAGAACAGAGAGAAAGTAGTTAATATCAGTTGAGGAAAGCTGATCTCTTTTCTTTTGCAAAAACATGTATATTTAGTTTAGTGAGGAAACAGAAGAGAAGGAAATCATTTGGAAGCCCAAAACTATTTGGGGCCATTTCCTCTCTATCTGGGTGAAACTTTCAACCTGTGACTTCTCAATTCTCTTGATAAGCTTGTGGTGCCTCAGACAATGGACTGCTGAACCTGCTTATGTGCCCTCCATTTTCTCCATTTAGACTGACTTGTTAAGTCTTTCTTCTACCCTTTGTTAGAAAAATATTTTGGCTTCTGTGATAAATTATGTTTGTCTTTAAAGAGGGTACTAACATGTTTGTTTTAAGGTCTGAGAACAGTTTTTGAACCATTGTACTAAATATGAAATGTTTGGTTGTGAAATGCTAGGAAAAAGTACACAAAAAGAAATGTGAAAGATTATGTACACCATAATCAGCATTTATTCTTTTCACAAGTGCCTCATTTTCACCTCTTTATGCAGAGACTCTGGCAAGACTCATCAGTATTTTCATATTCATAGAGGGTAGAAATGCAGTTGATGGATCTATTAGTAAATGCCATAAGTACCAACTATATTAATGAATATTTATATAATTAAAAATGATGCCAATAACTGTTTTAACAAACCCATTTTGTATAGTTGATATCTTGACTGTATATACCTTAGTTTTGGCAAGATGATGTATATAAATTTTTGCTCCAATGCAGCAGAGTGGGCTATAGCTTCTCCCACCAAATTTCCTGTTAAATGTTCCCCCTCAGGAAGAAAGGCCTGCCAGAGTTCCATAAGAGTTGCTCCACAAACATATTTAGAGACATAGAGGAACAAAATAGGGTGAACTGTAGTAGACATGCAGATGCATCTCCTAGCTCCTCTTTTCAGGAAAGCAAAGCTGACTAGTTGTGGGTTGTGTGCTCATCAGACTACCTGCAGCCTCTGAATCTCCTCACATATTGGCCCTGTGAGGGCCCTAAACAATAGCTCTAATGAGTAGGGGAGAAGAGAAAGCATTGAGCTGAGAAAAACAGAGCAATGAAAATGAACATGGATTCTGATCTACTAAAATCCTTACTTTTAGAAAGGATGAGATGTCAGCACCTATCCCTAGATGGTATATTGGTACAATTCTGAGCTTTAATTTCATTTCTGAGGGTACAGGAGAAATTTTACAATTGAATAAGACTGAAATATTTATTGCAAAATTGAAGCTGTATTTGTAACTTAGATAGTTTAGAAAACTGTTATTAAAAAATAATGCCAACATAAGTCATATACCTAAGGAAATTTTAACTTGTTTAAAAGAAACACTTCATAATTTAAATTTTTTAAAGTATAGTGGGAACCAAAAATATACGAGTGTTTTGATTATGTCATGAATCAAATTTCAATATATGCATTATATAATTTTAATGTATAAAGATACTTTATATAAAAGTTGAATATATATTATCTTTGACTATTGTAAAATAGATATTAAGGATGGAAACACATGAGAGCTAGTGTTCTTCATTGTTTTATACAATGCTATAACACCAGTGTCTGAAACAGTACCTAATATGTCAGACGTTTAATAAATATTTTTGAATGATTGGAAGAATGAACTAAAGAAGTATTGTGGGTAGGCTACTTAACATCTATTGCTACCTTAAAATCAAAAGACTGTTCTCCAGCCAGGATATTCCTCTCATTTATTGCAAAACATATTGTGACATATATTCCTACTTTTCTATTTGCTTAACCTGTTTGCTCTGTCTTATCTAATCTTTCTTCTCTATGTCTATTCAAAGTCTCATAGCCAGACATTTAGGGCTAAAACTCAACCTACAATATAAAAGTCACTGACTATTTTATCCCAAAACTATTGTTCTTCTAGTTCCATTTTTTTTCAATATTGTATATTTGCTCTATACAATGTAATGCATTATAATACTTACTTGAACAATATATCTTCTATATTATTTTGCAAGCCCTTTAAAGGGCTTTAGTGTGTCTTTTATTATTTGTTGTTGTTATTTCCATCTGTACCAGTCGTTTTTGATGTCTACTCTACCCATTCAACCTCCTGTGAGTTCTCAGTGCAGCTATTCAGAGCTGACAGCCTCCCACATAAAGCGCCCTTATATCTATCCTTCTGGTTTCTCTGCTTCTTTGCCTAGGGACTTTCTCAAGATCCTTGGAAGATTACTTAACCCTTTTGCAGAGCATAGTGCCAAGGATTAAACACCACTAGGCTCAACACTGAACTTTGATGAGAGACAAGAATGTTCAGACACAAACCACAGCTTCACCATATATTATTAGTACACTTCTGAGACGTATTGCAAAAATGATAGCTAACACTATTGAGCCCCAGCTCTTCATTATTGTTGACTTTTCCAGCCTTAACAGTCATTCTTTCCAATTATTTCAATTCTCTATTCTCATTTATACTTACTGGTATCACATCAGAATAAATTACCTGCCCTCAAATCCTGAAATGAGGATATGCTTTTCTATGATAAGGTCTTTTCTAATTGTCATATGACTGACTCATTTTCCTTCAAATTTCAGTTTAGATAGTGTGGTAAGCTAAATAATGGCTCGCTGATGATGTCCCCATCCTAATCCCTGGAACCTCTGAATATGTTAACTTGCATGGAACATAACCTGCAGAAATTATTAAATTTGGGATATTAGAATGAAATTATTATGCCAGAGTATCCAAGTGAGCCCAATATAATCATAGGGTCCTTATTAGAGGAGGCAGTAGGGGAAGCGGCAGAGAGACAAGATGTAAGGATGGAAGCAGAGCTCTGAGAGGAGAGAACATGTTATACTTTACTTTGAAGAGGGGCCATGAGTAAAGGAACAAAGCTGGAAAAGACAAAAAAAAAAAAAAAAAAAAAAAAAAAGATTCTCCCTTAGAGCCTCCAGAAGGAATGTAACTTTACAGGCTCATTTTTAGACTTATAAACTCCAAAATTTAAGATAATAAATTCAAATTGTTTTAAGCCAATAAGTCTGTGGTTAATTTGTCACAACAGTAATAAGATAAATATTTCCTCAAAAGCTTTTAATTTTTTTTATTTTTATTTTTATTTTTAAAGAAGCTTTAGATTACATAAATGTTACATAAAAAAGATAGGGGATTTCCATATGCCCCACCTCCTCCCCCTCCCACACTTTCCCACATCAACAACATCTTTCATTAGTGTGGTACATTTGTTACAATTGATGAACACATATTGAAGTATTGCCACTAAGTGTGGAATATAGTTTATATTATATTTTATACTCTGCCTCACACAATTTTATAGGTTATGAAAAAATGTATAATGGCCTGGATCCGTCATTGCAATATCATGCAGGACAATTCTGATGTCCTGAAAATGTCCCCATGTTATACCTATTCTTCCTTCTTCCTCACCTCAGAACCTCTGGTGGCCACTGCCTTTATATCAGTGGTAAAAGTTCTTCCATTGCTAGAGTAATAATGTCTATAATAAAATAATAATAAGTCTACTTTAGTCCATTTTTCTTTCCCCTATCTTGATGATTTTGTGATGGTGATGCCCACTCTATTTCTAATTGAGAGAGTGCTTAGATCCCATTGGACTGATGAATGGAACTATCTTGCTTGCAATTACAGACTTTCTCTGTTCATTCGGATGGGTGTTGTCCATCATCATCTCCTTATTAGTTGTCCTGGATGAGTCCAATGAAGTGTAGAGTAGGTATTGCAACTCTGCTGAGATTCAGGGCACAACTGGCACATGAACAGACCAAAGATTTAAGTCTCTGGGACATATATTTTATGGGTATAGTGCTAATTATAGGTTCAAATAATAGGGACAGAAGAACATGTTTATGACCATGAAACATCTTATGCAGAAAACCACCCAATGTCTTCTGGTAGCAGAGATTCAAATGTGTGGTACCCATGGATATAAAGTAGACATACCTTGTTATTTCGGGGATTTATATTTGAAAGTCAATTTTTTAAATAAACGTATAATTTTTCTATCTCTCATAATAAGTTTTGGAATTGGCATTTATCCTTAACCAAAAAATTTAGCTTTCTAAATATTTCTATTTCTTTAACTTTATTGGCTTCACTTTGATCTTTTCATCTACCAGGATAATTCAGCATAGGTATTCATGAGAAAGAATGTTCTGATCACTTGTAAATTCAGTCAGAATTATTCTCAATGACAGCTTCAGTGGTTTTATTCTGGTTAGAAGTAGTAAAGTTTAAATGAGTGATTAAATCATTAAAATTTTTATTACAAGAAATGCAGTAATAGTCAGAATACATTTCTCACCTCTCAAATTAATTAATCTGAACTAGATTTGTCTTGTAAACACTTGACTCATAAAATAGCATTGACTTATAGAATTAAAGCAGATGGCATTCTTATTTGCCTAATGATCATTTTAGTGGGATGACATATTAATGGAGGACTATGAAACACTATTACAATAAAACTTTGTTGTGTTTAAACAATGGGACAGGGAGATTTGTGTAAATTTTCTTTATTCACCTCAACAGATACTTTTGCTAGAAATACTAGTAGCCGTGGGTGTAAAATAGCCTTTGTTATTTCTTTGCACTAACTGGGTAAAAGATTATATAAGATATATGGCTGATGATTTAAGGAAGTAAGTAGAGAGTATCACAATTTTCCTGAGTTCTTACAAGAAATTATGGCCTGTTTTTCAAAGTTTTAAATTCCAGGTATGAATTGAATGAAAAAATATCAATACAGCAATCATGAAGCTTTTCAAAATATTCATTATGTTCTATCAAAATCCAATTTTATGTTTAGTTTTCCTTTAGTTGCCTGACATTAATTTGAGAATACTACTCTTGCAATTTCACATCAATTTTCATTATCAAAATATAAGGATATTTTAATGATTGTTTCCTCTTTTTGCATTTGCTGCTAAAAATCACAACACTTTAATTCAATATTTGTGTTAGTGGGCTTATGATTGGTTCCTCCCTCAATAAATCAGAATTACCAAATGTGTTCAGTTTATTCAAACTGCAATCAATGCTAATTTCCTTTTGGTTCAGCAACTGCATTTACTTCTGTATTGGAACTCCAATTATTTGCAATTACAGTTTCAGTGTATTAAATTAAATGTGACATAACTTGTAAATTGTAACTTACAGAAGTTCAATTTTTATTATTTTGTGTATTGGAACCTATTTAGAAAATAATCTTAGAAAACAAGTATAAATGCTAATAAATCCAAAAACAACCTCTAATATTTGTGTAAATTTCTTGGAAATTATTTATTTAATGTAAACATACAAACATGCACACACACACACACCCACTCCCCTTCACTGTTACTATATAAAACTGAAATAACAAAATGGCAAAATCACCCAGGAAAAGTTGTAGTAATCAACCCTCCAAGTAATCTTCCATAGCATGAATATTGGTGCTATCTTATACTTCCTTTCAAATGAATTATTTCTTAGGTTGTTAGATTTTTAAACAACACAAAATTTATGGGTTATTAAACAATTTCTTTCAATACCATTACATTATTCTAGAATTGTGCAGGACAATTCACAATGCTGCTATTTATCTAAGACAAATTTGTTACATTTTATTTCCATAAGATAAAACAATAATTTTTATTTGCCATGTTTATCATTACCAAAAGAATGTTCATCCCAAAATAAGACATGAAAAATTCTAAATTTTTGAGAAATAAAAATGATATGCAATAGGAGTATCAAAAAACTTAGAGTAGCTATTTCAGTGAATATTTTAGTGATTGCACAAATATTTTCCAAAAATATATTATTCATGATGAGCAACTGACCCCAAATATTATTAAATTTTTTATTCTGAAAAATGAGGTATATTTCTTGTAGATGGAGGGAAATTATATGTAGGCCTTACTTTTTAACCAATACATCTATTTTTAATATGTACTTAATATTCTGATGAAATTTTTCATGAGTTCCTAAAATGATTTGATTAAAAGATATCTGCCATGGCGAGTTAGACAATTTTTTTAAATGCTTTTCACTTCACCATTATTTATTATATATATAAATAATATTGTTCAATCTTTTGAGATTTTGGTTAAAAATCATAAAAGTTTGGATTCTGTTGAGCAATCGGATCTTTGATGTAGAAAATATAGGAAATTCTGAAAGTAATGCTTGAGAAGATTTTTAGTATGGCCTGGGTTAACTCCTATAATTTTTGCATTCATTTTACTATGCTCAAGTTGGCAATTTTCATTTTAAAAACAATTTATAGGGGAGCAGATGTAGCTTAAGTGATTGAGCTCCTGCTTCTCATATATAAGGTCCCAGGTTCGAGCCCCAGTACCTCCTAAAAATATATATATATATATTGAAGTATATCACTCATACATGAAAATATATTAAAAGATATGTTTATAGTAAAAGTTGTGAACTTACAAAACAAATATATGTAACATCATACAGGAATCCCATACATCACCCCACCACAGGTTACCTTGTAATGTTGTGAAACATTTGTACCAAATTATGAAAGAGCTTTCTCAAAGTATTACTACTATTACTGATAACTATAACTAATAACTAATAACTACTAATAACTAATAACCATATTCTGTATCTTACATTTGGTGTATTTTCCCTCAGCCTACCTTATCATTATTTTTTGTTCATAAACCATATAATTTAAAGTGTACAATCAATGGCATTTCGTATAATCACTGAATTGCACATTCATCACTTCAATCAATATTAGAGCATTTTCAGCACTCAAAAAAAAACAACAAAAAACAAACCACTATCATATACATATAACACTACTAATTACAAATCCTTGATGTGCTTTCACCATTTCTGTTCATTTCCAAGCATTTACAAGCAACTTCTTTACCAATTCTGTACAGATTAAACTTCAGCTTTCCATTCTCTAGCCACATTCTTTTCTCCAGTGACTTATATTCTGGCTATCAACGCTATGAGTTTGCACATTATATTTAGTTCATAATAGCAAAATCATACAATATTTGTCCTTCTGTTCCTGGCTTACTTCACTCAACATAATGTCCTCCAGGTTCATCTGAGTTTTCATATGTTTCATGACTTCATTTCTTCTTACAGCTGAATAATAATCCATCATATGTATATACCACAGTTGTTTATCCATTCATCAGTTAATGGTGTGTAGGTGTCTGTTTGTGCACTGCTCTCAGTTCTTCTGGGTATATAACTAGTAGTGGTATTGCCGGGTCACATCTTATATCTATATCTAAAGTCCTTAGGAACTGTTAAATAGACATCCACAGTGGCTGTACCATTCTACATTCCCAGCAACAGCGAACCAAAAGTTCACTGGTTAATGGACTTGTTATATAACATTAACTTGGTCTCTGTTAAATGCAAATAAATGTGAAAAAATATTTGGCATATTCTACCTAAGGCTAAAAAAAATTCACTCAGTATCTTTTATCTTCAAGCCAATTTATTTATTTATTTATTTTTTATTAAAGAAGCTATAGGTTTACAAAAAGCTCTAGCTGGAAATACAGAACTCCCACAAGCCCCCACTATCAGCATTTTGCATTAGTGTGTGCCTTTTTAAAATTGATGAAAGAACATCATTATAATTGTACTGTTAACTACACTCCATAATTTACATTAAGATTTACTGTTCTATAGTCCTATTTTTATTTTTTTAATTTTAATTTTGTGAGTTATGTACAACTTAAAATTTCCTCTTTCAACCACATTCAAATATACAATTTGGTGGTGCTAGTTACTTCACAATATATGCTACCATCACCACTGTCCCTTCCCAAAACTTTTCTTTCACTCCAAACAGAAATTCTGGACCAATTAAGCATTAACACTCCATTTTATACCTCCTGGCCCATGGTTGGTAACTTGTAATTTAGTTTCTGATTCTGAATTAACTTATACCAATTATTTTGTAACCGTGAGATCATACAACATTTGTCCTTTTGTGTCTTATTTCACTCAACATGAAGTATTGAATTTCATCCATGTGGTCACATGTATCAGAATGTATTAGGAGTCTCTAGGGAAACAGAACCAAAAGGAAATATCTATAAATAGTATGAGATTTTATAAAATTGTTTTATGTGACTGGGTATGCACAAGTCCAAATTCTGTAAGGCAGGCTGCAAGCTGGGAACTTTGATGAACGTTTTTTTTTTTTTTTTTTTTTTTTTATTATGGGTAAAAATCAAAATTCTCACAATACAAACAAACATTTGTAAAATGATATATAAATATATATGCATATATGTGTATTTGCTTACAAAAATGTTATTTTATATATATATATATACATATATTTTAAGAGGTGCTTAGATTACTGGTCTATGGTTGGTGGCAAGGCTCCAGGAGGTGTAAGTTCATTGAGGTTGGTGGGCCACACTATGGGAGATGTTTGTGTTGATGAACGTTTTTGATGAATTTCCCAGGAGAAGCTGGCTAACTGAAATAGAGATGGAAATTCTCTCTTTAGACTGCTGAAAGCACCACTTTTCAATTTAAAGCCTTCAACTGATTGGATGAGACATCGCTTATTGTTGAAGGTAATCTCCTAAATTGATTGTAGATGCAATCAGTCATAGATGCAATCAAGTAACTGTTTTAAGTCCATGAAAAATCCTCACAGTAACAATCAGGCTAGTGCTTGCTTAACCAAACAACTGGACACCATTACTTGGCCAAGCTTACACATGTACCTAAACCATCACAAAGAACTTCATTCCTTTCATGACTGAATAACATTCCACTGTATGTATATACCACATTTTGTGTATCCATTCATGGATTGATGGACACTTGGGTTATCTTATTTAATCCTAAAAACAAATTCAATTGTTTCTCCAGAATTTCAAAACATGAATAAATGAGCACAGATTGGCTAAATAATATGGCCCAGGTCTCCTTGTTAATGAAGAAAATGAGAAAAAAATGTTTTTGATCATATTGACACCTCATAAAACTAAATCCCATATTCCCCTTTTTTTTTTTACCTTAAACATTCATTTTCTGGACATCGGAAGGGCCCTGAATGACATTGCAATGACAGACACAGGCCATTATATATCTTGTCATAACTTACAAAATTATGTGGGAGAGGATTTAAACTATAATGTAAACTATAATCCACACTTAGTGGCAATGCTCCAATATGTGTTCAACAATTGTAACAAATGTATCACACTAATGAAGGATGTTAATGTAGGAAAGGTGGGAGTGGTAAGAGTAGGGCATATGGGAATCCCCTACATTTTTTATGTAACGTTTATGTAATCTAAGTACCTTTAATAAAAATAAATAAAAATTTAAAAAGCATTGATATAGTACCTTCTTTGCTTTTGCTACAAAAATATTACCATATTTTTTTCTCTAAGTTACATTAGTTGTATTTTCTCACATACCTACATTCTTAACGTCTTGCATTAGAGGAACATTCTTGTATTTGTATTTTTAACAAAAATCCTCATCTACCACCCAAATCACTATTTATGCAGTCCCTAAATTATCCACTAGCTCTTGCAATTAACATAACCTCCTAGAATATCCTTTTCAGCCACAATCACATTTATAAATCAGCAGTGTTAGTTATTATAATGTGTTAAACTCATCACAATGCTGTTTAAATTGCTGTATCTTTGTAATAAGTTTTAAAATCAGGAAGGGTGAGTCCTCCAATTTTTTTCTTCTTTTTCAAGATGGTTTTGGTTCTCAGGTAACACTTCCCTTCTGGAAATACTGCCATTGGAATTTTGATTGAGATTGTGTTTGAATCTGTAAGTTTCTTTGGGAACAATTGATATCTTATCAATATTTAGCCTTCCAAATCATGATCATGCAATATCCTTCCATTAATTTTGGCCTTGTTTGATTTCTGTTTAAGAATTTTTAGAAATTTTCCTTGTAAATATTGTTTACATGTTTGGTTAAATTTATTCTTAGACTTTATTATTATTATTATTATTATTATTATTGCTATTGTATGTGATCTTTTTGTTCCTTATAACAGTTTTTGGGTGTGTTAAAGTCTGTTTTATCTGGTATTAGTATAGCTACCTCAGCTTTCTTTTGTTTACTATTTCAGTAGTATATTTTTTCCATTCTTTCACTTTCAGTCTAATTGTGTCCAAAATTTAGGTAGATATCTTATAAACAACATATTGTTGTGACATGCTTTTTTATCCATTCTGCCCATCTCCTCCTTTTGGCTGGAGAGTTTAATACATTTACCTCTAAAGTAACTGCTGATAATGGAAGACTTTCTTGCATCATTTTGTTACATGGTCTTAGCAGGTCTTCAGTTAATGCCTAATTTCATGTTTGTTTGATTTTTTTGGTTGTACCATTTTAAGCCCTTTCTCATTTCTTTTTGTACATATTTTTCATATATTTTCTCTGTGGTTACCACGGTGCTCAAACTTGGCATTCCAAATCTATAACAATCTGATTTGATAGCAAATTAGCTTCAATAGCATACACATATAATGTTCTTATACCACTGTCGCAGGTTTTTGTTGAACTTATTACAAATTGTATCTTTATACATTGATGTCTCAAACCAAAAATCTATCATTATGTTTTATGCATTTGCATTTTAGAACCTATAGTAAGTAAAAATTGGAGTTGCACTTCAAAAAATACAAAACAATAGTACTGGCATTTATAATTACCCATTTTGTTACTTTTGTAGAAGTCTTTATTTCTTCATGCCATTTTGATTCTCTGTCTAGTGTCCTTTCCTTTCATTACGAGGAACTCCCTTTAGCCTTGCTTGTAAGTCAGGTCTAGTGGTGATGAACTCCCATAACTTTTGTTTATCTTATCTTGAATGTCTTAATCTCACCATCATTTTTGAAAGACAGTTTATCCAGATATAAAATTCTTGGTTGGCAATAGTTTTCCTTCAGTACTTTAAATATTCTGTCCCACTGATTTTTTGACTCCATGGTTTCTGATGAGAAATTGGTACTTAATCTTATTGGGACTCCCTTGTACATAGCATAATACTTTTCTCTTTCAGTTTTCAGAACTTTCCCCTTGTCTTGGTATTCTGCAGTTTGACTATTATGTGTCTGTGCATGGTTCTCTTCAAATATCTCTTGTTTGCATCTTGACAATGCATGTTTATATTCAAGCCAGTTTTTGACATAAACATACTTCAAGTATCTTTTTTTAAAGACACTGGAATATATGACTCTTACATGGTGTCTTGCAGTTGTTTGTGAATAATTAGTTTACAGATTTAATATCTGTATTTAATATTAAGATTTTCAAAATTAATTTTAATATTTTCTTAATAGAAAAAGTTGTCTTTTTGTTTTACAAGGGATAATTTTTAAATCAATAGGTATTTTTATAAGTTCTCAACTGGAAGATAGGCTTTTATTTTGAAGAAAATATCCATTAACAATTATCTAACAGATTATAATTACATTTGAAAATATTCAGCAAGGTAGAAGGATATAATGTAAAGCATAAATGAAGATTGCAAATGATTAATCAAACTAAATGTAGGACAATTAGATAGAAAGTTCCTACTCTATTTCCCTGCTAAGTATTTAAGACTTTAGGAGAAAAAATAAAGGAGTAAGTTGAGTTTAGCATTATTATAGATATGAAACACTTCACTAGGATATAATATCATAAATTTTCTGGGATGACAATGAAGACATTCACCTTAAGAGGCTCTCTTTGATGCAGTATTTAAAATCACAAGTGAGGGATGTGTTAGGAATAAAATAGAACCACAGGTGGTGTTTTGGTTTTCCAGTCCCTAATGCTTCAAATAGAAAATGAATTAACAAATGAAATACAGGACCTATATAGAACTGTAAGAAATTGTTCAAATATTTAACTTGCCTGTTTAGATCTTATTAAAAACAACAAAACTCTGTATTGCAAGAACTAGCAGGCTTCAAATGTTGTCAGACAGTGTATCATTATTTTTGTTTTCTATTATTTTAATTTAGTTTTGTTTTTTAGGCTAGATAAATTATCTTTTTTTTTTTTTTTTTTTTGAGAATTCACAAGTGAACACACGTGCTTAAATTATTTTTACGATAAATTCTTTAGTCTTTTAAAAAGCATTTTTAATCCTTTCTTCCAGAATAAAACTTAAGTATTGGGGGATATTTGTATATCTCTTTTCCTTACTGTATTAGTTAGCCAAAGGGGTGCTAATGTGAAATACCAAAGATGGGTTGGTCTTTATAAAGGGTATTTGGACTAGAGTGGACTTGACGGTATTCTCTTGCTCACATATGGTGATTCTTGCAATGCAAGAAATTATAACAATGAGGTGGAGCCAATGGCCACTTGACAGTTTTTGGGTAGGGAGGGGATGAGCAGTTGAAATACAGGGGCTTCTTTGGGAGTTGGAGGTTGCCCTGAGTACTGTTGTGGCAATGGGTGTAGGCCATTTTAAATCAGCACACACCACTCAGAACTGAGTGGGAGAGAGTGTGGTCTACAGTGTGAACTGTGGTCTATGGTTGGTGGCAAGGCTCCAGGATGTGTAAGTTCATTGAGGTTGGTGGGCCACACTGTGGGAGATGTTTGTGTGGGATGTGGTGGGAGGTGTGGGAGGTGGGCAACATGGGAATCCCAGTGGGTTCCATGTAATATTTTAGGTAATCTAAGCACCTCTTAAAATATATGTATATATATATATATATATATATAAAACATTTTTGTAAGCAAATGCACATATATGCATATATATTTATATATCATTTTGCAAATGTTTGTATGTATTGTGAGAATTTTGATTTTTACCCATAATAAAAAAAAAAAAAAAAAGAAAAAAAAATAAATAAATAAGTGTGCAAGAATAACCAGAAATAGCAGCTATGTACAGCAGGGGAAGCTTAGAGAGATTGAGGGATGAAGAATTTTCTTGTTAGTTTGTTTGTTTTGTTTATTATTATTTTGCAATAATGAAAATGTTCTAATGATGATTGAAGTGATAAATGCACAACTATGTGATTATACCAAATACCTTTGATTGTACACTTTGGATGGATTGTATGCTTTATTAATATATATCAATAAAATTGATTTGTTAAAAATAAAAATAAAAATAAAAAATAAAATAAAGGGTATTTATTTGGGGTAGAAGTCCACAGATACCAGGCCATAAAGCGTTAACTTTCTCCTCTCACCACAGTCCATTGCCACGTGTTAGAGCAAGACAGCTGCTGGCGTTTGCCAGGGTTCAGGCTTTTGGGTTTCCTCTCTTCCCGGGGCTGCATTTCTCTCCGGGCTTAGCTCCTGTTTCCTCCACAAGGTCAGCTGTAGACGATCAGGCAAAGGGCTTGCTTCTCTTTTCCTGGGGCCTTCTTTCCAACATTAAAACTGCTTCTCAAAAGAGTGCTTCAACTGTCCTTTGCCTTGCCTTTTATATTCAACTTCCCACCCACCAAGGGGTGGGGCTCAATGCCCTAATCCTAACCTAATCGTGTCCAGATTAACAGATCAGTTTACAAGCATGATTCAATTATATTTTTGGAATTCATAATTACAGCAAACTGCCACACTTACTGAATAAGCTAATAAAGCCCCAGTAAGTAATAAGTGCATCTCAGTCAATAGCATTTAATGTTTGACAGAAATTGTCAATATGACTTTTCAAAACCTTTCCAGCAAAACTACTAAAAAGCTAAAGCCTTGTTATTGTACCACTGATGCTTAGAAATAATTAAAGCATGACTAATTTTAAGCAGATTATCTTAG
The DNA here is from genome assembly GCA_026826555.1 of Tolypeutes matacus. Lineage (NCBI taxonomy): Eukaryota > Metazoa > Chordata > Mammalia > Cingulata > Chlamyphoridae > Tolypeutes > Tolypeutes matacus. Next base: position 943,702 of record JAKSZT010054525.1, read on the forward strand.
TGTGTATGGGAATGGAAGGTTGTCTGCTGTTTTCTGAGAATCAGCAATGATCTACAATGTTAGGTATAAATAAAGGAATTAAAGGAAAATTCAGAGAACCAGGAAAGAAGTCATTCTATTAAAAATGAAATTAATATAAATTTTAAAATGTAACATATATATTGTTAAATAATTCCTAGGCATTTGTTCAAACTATTGCAAAAGTCAACATTAAAATGCACACACGAGTCATGTTTTTCATGAGTAATACATTATTGCTATTTGTAATTAGAATCATTATTAAAATCAGGAACATTATGATCTATTGAAATTTTTTATCTTGGTTTGTAAACTCACAAATATGTGCCCACTGAAAAAAAGATAAAAACTTCAAAGATTATTTTTCACTAGACCCTAAGTAAAATAATGCTAGAAAACTTAGGAAAGTGCTATGCATTTACTTTATTAAAATAATCTAAGTTATTTACAACATCACTTAATTCTTTTCCAGCTTGTAGCTTTTTCTTCAGTCACTTGGCAAGTTAAACATAACCTTCTGAATAATTAAAAGAATCTCATGTGTATATGACTTAACAATCTAGCTCTATAACTTTTAAATACAGTTATTATGAAATATATCAATGTTAATTTTTTAAAGAATCGTCTTTTGGGTGTATTAATAAATAAAATCATAGTGCATCCAGGAGAAAGGAATAAACTATTGAAACAAGCAGGTGAACACTAGTTCTCTCTAAAGGGGATGATCTGAACTCCAGTACAATACATAGTTGTCCTGTGGGAATGTAAGGCCAGGGTTGCCAAATCTGATTTTTCAAGAGAGAATAGAAGTCTAAGTCCAATATCAAACTTCTTTAAAGTTAAATATAAGTGGCCAATTCAAACTTTTCAAACACTGTGCAAACCAAGAAATCATATATAAATGCTCCATTTAGCATAAATACCTATATCTTTTCATCTCTAGGTATTAGGACAAGAGAGATTAAATTTTTGTTTCGATATCACTTATTTCAATGAGATTATTTTTTCATGCAGTAATTTATTCAACATTTGTAAATTCTTTGTCATGTTCAAAATATTGCTTTATTTTCTGAGAGTTGCAAAAATAAACCAGTTTTTCTTTCTTAAAAATGATATAATCTTTGTAATGGGTAAACAACCTACTGATCTAATTATACATAAGTACCAAAATTAAGTGGTTCAATAGTTTCAAAGAGATTATACCTGTCTAGTGGTCATTAAAAAAGTATTCCTGGATAAGGTAGCACTTCAACTTGAATATTCAACTCCAAGTTAGTTAAATAATTTAGTTTTAACTAATACTATAGCATGCAATAAAAATAAATGGTATAATGCTAATAATATTTTGAGCAAGATTCATAGTTTTATTATTCATTAATGGTGAAACTATTAAAGCATGAATATTTATGAATTGTTATTTTGAAGAATACTAGTCTGAGCAGTGAACATTCTATTAAATCCGTATACTCATTCAAATTTCTCACATACTGATTCTGTTTACTAAATGTTATCCTGGCCTGCAAATTCTAATGAATTTTTAATTGGGAAGTGATGATATGACTTTCTGCTAACATTCATATGCCATCCATCATTACATTTATTTTACAAAGCTTTTTCTTTCATCTCCTGATCACCTGAAGTTTACCTACTCATTTGACTACTTATCATTTGACATGTTAGAAATAAAACAATAAATATATCGTTTTGCATTTGAGTTCCTTCCTTATTATGGCAACTTAAGGTGTAATTTCTCATTGACATACAGTAACCACTTAATTGGACTGTTATTTTAGTTTCTCTTAGGAAATCCTCTCTGCATACAAAACTGAATTTTGGGCTTATTCATGTTGATCATGTTTATTTGCAAACATATATCTATTTATTATTCATTGAAAACATCCCTGTTCATATTTTTGCATATTCTCATCCTTCAAGCTAAGAGAATCTTTGAAAATCATTTAAATATGTTTAAGATTCTGTCACATTCCAAATTTTAAAAAAGTGCATTAGCTTACTTAAAAGATACCATGCAGTTAGTAATGAATATAGTTTCACCATTTCTACATTTGCATAGTCTGTTTTATAAATGAAAATAGCTGCTGTAAAAACTACTTTGACCATCAGGAACTGTATGTAGAAACTAAGATCAATGTCTTCCTTTTATTAGCACAGTGTTTCAGTTCACATAACTTTCAGATGTTGCTTTAGAATATTATTAAGGAGAAGAAAAAAAAATGTGACAAAGTAAAGGTAAAAGGTGAGAGAAATATTAAAATGGGCATGATTGCAGTGCATTTAAGGAGGCATGAGTACATATTTCTAAATTCAATAAATTGCTCTGCATCCTGTAGTTAGTTGACTAGGCCTTTTAATGCTAATTTCAGTGTTAATTAATTTTGGGGTAAATTTAAATTAAAATTATATTTTATATATTCTTTAACACTGAAAATGTATTGAGTTACAAATATATAACAAAAATGAAAAATGGAATTTTCCTATCATTATGTAGATACCTATTAACTTCTTCCTTTGGCTTGATACTATACTTATTCAAGGACTAAACTAGAAAAAAGAAAACCTCTGTTCAAATAGGTACATATAGTGCTAGATAAGAAAGAACCAGTCTCACCATTTTATTTTATCTTTGCTTCCAATTCTTGTCTAAAAACTTCTCTCTCTTAGTTTGCCACAGGGCTGCCAATGCAAAATACCAGATACATGTTGGTTTTTATTAAAAAAATTTATTTGGAGTAAACACAGTTCTGGGCCCATAAAATGTCCAAATCAAAGCACGATCAGAGATGCTTTCTCACCAAATTCATCTATTGTTAATTCTGTGTGCTGCCATGTGATGAAACAAGATGGTGGGCAATCTCTGCTGAGGTCCCTCCCTTCCCTTTAGAATCTACTGTCGCCCAGAGCTCAGCTGTAGGCAACCAGGCATAAGGCTTATCTCTTTCCAGGCCTCCTCTCTCAGGCTCTTGGGTCTTCTCTGCCTTTCTGAAGCTGTAGGCAAACCTGGAGTCCTCTCTCTCAAGGCAGGATAAAAAAATAAAGGTTTGCTTTCCTTGGCGGGTCTCTCTCTGTGTCTCCATTTATATCAGACCCAGCAAGAGGGCGGAGACTCAACCTGAGTCATGCCTCACAGATACAGTCCAATCAAAAGGGGTTTCACACCCACAGGATTGGATTAGTTGAGAAACAAAAATCTTTTCTTTTGGGGACTCATGAAAGAACTTCAAACTGTCACAGTATCCTATGGACATCTGAACCACTGTTTTCCAATAAAAGCTTCCTCAGAAGTTAATAATATGGCCTTGATTAAAACTAACAACCTCCAGATCAAGTCTTGTCTTTTGATTAGATGGTTCCTAGTCTCCATAATTTCTCTCATATGCTGGCCAAAGTGCTGGAAATTCTCACAATTCAATATTTATTTCAATGGACTTATATTTTGACTATTGTTAGAAAACAAATGAAGTTTCATTAGTCATTAGACCTAGTACCAACTCCTGCAGCTTGGGTTATGATTTCCCCAAACGTGTCTGATCCACTGTCATGTCAAAGAATAATGTTGAAAATATTAAACGAGGAGAAAAGAACATGATGGTAAAATATAGCTTTTAGAGGAAGAAAGGATGCATTTGAATTTTGAATCCTAGCCTTCTGTCGATGTTTAATTTGCTTACTTCTCTAACTAATATTAACTCCACCAGTAAAACTAGAGGATCAACTTTGCCTTGCCAGGAGTGTTGTTGAATTGAAATGAAACAATACACCCATTATGAAGTCTGCCCTTATTGAATAGTCTCTCTGATTAATAATGCTGAAGGAAAAGATTAAACCACATTGATTTGAATGGCAGCGGGAGGTATGAAAATAGGGAAGAAAAGAGCCAAGCTCAACAGTGGAGCAGGCTGCATGTAAATTTAGGGATAAGGTAATCTCTATGTCATTTTCCACCTTTCACATTCTATTGCACTATGAATGCAAATCTGTCTTAGATTTTCAGAAATCCTCCATCAATAAATCTCTTCTCCCCTTATAAAAAAAAGTAGTAGAATTTTTAAATTTTGGCTCTTTCATGCTTATATGTAAAATAAAAGAACGAACAGAAGAGACAGATTATCAAATTCCCAAGTCTCTGGTTTAGAAAGATCTAAGGCTGAATGCCACATGAATAAAATAATATGGGATATATTTGTGTGGTTTTTATATCCTTGCATCCTTGCCCAATAATGTTCCCAAATTTCTGTTTTTAATAAAACCATTCAATGACCCCGGAAAGAAGGAGAGGAAAGCTATTGGATTTGGGGCTGAAAATAATCTTTGTATTTGATATTGGAAGCTATTATTTTGCATACACAATACTTTATTTTTGTACCAAGATCTCAGAAAGTTACTGTATAACTCCAGCAATCTTAATAGCTCAAGAAGTAATTTAAAAGTGATAATGCCATAATATACTTATTATGCAGTTAGATACAGCATAAGTAGTCAAAATTGCTAATATTAATTGAGCACTTACTCCTTATCAATTATTTCTTTAGTGATTACATGGATTAGCTCATTCCTTTACCAATCCTGTAAGCTAGTATTTGTAATTATGCACAGTTTTCCATTTAAGAAATTATGGCATCGGCAGAAAACTAGCTTGTCTCAAGTCACAAATACAGGAAGGGGTGGAAAATGATTCAAATCCAGGCTGTACAACTTTACAGTATGTGTTCTTAATGATATCACTATAACTTTTACTAGTTAATAAATCATGACTCATTATTATTACCAGTATTATTTGCTTTATTACATTGATGTTTCTATCTAAATAAAAGTTTTTTATTATTATTATTATTACTGAGATGTATCAGTTCTAAGTACGGGATAATATATGCTTATTTGAATTTAGTGCTTATGATATCTGGCCTGGGGCAAAAGTAAGCATACTAAGGTGTTCCACTTTTCATACCCAATTTAAGAAAAGAATGTATTGTTGTAATAAACTTTGAGCAAAATGACATTGATGTTTTTTCAAGTTAAAACATCATTAAATATTAATTTAATACTTAGTAAGTATAACTTATTAATTTTATATTTATTTAAATGAATATTTATTAGTTTCATACTTATAATTCGTTATAAGTTCTATGTGTTCTTACGATATGAGAAAGATGAATAAATTGACTCTTGAATCTAATTATTTATTAGCATCCCTGAGTTCTCCACTGAATTAGATTATTCACTGAATTAAGAGTTTCTCCACTCATTCCTCATGGATGTGTTGCTACCTACAAGGTAGGTTTCCATTTTTTTCACCTTCCACTAAAGCAACCCCTACCTGGCTTCTGTCCATGATTCTTTCAAAAATGACTTTCATGTCTTTTAAATCTAGTAGAAAATGTTTAGTCATCATTTTATTTAACTACTGAGAGTACTTGAATTTGTTGTGCTTTGCTTCAAAAAAATGTTTCCTTATTTGAAATCACTCTATTAATTTTCCTGACCACTCTCCACTTATGTTGCCAGCTCATCCTCCTCCATCTACTTTAACATAGATTACATCTCCAAAGCTAGGCCATGGATCGATCTTCTTCTCTGCTAATTGTGCGTCTCTCTATCTAAGAGGGATTTAAACAATACATACGATGCAGTCATCACCTGTGTGCCTGACAAAGACATATTCATTAAGTATCAGTAAAAAGATATCCAATGACCTGGAAAAAACCTTTCCATTTGGAAGTTTTAAAAAAATACTTAAATTCATGACAAACACCATTTTTCTTATCTTCTCTTGCCTTAGGTTAGGTTATTCCAAAATCAGAGCCTAAGACAGGTACTTGAGAGCAGGAGGTTTATTGGGAGGATATTTCAGGAAACAAAGTAAAAGAGTGGAGAGAGTGAAAGGGGGAAGAAAAGTCATTAAATGTATGCTATTGACCTAGTCTCTGGGCACTCAAGGCTCAGTTCCTCCAGAGACCCAATAAGGGATTGTGTAAAATGTATCCTAATACTCCCTGTGAAGGAGTTAGAAGGAGATAGAAGATTTCTGAAATGAAATTATAATTTTGCCCTTTTGAAAAACTGTGCAAAATTAAAGGACTAAAAAACTGTGAAGGACTAAATGTTGGTTATTTTTTCATAAGGTTGCCCAATGAAGGATTCCATTACTTTTTCTTAAGCAAATTTCTTCTTTTGGCCACATGGAGACTATGGTACCTTTCAATCTTGAAAATATACCTCACAGCAATTTGCCTCTCTGGGCATTGGGTAATGATGAGATTGTCCCTAATGACTGTGACAAGTGACCATCAACTCTCCTTTATAAAAGCAAAATATTCACAGTAGAGTAACAATTGAATGATGAAGCACTGTTGAACCTTAGGGTATGATCCCTTCCATCATGCAATGATTTGCTTATGCTGTTATCATGAAAGGGAGATATTTTGCCATAATTCTCTTTGGTAAATCAATTATTAAATTACAAATCAAGCAGGGTTACTTATAAATAGAGACGTGTTACTTAAAACTAATTTTTGGTTCATCAATTCCCCAGAAAAACAGTTTCATAAAAAATGAACAATAAAATGTGGTCTTTGTGTAATTCAGTCACAATTTGAATACCCTTGTAAACAAAATGTTAGGAAAAAATAGTCAAATATTTTATTATTAAAGCTAAAATACAGAAAAATACATACTATGACTAAATTCCAACTGTACTAAAATTATTTAGGAGAAATATAGTTCTTATTCCTGTTTATCTTTTTTTAACTCGACATTGGTTTTTAAAAGAGCAGATGAATTCTTTCAACTTGGGAAAAATCAGTGTATTTAATGGCAAGAAAATTACAGAAATTGGTTTATCAACTATATGTTCATAATTCCCTCTGGATGCTTGACATATTTCTGAGGAACTGGAAAAAAAAAAGAGTTTGTGCATTCTTTGTCCCTAATTTCTTCTCTGCTACTACATATAATAATAATAGTAATATTAATAATACAATATACACTGAAGTCCTGAATTGTTAATAAAGTAATGTCACAAGTGTGTATTCAAGCAAAACAGAAGACCTCAGAAAGAATGTTTTCCAGTACAAAGATGAGTTTCTTAATGCAATATTTATACATATGGCATTGTAGATTCCTATATTTATCCATTTTTCTATGATGTCAGTTTTTTAAGCAAAATTTAACAAAACAAATGCCAAACATTTGTGTATATTATTACAATGAATGCATAATGCTATATAAGTGAAGTATAGGCAATCTTTATTGCCACACATTTGAACCCTGTTAGATGTTCTCTCTAACTCCTTGACTCACAAAGGAGAGACTTAGATCAATAAGATCACTGTACTTATGGAATCAACATGGGAAGCAATTTGAGCTTTGTGGAAAAAAGCAAGGAATCACCACTTAAGCTTACTTCTACTCTAGGATATCTGTGCATGTGTTTCTAGTAGAAAGCTTTGACAACCACTGTGTAAGAAAAACATTCTTAATGGGTGTAAATCTATTGTAAGTAGGACCTTTTGATGAGCTTCCTTCAGTTAAAGTGTGGCCTACCTCAATAGGATGGATCTTAATGCTATTATTAGGGTACTTTATAAAGAAATAAATTCAAATCAAGAAAGAGAAAACCACAGAAGCAAGAAGCTGCAATCAATGAAATCTAGACAAGAAGGAACAGACCAGCAGATGCATTAACAAGCATAGTCAATATTGATTCAAATATTTCTATAGTCATTATAAATTAGAATGATCTAAATTCACCAATTGGAAGAATCATCAACAAAGTGGATAAAAAAGACTCAACTTTATGTTGACTATATGTTAGCCTCTTTGAATATAATGTTCTGATAGGTTAAAATAAAAGAATAAGCTCTCTCTGCCTAGAGGGGCCCACACCAACACTTGGTGTGTATTTCTGCCTTTCTCTCCCATTTCTCAGCAAGCCCTGTTCTTTCCCCCATTTCCTGAATAAATTCTTTTTACTGGACTAACTAAAATAAATAAATAAATAAATAAATAAATAAATAAATAAATAAATAAAAATGAAAGAATTGAGGAAGATATAACATGCTAACACTAATGAAAAGAAAGCTAGAGTGGCTATATTAATTAATATCTGAACAACTAGAAAAGAACCACCACAGAGGTATTCAGGAATGCTGGTGTTCGTCCTTATGAAAAATGTGTCCTCTGGACATTCCTGGGGTGGGTGAGTAGGTCTTACATGATAAATTCACTCTAACATTCCAATCTCTCTCAAGCTTTGGATTCTCTCATTTATGTCATATGAGGACAATTTTGACATTTTAACTTCAGGAAATGTATGTTGCTTCATGTACCTGTGGTAAGAGAAAAGAGAATTCTACAGGACAGGCCATAAGCTGTGCTCTCCAATGAAGGTTTTTCATGAATTTCTTACAAGAGGCTGACTGGCTGAAGTAGAGATGGAAGTTCATCCTTCTGACTGCTGAAATCATAACTTCTCCCTTTAAAGCCCTCAGCTGATTGTATGAGACTCTTCTCATTATTGAAGGCAATCTCATCAGTTGATTGTAGATGCAATCAACCATAGATGCAATCAATTTACTGAAGACTTAAATTCATGAAATATCTTCACAGTAACAACCAGGCCAATGATTGCTTGACCAAAAAACTGGACTCCATAACTTAGCCAGGTTGAAACATGAATGTAACCTTCACAGAACACAATTGAATAAAACTAAGAAATCTGTTACTTAAGTAGAGCTTATATAGCTGAAACTGCTAAATATTTGGAAATTACATACAATTATATACAATTAAATATAATTCTAAAAGAACGTGAGCCAAATGAGTCTAAAGAGAAGTTTAAAACCAGATTTTAAATTAAATGAACATAATGATACAAGAAATTTATATCTGTATATACTGCCAAAGCAGTTCTAGGAGGAAAATTTTTAGGATTAAATGTACATATTGCAAAAGAAGAATGGTCTAAAGTCAATATCCCAAGCTTCCATCTTAGGAAATAAGACAAATAAGAGTTATTATAGCCAGGGTATTGTGGGAACATGGTCATTGGGTTAGGCAGATAAGGCTCAGCTCTTACTAAAACAATGGAGAAAGAGCCAAAGGCTGCCTTGGGGACCTGCTTTGGGGTACAGCAGACCAGGACACTGTTTCACAACTCCCAGGAGGGTGAGGAACAGAGAGTCGAAGAAGCCAAAACAACAGACTGTGAGTTACTAAGCCTCCCAGCTCCTGGGAAGGGCTCCTCTCCCCCACCCCTGATATACTAAATGAGGGTAAAACTCCTGGAAAATTCCGTTGAATTGAGAGGAGAGCAGAAGTCTTCCTCCCTGCCAGCTGTTTTGGATATATATAGAATGGGAAGGTGCTCTGAGTCATCTAAGAGTGTACTGGAAAGATAAAGAAGCCAAAGGAAAACCTTGTGTTGCTCGTCCCTGTGGCTGGAAGTGGCACATATACCCCGCTCTCAAGGCAAATTGCCTAGATGGATCTGCTGGCTCCTTACTCTGAACAGAATGTGAGGACTGAATCCCTGGGAGGAAGAAGAGTCTGGGAGATTGGAGAGTGGTTTCTTTCTGGTGAGTTTGACCAGCTGAGCCCCCTTTGAATATTGGAAGGAATCTGAATCAACAGGGAAAGGGGAGGGGGATCTCCTTAGGCAGGCTGTCATTATCAGCCACCCAGGTAAAGATAGGAATTAGATCAGAGAGGAGGTAGGGACAGACAGGTGCCTAATCAGCAGGACTCTGGCAAACTGCAAGGACTCTAACCTGCCTGAGGGAAAGGGGACAGAAAACCTTCTGAAAGGCAAACTAACCTAAGGACCACTTATCTCAGTGGAAGAATTCCTGCCTTGCATATACAAGGTCCCTGGTTTGATACCCTGCTCTTTTAAGAGAAGTGATCCAATGGGTTATTGGGCATCCAGCTGAAATTTTATGACAGGGAACATATAGTCATTCTTTTTGTATTAGCTTTTCTTGGATCTCTTATTAAAAAAAAAAAAAAATTTTCCTTTTTAAAATTTTCCTATTTTACTCACTAAAACACAGCTCAAAACCTGCAGAGGACAGACTGCAGTGTGACTGATTGATGAACACAGGCAGCCTGAGAAGATCCTTAGGGGTTCAAGAGGGAAAGCTGTTTTCCTGTGTTTATTTTTGTGTTTTTTTGTCCTTTTTTTTTTTTCCTTTCCCTATTTTTAAATTAGTTGCTGCTATCTTATCTCTTGTTTGTTGTGTTTCCCCTTCCTTTGTTTCCTTGTTTTCTTTTTTCTTTTTTTTTTTTTGTTTACTGATTTTTTTCTACCTACACTATTTCATGTGATCATCTCTATAGACACAGAAAAAACATTTCACAAAATACAGCACCCTTTCCTGATAAAAACACTAAAAAAGATAAGAATAGAAGAAAACTTCCTCAACATGATAAAATTTATATGAAAAACCCACAGCTAACATCATATTCAAATGTGAAATCCTAAAATCCTAAAAGGATGCCCACTTTCACTGCTCTTATTTAACATTGTGTTAGAAGTACTTGCTCAAGAACTTAGGCAAGAAAAAGATATTAAAGGCATCCAAATTGGAAAGGAGGAAGTAAAAATTTCACTATTTGCAAATGACATGATCCTATACATAGAAAGCCCTGAGACATTTACTACAAAGCTTCTAGAGTTTACAAATGAATTCAGTAAAGTGGAAGGTTATAAGATCAATGCACAAATATCAATTGCACTTTTGTACACCAACAATGAACAATCTGAGGGGGAAACCAAGAAAAAAATCCATTTACAATAGCAACTAAAAGAATCAAATACCTAGGAATAAATTTAACTAAAGATGTAAATGACTTATATGCAGAAAACTACACAACACTGTTAAAGGAAATCAAAGAAGACTTAAACAAATGGAAGAATATTCTCTGTTCATGGATAGGAAGACTTAAACATCATTAAGATGTCTATCCTACCCAAACTGATTTACAAATTTAATGCAATCCCAATAAAAATTATCACAGCATTTTTTCCTGAATTGGAAAAGCTAACTATGAAATTTATTTCGAAGGGTAAGGGGCCCCTAATACCCAAAGTTATATTGAAAAAGAAAAATGAAATCAGAGAAATCACACTACCTGACTTTTAAAACATACTACAAGGCTAAAGTGGTCAAATCTGCATGGCACAAGGCCATGAACAAGACATACTGACCAATAGAACCAAATTGAGAGTTCTAATATAGATCCCCACATATACAAATATACATATACCTGGTATTTAATGAGGCCACCAGCCCACTCAACTGGGAGCCTCCTTGTTGCTCAAATGTGGCCCCTCTCTAAGCCAAACTCAGCATATAAATGCATTACCTTCCCCCCAGCATGGGACATGACTCCTGGTGATGAGCCTCCCTGGTACCAAACAATTATTGCCAAGCACTAACTAGCAATGCAACTGGAAAAAGACTTTGACCAAAAGATGGAAAGGTTAAAGACACATAGTTTATATGGCTAAGAAACTTCAAAGTGAGTCAGGAGTTCATTTCAGAGGTTACGCTTATGCATGTCTCAGCAGGAACCCATTGAATGCCAAAGTAAGTATTACCTCAAATAGTGGGGCTCCTGAGGGCTCTGGAGACATCCAGACACTGTAGCAGGGCAAACAGCTCAGGAGTTCAGTGTCCTACCAGTGGGCCATACTTTGGAAATTATGCTCCCCATTGTGATAAAGTTGGACTCAGTTGTGTTTTCCCTACACATGGCTCTGTTGCCCCTCTATTTGAACCTACAGTCAGTTCTAAAGTTGATAGTTGTATGTCCTATAGACTTAAATCTTTGGGCTGTCCATGTGCAAGTTGGGCCCTGAATCTCAACAGGCTTGCAACATCTACTCTCCAGTTCATTAGACTCACCCAGGACAACTAACAAGGAGGTGATGACTGACAATGACCATCTCACAGAACAGAGAGAGTTTGCAACTGCAAACAAGAAAGTTCCATCCATCTACCCCATGGAAAATAAACCCCCTCTCAGTTAGAGGTGGAGTGGGCATCACCATCACAGAATCCTCAGGATTGGGGAATGGAAAATGGAATAGAGTAGACTTACAGTTGTTCTACTGTAGAATTGTTGTGATCCTAGCAATGGAAGAAATTTTGTCATGGATGTGGAGGCAGTGGCCACTGCAATTTCTAAAGGTAGGGAGATGGAAAAATAGGTGTAATTTGCGGGCATTTTTAGGACTTAAGAATTATCCTGTATGACATTGCAATGACAGATACAAGCCATTGTATATTTTGTAGTAACTTGTAAAAATGTTCAGGAGAGAGTGTAAACTACAGTGTAAACGATAATCATTGCTCAGTGGCAATGCTCCAAGATGTGTTCATCAATTGTGGCAAATGTACCACACGAATGAACAATGTTGTTGATGTGGGAAAGTGTGGGAGGGCTAGGGAGTGGGGCATATGGGAATTCTCTATACTTTTTGTGTAACATTTATGTAATCTAGGTTTCTTTTTTTTAAAAAAAAGAGCTATTGTAGCCAGAAGGAAGCAATCAATCAATCAACCAATCAACATTTAAGCAGAAATCAATCAAATTAAAAATAATAATAATAGAGAAAAATAAACACATCCAAAAACTGGTTATTTGAAAATATCAGTAAAATGATTAACCTCTATCTAGGCTTACCAAGAAAAAAAGAAAGAAGATATAAATTACCAGTGTCATATAGGAAAGTGTGGTCATCACTACTAATTCCATGGACATTAAAATAATAAAGGAATATTCTGATCAACTATATCCCACAATTTCTATAATTTATATGAAATAGACCAATTTATTGAAATACATAAGGTGCCAAAACTCACAGAATAAAAATATATAACTTGAAGATCCCTAATAAATAATTATTAATTTTCGAACTATCAACAGGCCTAGAGGATTTTGCCAGTGAATTCTTTGAAATATTTATGAAAAAAACATGTTACAATTCCCTACAAGCTCTTCCAGAAAAATAGAAACAGAGAGAACAATTAATTCATTTTATGATCCAGTATTACCCTAATACATAAACTAGATAAAGTCATAAATAATTGATAACTAAGACACATATTCAGAAATATTGGTAGGAAAAAAATTAAAAAAAAAAAAAACAAGCCCAGCAAAACTGAATTCAATAGTGTATAAAAACAATTACACTCCACGTGGTTTTTTTTTTACAGGTATGTAAGCCTGGATTAACATATAAAAATCAGTCACTGGTATCCATCATGTCAACAGACTAAAGAAGAAAAGTGATAGGATCATATCAACTGATGAAAAAATTCAGATCCCATTCACTATTAAAAATTAAAATTCTTAGCAAACTAGGAAAAGGGAAACTTCTTCAACCTGATAACGAACATCTAACAACTTCCACTATACCCACCAAAAAAAAAAAAAAAAAAGAAAAACCTGAAAAACAAACAAGAAAATTCAGCTAACAGAAAACCGTGGTGAACAACTGGATGCTTTCTCCCTAAAATTGTAAACAAGGGAAGATTATCTTCTAGCACCATTCTTTTTCAACATTTTTATTGGAAATCATAGAAAGTTCAATAAGACAATAAAAGGAAATAAAAAATATACAGATAAGCAAGGAAAAGAAATATCTGTTACTATTTGCAGTAGACATGATTGTTTATGAGACAGTCCCAAGAACCCAAAAAAAAAAAAAAAAAAAAAAACAAACAAATAAAATATAAAATACTTTCTGGAACTAATAAATAAGGTGTCAGAATAAATGTAATATAGGAATGATTCATTGACCAATGGAACCAAATTGAGAACTCAGAAATAGACCCTCACAGCTACAGTCAAGTTATTTTTGACAAGGTTGTCAAGTCCACCCAGCTGGGCCAAAACAGTCTATTCAACAAATGGTGCTGGGAGAACTGGATATTCATATCAAAAAACTGGCAAGTAAAATGATTCTTGTTTTGAGGAAAGGTATGTAAAGTAGAAAGAAAAAGGAAGGAAGGAAGGAAGGAAGGAAGGAAGGAAGGAAGGAAGGAAG